>VXAB01011581.1:48499-61927 GCA_013399175.1 Odontophorus gujanensis
TTTGCCTTTTATTTCTGTATTTATTTTTTCTGCCAAACTATCTTTATAAACAACAAAAACTCTATAACCCCTCTTTCCATTTACTGATGGGGAGGTTACAGCATCTGCAATGCTACTAACCTGCCACTGAAGTCACACATCAATAGGAGCCTAAAAATCATAATGATGTATCATAATGATATCATAATCATCATGCCTATAAAAGATAGAAGGCCACATCATAGCCTTTTTACACAGAAATTAGTAATATATTTCTACAGGTTTGTTGATTTCTGGTTCATTCTTTGATTAACTTGCCATTAGAGTCCTCTTTGTCTATTTACTTCTCCTTTCCCTTGTATCCAAAGTGGCACACCTGAAAATAAAATCTTACACTCACAGCACTTGATTCTCTTTCACATATTTTCATCCTGCCAGGTCAATGCACTCTACTTATCCAGAGACACTGTGGATCAGCCGCTATAGCAGTTTCCTATTTTTTGAACATTCTCTTACTTCCTTTTGTAAAAGAGTCCTATAGAATAGAAAGAAAACTCACTGAGAGGCAGTAAAGCAAGCTGTACATCTGTGATATCAAATGTAGAAGCTAAAGGAGCTTCTTCCAACAATGCCCTACTTTTTCACTCTTAGAATATATACAAGACGCAGACAAAAAGCATAACTAATGGGCCCATCCCTCTCCTACCAAGAGTATCAAGTGAACTGAATATGACTGCATTCAAATCAATTATTTTTAATTGCAGCTGTGTTTCAGAATCATTCAGTTCTAATTATAAGCTTGATCAGTGTAAATGGTGCTGCATAAACATAGCACAAGGAGGGCTTGTTACTCACTTCAGTCATCCCTTTTTCCTCAGCCAAGAGTAGCTAATCTTACACAGGCAGTGAACTACTTTATTCACCTTCATTTTAATTTCTGTACGTATTATTTCAGCAGCAGATGTCCGAGTGTACTTTTTATTCTGCAACTGAGTAAAGTAAATGCATTCTACTGAAGACCTGTTTTGTTACAGTATCTAATCAGATTTCCATTTTGCAAATGTAGGCCTCAGTTCACCACATACATATGTATGAGTGATATATATAGCCCCACTGAACTCAAGTGGTGGCTTCGGGATTTTAAATTTATCCACATCATTTCAATACTGTAAACATTTATGACTGGTAATTTTAGGATCCTGAATCTAAAAAATAACACTCTGACCTTGAGACTCCGAAATTTTCCTTACCAAAGCTCCCTATGTTTCTGTTTCTTGCTGTGCACACAGCCATCTGCATTTGATGGTGCTAAGTACTTTGGTGCCTTATTCAAATCAAGATCATAAGACTCTGCCTGTCATTGTTGCTGAGTCTGAACCTTAAGGTAATTTCAAAATATGCCACAGTGTCTTTACGGTACTGGGCCACTTCAGTAGGAAATATAAATTGCATTATTCAACAGAGCGCACAAAATTAACATGCTACAGATCTCAACTGCAGCTTCCTTGCTTATATAATACCATGCACTGAAATTGTTATCGCATTAAAACCACAGTATAGTAAACTACTAGCCTGTATTTTAAAAACCGCTTTCATAGATACTCTTTTCCCCATCATGCCCCATGTGCACAACAATACCACCAGCACTGAGAGCTAACTACTGTGCTATGCAGCAGGTTTTCTTCATGAAAGCAGTTAAGAAACAAATATATTTTCCTGTTTTGAGATACCAAGGAAGCTCATTTAGCTCTATGAGTACTCATGCTACTCCTGAATAAAAGCTCTAAGACAGAACAACATGGAGATTTTTTTGCACAGAATATTCTGGGAGTTGCAGTTTGTTCTTGCACTTCTTTCTTACAAATTCTCTGATTCTGTTTTATATTTACAAATAACACAGTATTTTCCACTGTAGTCTTGCTTTTTTTTCATGCAGAGATGAAAGAATTATGTGATTGATGGAAAAAAATTTCATCAAATTGTTTGGAACTGCATCAAATAATAAAATATTTTCATTCAGAAAATCAAGGATACCTGTGATAAATAAGTGCTCAATAAAGAAAATGCAGACAAATTCGTGTTATCAAATAGTTTAGTATTCAATATTAATTTGACTTTAGATTTGACTAATTCATTGGACACATTTGTTTGAGTTGTTTGTACTTCACGTTGAATAAAGGGACAAAAATTTCATAGAGACTAAGTTGATACATCTAGTATAAATAAGGCATGCATTATACCATTTTATTTTTTGGAATAACATAATATTGCATCTCCTTTAAGATCTTCTATGTTTTAAGACACGTTTTCTGTATCAGTATGGTCTTGCAAAACTAGAATTACAGTACTGAATACTCAAGCTAGATTTGGATATTCAAAACATAGACAGTAAAAATAAGCTATTATATCAGTACTCTGTATATACTTACTAATTTTAATATATTACACCATTGAAGAATTAGTGGACAGAGAAGATATTCAAAGTTAAAAATTAGAGATGAATGAATCTGATTTAGAGAAATACATTTTGACATAGCAGTTGTTTCTTGTCAGTTCAATGAGTTTTACTCAGGGAACATCACTTCTGGCCATAATCTACATGCTTCAAATGATAATCTTTACACACAACTGCTTTTTGTCTGAATACATGCAAAGTTTGTTAAGAGCTATATTTTTTATTTTTTCTAGTTTAAGACATTTGATATTGAATTTTAAATGTGTTTATAGTGCCATGTATGCAAGTATAGGTGAAAAAATGTACATTAAATGCATGCTTATACTGTCTGATGTTACATCTGATCTTATTGAAGGATTTAAAAGGATATGGCTTTGTTTTCAGCATATTCATGTAGCCCCAACAAAATACCAAAGAAGATAAACCAAAATCATTCTAAATGACTACATTCTTTTCCTCATGTTTCAATTATATATGAGTCAGGTGTTACCCTTGTGGTTCAGCTATTTCAACAATAGAAGCCATTTAATTTTAGATTGCAGTCTTAAAATCTCACATTGTCCAAATATATTAGATCCAGAGAAGGACTAAATGAAACCTTAATGAGATCAGACAACAATTTTTTTTGTTGTTGTTGTTGTCAGAAACAAACAATTTACCCAGAAAAACTTTGGAATAGAATGACAGAGATATATTTTATGATATACACAGAGAATATGGAAGAGTTTTTCCCAAGGAAAGTCCATGCACATATTCAGTTGAGAGATGGAAATACAAAGGAAAAACTACTTTCTCTTTACAAGGTCTGCCCCTTGATTAGTATTTCAGCTACAAATGTTGAGGTTTTATTTAATCACAGATGCATGAGGTAAGAATAAATAAAGGAATCTGATTATTGAATGCTAGTTCATCCTTCACAGTCAGCTAATATGAAAATATGATCAATTGCTTTTCCATGTTTTGCACTAGATTCAGAGAAAAGTATTTTTTTCAATTCAGCTAATACCTCACTGCTGGATAAATATTCATTGTTTCAAGAATTTGTATCTAAATTAATACAAATTGACATATGCCCATAAATATAACCTTGACAGTCCAAAATTTCACTCCATATAGAATGAGTAGGAGATCTGATGGGGCTACTGTCCACAGGAAAGGAAGAATAAATATATGAAAACGAGATCAATATAGCTCATTTTGATTCTATGTACCTATTAAGATTTCAAAAAAGAATCCATAGAAGGGGCTTTCTTTTTTCCAAGCTCAGTATGGCAAATTAAAATGCCATACTGGGAATACATTAGAATGGCAAATAATGCTTTTTGGTTAAACAGTCCAAAGAGATCTGCTCTATTTCCTACTCTTATGGCATTTGCTGAAGTAAACATTATTCAGTATGTCCTTGCTTTTCAAAGTTTGCAACTGACTTAGAGTTTATTTTTATTTTTATAGTTGGATACACAATGAATGATCTCATTTTTGAATGGCAAGAAAAAGGAGCAGTTCAAGTAGCAGAAGGTCTGACTCTGCCACAGTTTCTGTTGAAAGAAGAAAAAGATTTGTGTTACTGCACCAAGCATTACAATACAGGTAGGAAAATATATTAGTGATTAAAACCAAAAAACCATCATTTTGCATTTATTGTTATTTTGAAGAGGTTAATTTTTTTTTTTAATATTCTCAATGAACTCACAAGAAGATTGAAACATACAGATGCATTTTTCAGGACAAGGTAGTCTCAAATAATTGACACAATGAAATAAAAGTACCTGGTAGTGAGCAAACTTCTATTTCAGTAAGCTTAAGAAAATAAATATCTAAAATAATAAAGAAGCAATTCAGAAAAGGAGTTGCATTTTTTTCAGTGAGTGCCATGACCACATATACACTGTGGGATGTGAAGCACTGCCAAGACCAAAGAATCCATACGCTGTGCACTAAGCTCTGCCTGGCTACGTCAGGAAAAGCATCCATTACTTCTTCCCAGCCAGCTATCCCTGCCCTAGATCTTAGTGGCAAGGGAAAAAATCAGACAAGCTGAAATCATCCTTATTGTACAGTAGGTGAGTGTCCAAACTAGAGGTGGCCTTCCTGAGTTGAAATCTTTGTAGAACCATGATGTTAAGTTTAGCTCATCATCTCTAGGATACTGGAAAAAAAAAAATTATCATTACTAATTCAGTCATTTTATTTCTAAATGTAAGCAAGATTGCCTAGAAAACTAGATGATCACAAGCATAATAATCCTCCAAAAAGCAAGAAAATGCTAAGAGAGCACAGCTTCCATCTTCTCAAGTTAAAAACAAACAAACCACACAATTAGGATTCTTTTGTTCATCCATTCTCTCTTAAAGTCTGCTCCCCCATGTGGTTATTGATATATTAAACATATCTTGAAATTTAAGTTTGAAACTAGTTTATCTGGATTCGGATGAATTGACAGAGGGGAGAAAATTCAACAGGCATCATTCATAAATAATGCCCTCTTGCAGTCAAAATAAAATAAAAGTGCTTTTCAACACAATGTATCACAGCTGCCTTGATACCAAAAGGATACAGAACCCAGGGTTCTCCAATGATTTCTATTTAGAGGGGAGAGAAATTAATACCGACATTCCAAGAGTTCTCTAATACAAATTAAAAATACGTAATGTGCACCTTTACTGTACAGATGCTAACACCTGTCTAATCCTTGATGATCTTCCAGAAGTGGAGATGTATATCCTACAGGAAGGTAATTCTTCCACTCAAATATACTTCTGTTAATGATAATGCTCAATTTAAAACTATTCCTCTATTCTTTTTAGCATAATCCCTAAGACAAGAAAACTTACTTAAATGATTTGTCTCTGTCTTCTAGAGATAAAGGCAACCACTGCTTCATTTTTAGAGCTCTCTTGCTTTTGTGCTATTTACATGCACCTATATCAGCGCTTCCATAAAGCATATAATCAAAGGACAGCCTATGGTGGAAAGTATTCTCCACATTTTTCCAATAGTTCATTGGAACAGTTCATGTGACGCATCAAAAATCCCTAACTCAAGAATTATAACATTACTGGGACTTAATTTGATATTGATTGGAAACGTATTTTCAAATGTTTCATCCGAAGTGGAATCATATTTTACACCTTTTTCTTCATAACCTATGAGCCATTACCATTATTGTCTAACCTTTTGGCTTGCCTTGACCACTCTGAGTGAACAGGAATTTTCTTGAGCCACATTTGTATAGGTAACAAAACCTCTGTTTTTCTTAATATTTTTAAAGAAAGCATAACAAAAAGATAGCAACAACAACAAAAAGCTAGAAGGTTGAACACATATCCTGTAGACAGATACCCTTCTAGGATACTCCACAAGAAACTCCCATGTAGTTCATTTCATTTAACCAAATATCATTTTCCTGTTTAAATTTAGGAGCAATGAAGCATGGAAAGCTTTTGAGAGATATTCTGTAGAATAGAAGTACTTTTAAAAGAATCACCCTGTGAAACTCATTAACTTGAAGCTTCAGGACAATATGTAAGAACTCATCACTGCATGCCTCACTAGAGTTTCATGTCCAATTGAAAATGGATTGCTGTAACTGTTGCTTAAAAAAAACATAAAAAAAAAAGTGTTTTTAAATATAGTGATGTAAGAGTTTCAGCAACAGCTCAGCTTAATGGCTCATGAGGTCTTGTGTTTGAGTTGATACAAGGACATATTTGATCATTTTAATCTGTTTTTTGCATCAACTGACATATCTGCAGTGACAAATTTGGAAAATTACGTGAAATCCTAGTAAGAGAAGTCGTATGTGACTTCTTACATGACAAGGATGGTCTCGATTTACCCTGACTTCATTCACTTCCTGTGTCATATGCATTTCTTCCCTGGGCTTTTACAGAACACGCACTTGTAATTTCAATAGAAAACTACCAGTAGCTGCACAGACCAGCATACATAGACAAATGCACACATAATGAACACTGGCTAGCAAGCACAAACGATTACTGAAAAAAGACATAACTCCTTCACCATGGGTACTACACTACTTGATTAACAGTATTCAGAGCTGTGTTATGCCTACTAATGTGGGTTTTTTTGCACAAAGTGTTGTAAGTAGCAATCCTGGAAACAGCACAGACATGGCTGCTGCTCACCAGCAGAACTGTTAGATTCAGTTAGGGACCATTTCTTATGGTCTCTGTAATTTGGTAAATCTACTTGATGACCTGTCCAATTCCTTAACTTCATCTTTCCCATTCAACCTATTCAACCTCTTAACTTATGCAGTCCACATGTATACAATATGTACATAGACATTGTATACAATCTATTCCCATGGTCTCCTTTCTTTCCATTAAAACTAAATAAGTTGCTTAAAAACATGCAGACTGTTCTTCTTCTAGGTCCCAGGTACTACTGACAAAGCCTTACATTGGGGCCTTTTACAGCTATAACATGACAGTGCCTAAAGAAGTTGAATCAAGCTTTGATGCTTTCCTCTGTCAACGAGAACTCAAACCCCCATGCCATTGGACAGCTACTTAAGACACTCTGAGATTGGAGTAGGGAGTTATAACCCATGTATCTGCAATCTTTTGGGGTTAAAACTGGAACACAGGGAGTTCCATACTAACGCAAGGAAGAACTTCTTTGCTGTCAGAATGACGGAGCACTGGAACAAGTTGCTTTAGTGAGAACCTGAACTGAGATGAGAACTGATCAATGTCTATAAATATCTAAGGTGCAGGAGGCAAAGGGATGAGGCCAGAGTCTTTTCAGCTATGTGTGGCAATAGGATAAAGGGAAACAACCACAAGCTAAAGCACAGTAAGTTCTGCACTAATGTGCATAAGAATCTCTTCATGGTAAATGTGACAGAGCACTGGCACAGGCTGCCCAGGGGGGTCATGGAGCCTCCTTCTCTGGAGATATTCAAGATTTACCTGGACATCTACCTGTTCAACCTGGCCTAGGGAGTCTGCTTTGGAAGAGGAGTCAGACTAGATGATCTCTAGATGTCCCTTGTGGCTCCTACAATTCTGTGATTCTGTGAACTCCAAGATATTAATTATTACAAAATAGTGGAAGTCATAATGGTCAGTAGCTATCTTGCATCAGTTCATACAAACTGATTATTCAGTCAAACAGCATCTTGAGACTTACTCCAGATACTCCTTGTTCTGATCCTCTCTCTAGGACAACCACCATAGTACATTAGACACATCATTTAATTCTCCATTTAAGATGGAAGTAGAACCACAGATAGATCTTGCAGGTTATATGTTCTCTCATTGCTCACCTAGGGATTTTTTGTTCTGTTTAGCTTTAAATGAACACTATCTGGACATTCTATTTCATCCATATAAAGTTCAGGTTTTCTGTCTATAAGCCATTGCATAAAGCAACCTAGGTGCAAAGAATCCTGTACCAAAACTATAGACCCAGAATCTTACGCTGGACAGAATCTTAGTCTCTGCATTGTATTAGGAGACCGAAAGTCAGCCATTTAGGCTGAGCACATTCTAATCACTAAAGAAGTCTCAGTCTCTTTCCTGGTCTCTATCAGTACTTAATCTCATGCTAAATATGAGCCTGTAGCTGTTTTTTAAGTGGAAATTGCAGTGCTGGAAGAGAGGTCCATGATAACAGTTGAATTGCCGCAGGAATCTGTTAGCAGATCTCCACAGCTAGCAAAATTCTGGCCCATGTACTGGCAGGATGTTAGGTCTTAGTCTGTCTACATGCAACATCTGACATACGTGTTGGATATTTTATATCCGGAACTTGTGCTCACCCCTAATGTACTGAGAATAAATTATTTGTGCAGTGCTCTTAGTTGATTGTCTCCTTTTCCTTGGCTGAGAGAGTATGTCTCTTCAGACCCACTCAAGCACCGAGTCAAACATTAAACCACTGCTAGCGTGACTTTGAATTCCAAATGAACTACAGGAAAAGTACAAGAGCTCAGAGCTGAATGATGGCTTCAGCTAGGAAAAAATCAGCATAACCTCTGCTGGCTGCCTACTAGATGACGCTCACATCTGCTAGTGCAAATTTTGTATTTCCATTCTGCTTCATTAGCCAAGTTTATGCAGGTGGTTCTGATTTCAGCCAGGAAGTGCAAAAACTAGCATTACATTTTTCACACTTATACTAAGAATTGCTGCAAATTGTCTCTGCTGAGACTGACTTCTGTCTGGTGTCTTTTTCCTCTGATGCCCTCCATGGATGAGAAAGCCAAGTAATCTGCGCAGAAACAGAGGGGTTTCTATTTGGGTAACCACCTGTCTCCCTAGGAAGTTGCCTCCTATTAAGTTAATTCTTCAGCACTACATGGAAACAGAAGAGAGTAGGAACACAACAGTCTCAGTTGGGAAGCAGACTCCAGCTGAGGGGGAAATCCCAAAGTCAGTGAAATTCCATCAGCTCCTAGCATGGACTGGTATGTACAGAAACTCACTGGGCCTAAGAGGAAGGCTGGAATATTAAGTCACACATTCAGCGGAGTTAGAGATTTACATCTTTCAGTATAATTCCTCTGACATATCACTCAGTTCTCATTCTGGCCTTTTTTCTCTTTTTCTGTGGACACTATACTTTCTAGTTGCACTCCTTTAACTCAAAATCACTTTTGTTTTATCAGGATTCTGTTGTCCTCAGCTATTCCTGTCTTTCTCCTTTGTTCAGACAAATCTGAAAAGCTACGTAAAAATAATCCACATCGGAGTGAATATATCACTTTTTTTGCTTTCTTTTAGAAGCACGCTAGGTATTTTTGTGCTGAGATCTTTGTATTAAATCACACTCGCTCAGACACTCAGCAAAAAGACTCACATCTCTTATCCTACCTTATGGCATAATACACATATTAAAAATCACAGAAAGGGAACTAAATCATTCACCATTCACTAGAGAAGAAATATATTTGATGCAGTATACGCTCTTTAGATAATGATATATTTCTATTGAATATTTCTTCTTTGTAATCAAAAGGAAAGTTTACATGTATTGAAGTCCGATTTCACCTTGAGAGACAGATGGGTTACTATCTCATCCAGATGTACATACCAAGTCTCCTGATCGTGATTCTCTCCTGGGTGTCATTTTGGATCAATATGGACGCAGCTCCAGCCAGAGTGGCTTTAGGCATAACAACTGTACTGACCATGACAACACAAAGCTCAGGTTCACGAGCATCACTTCCAAAGGTAGGTGGAGTAATAGAAAATAATAGCATTATGTGGCAGTAAACTCCTTGAGTCAATCTTACATGTTTTAATTAATAATGCTTATTACTCTGAAGAAGATAAATAGCTGTGAAATATTCATATAACTGCATGCTGAATGCCATAAACCTCAGTAAGCAATGAAAACAATGCTTTTCTCCACTACATGAGTGCTGCTTGAGAGCGATTAACTAGCCTGACCTTTTCTGAATCCCAGTATCTAGTGAGAGTGCTATCAAATATAATTGAATTTCTAAAGAGAACTGCTTTAAAAGCTTTTACTTTCAGTTAAGTACTGCAGTTAGTGGGAGATAAAAAAGTACACAATAAAAACAAATTCCACTTCTGTACTAGTTTTAACATGGAATTTTTAAGTTTGCTGATTACACAGCATGCAAAAAACTGCTTGAGGTGAAAGTGTTTTGCACCTCCTGTATATAGATCTGAATATGTGTAAATGTAGCGTAAACAGATGAGAAAACTAGACACAGTAAAAACTCTGAAAAGCGAGAATGGAAGAGGTTACCAAAGAGAGCTGCAGATGTATTTGTCAGATTCTTGATGCCTGACGTTAGTTCTACTGTCTTAAATGATAAAACACTCCAGTAAATCTCTACACAGAGAGAGTTCTGTATTTCCTGTCCAGATTATGTCCTGCAGCTGAACTTGGCAATGAAGGACTGCAGCAAGTTCTTCAGTTCTGATACTCATTTTCAGTAATTCCACTAAGTCAAAATTTACAGGATTAATTTATATCTACTTCTTTAATTTACTCTTCCTATATTAGCAGAAAAAATAAGTATATCAGAGTTTTCCATCTCCTTTCTTTATCCCAATTTCTAGTCTGGGAATTTTAAATAAATATAACAGAGAAATTCCTAGCATCATTCACAGAACTCATGGGAGAAATGGAGTAAGAACATGAGAACCTTGTGTACTTTTTGGATCATGACAAAATACACAGTAAGTTAAGAGAAACTGTTAGGGAGAAAAATAGTAAACACATTTGTGAAAAATGACAATTCAGAAATAACAATATAAAAATATTCAATTGATTAGCCTCTTATTATTGAACTTCCATGTGAAGATTTGTTTCACAAAAGAGTGCTGGAATTTGGAGATATTAACAAGCTTCTTCCTGAAATGAAATGCTAAACTTTACATCTGTGCTTAGAGAATATTCAGTCTTCTGCTCTATTTTTCTTTTTAGGTGTCATATGTCAAAGCAATTGACATCTGGATGGCGGTATGTCTGCTCTTTGTATTTTCTGCACTTTTGGAATATGCAGCTGTAAATTTTGTGTCCAGGCAGCATAAAGAACTCCTGCGATTCCGACGGAAGAGGAAGAAGAACAAGGTAAAGCTAAGAGTATTCACAGCTTGGAAAGGAGTCTAATGGACTGGTTTATACTGGGATATAGGCTCAGTTTGGTAAACACACTGATGCTTAAAGTGGCAATATAAAGAAAATGGCAGCACAGAATGAAATCCACTCTAGGCAGAGGGTCACTACAAGGACTACATGCTGCATAAATCCAACTTGAATTCTAAAAAGAAGGATTAAGAGGGCTTTAAATGAGTCATGGGCCACGTGGGAGCCATCTGTACAGACACAAATTTCACTCTGTTAGAAGTGTCAGATTATACTTCAGTGGATCAACACGACTAGTACTTGCAGCACTTTGTACAGCATTAAGATTCAACAGCTACTGTCCCTTAATTTCACTCCAGTATGCAGTTCAAGGATACAACAGCTGCATTCTACGCATTTTTAACATAAAAATTAATTTTTTAATTGATGTTATTTGTGAGATATAAATTTTTAAGGGGCTGAGAAGGGTATTTTTGCATATGTCAATTTAGTGTAAATTGTTCATACAATTAGCAGAGATCTTTAATAGAGCAATGGCTATTTATATTTACTTTCTGTCAGAAGTTATCTAAACTACTTTTAAAGGAAGTCACAACTAATATGTAAAGTCCAGTGACGAAGGTTATGAGTTTAAATTTGTAAGCAAAATGTTTTCCAACAGCATGCAAAAATGTCTACTGCTTTTTTAAAGAGAAAATGCTTCTTCAGCCTTCTCATTCAATGAGAACCCAACACCACTGTCATGCAGAGTTCAGTTTGTGTTAATATCTAAAGTGTGGATGAAAGTCTGACTGTAGCAACATGACAAGTTCAGGCATCTTTCATTCCTGAAGACTAAGCTCAGTTTACTCTTTACATCACAAGAGGTTCTTTTCCTTTTTACTTAGAATACATTGAAAATCTGTAACTCTGGAAAGCCTATCTAAGCAGTGTCAATTAGCAAGAGCTACTGTTAAAAAACAGGCTAGATAATCAAATGAAAATGACATTTTTGTACATTTGCCTCTTCTTGTGTGTTCAGGCTTGCTCAGGTGCATACAGAAACTCATTTACTTAGAGGATAATTCAGGCTGTACGTATCTGCTTTCAACATTCATTCCCATGAAATATAAGCTTTTTTGTTGTTGCTGACAGCAAAAATAAGGCACTGTGACACAAAGGGGGAAAGCAGTATTTTTGTGGCAGGGTGTTTAGTTGCAAATATGGCAGGTCTCAAAAAGCTCCTGAAATATTTGGATTGTGGGGGATAGGCTGGGCAGGTACGGACTACTGGGCAGTGGGGCATGACAAATGTGTCCAGTCAAATACAAACAGCTATGTTGAGTGGCATTTCATATGACTGTATTTTCAGTCTATTTCTAACGGAATTAGGTGTTTTGCTGGACTAGTTTGCACAACCTTTTCTCTCAGGTCATATTTCCCACACTTTTGCTCATGGTCATTCTCCTTCCCTGGGAATTCTGTAAGCCATGTAGTTTCCTAAAAACCATGTTTTCGACATTAGGAGTAGACAGTAAAGGTTGAGACCAGCCAAAGGATCAAATCCTGCAAGTTACATACACTTGATTATCCAAAACAGTAAGCAATTTGCCTTTTAACAACAACATAAGATTCATCTGAATTAAGATTTTTGATCTTCCATAAATTTCAGCTCTTTTTCCAGAACTACTGCAGAACCATTTTCTTTCATCAAGTTGATTATTTTGTTCTAAATGTAGTACCTTGTATATGCAACTACTGATTATTTCCCTGTATTTTTTTGGACTCTTTGCTCAAATTGTTGGATAAAATTTTAGTTCCAAACACTTCCTCAAATAGATGTGTTTTTTTTCAAGCTTGGTATCTTCCATAAATTTAATAAAAATAATTGGTTATTTTTTCTCAATATTGATTAAAAACCATAGGAGATATAAATACTCTTAAAAACTATAAGATCAAACTCAGAGGAAAAAAATTGAATTTTAAGAAAAATTATACAATTGTACACAGTACAATGTATGGAGCTGTATAAAGAGGTTTTGATATCTCTAAAGCTCATTTGTCTGCAGTTTTTCTTCTGCTTTTTTTTTCTTGTTGTTGTTACCTAAAGTTACTACTTTGTCCTTACCCACTTTAATACAGTATTTACTGTCACTCTTCCCGGGCAACAGTAACCGCAACACCAAAGATTATTCCTAGGTATAACTGCACCCTCTGGTTATCATTTTTATGGTTGTAACTATGGATCTCACCCAATGATTCCAAATGACTGAAAGGGATATTGCTTTTTAGAAGCTCAATACAATTTCCACTGAAATGGTAAAAATCTGTAGCTGATTTGAGGAAGTCCGGGATTTTGTTATAAACACACTCACAAATAAAAATAGTTATTGCAGCATAATATGCAATCTATCCTTCCCCCC
>VXAB01011581.1:61965-75588 GCA_013399175.1 Odontophorus gujanensis
CCCCCCCCCAAAAGCAGGCATCACAGTAAGTAAAGGAGATCTTTTTCTTGTTTCTTTACAATTACAGAAATGATAAAATGAGAATATGTAAATTTTTGCTCACAATTTAAGACTTCCTTTGGTAGTCAACATCGGATCTATACTGCTTTAACTATGTCTGGGAAGGAAACCTAGCAAACGAACAGAAATTTCACAAATATTATACTGCTGATGTGATGAAAACATTTTCACAATGAATGAATGTGGATTGTTTGTTTAAATGTGCTCTCCTTTAGGTCTAGAGAAACAAAAGGAAAAAATGTTAGAATTAGAAGAATTGTATAGGACTACCAAAACATACCTATGATCAGTGTTTTTTCTTAGTTGCATTTACTCTGAATGGGGAAAAAAAAGCATGAACTGTGTGCCTATGCTAAAACCTACTGATTTTAGATTAGCTTTTAAAATAAGATATTCAGTTTTCAAGAACAGTCAATCTTTTATTTCTATTTTCCATAATCTAAAGATCACAGTATCTTTAGCGAGGAAAATAGACATGTGAACTAGATTGTCTTTAATGGTAATCACATCTCTTTTTTTTTGTTTTCTTTTTGGTCAACCCATCCATTTTGATGAAAGTATTTTGAGGGAGTTCTTGATGGAAATGAAATCAATGAATCATTACAGCATAGCAATGGCTTGAGATGTGCAGGACCTATAGACGGGACTTTGCCTCAAATCTACAGTACAAATTTAAGGGTAAACTATGAAGAAGATGTCCCATTTGTCAAAATGTGATATCCAATCATTAACAGAGGCCCTGTCCTTTTGTCTGAAATAATGTCTTCCCATGTGGATTCCATTCATTGCTACCTGTATGTGATGACGTGAAATGTTAAGAAAGCTATCTGTCTCATTAATTTTGTAGTCTATTTTGATCTGTTTAAATCTGGATTAAAACATGATATTAAAATTCTGTTTTCTGCAGTTTCAAGGAAACAGTGACATCAGTTCAAGGGAAATCAATTGGTGACAGATTAGTGTTTAAAACCAAGCTGTTCACAGTGTAGAACAGATTAATGGTGAAGAATAGTGTTCACATAACCAAAGCCACAGCCTCAAATAAATCCTCAAACTCTTACCAAAACCACAGTCAAAAGGCCACAGAGATACTAACATTTATACATACTATTCCTCAAGAGATATGTATTTTATTAAATATGTGAACAGAAAGCAGCATAGTCGCATGGCCACAGAAACTGAAACCTTTCTTATACTTTACAGCCAAGTATTCTGCAGAACAATGTTGGTAAGAAAATAAACTAATTATTAAGATTTCCTTTGGTCTTGAATAAAATTCTACTTCTCTCAATAAAAAAAAAAAATTATCAAAAATTATCATTCTTTGATTACGGTAATTTTGGTAGAGATAATAACATATTTACAAGTAGCTATCCACAATAATGTTCAAATTGCTAGTACCAAACCAGTGTTTGTGAAAAGCACGTTCATACTAAAGCTTTACTGAAGTCCATTTGTAGTAAAACTTAAAAAGTTTTTTCTTTTTTTTTCCTTTGTTTTTTTTTTATTTTTTTTGTAATTTTTTTTACAATTACGCACTAAAATGAATACACACACATACAACACACACATTATTACATTTTATGAGAAAAAAATCACGTAAAATGCAATGGACTTTTCCAAGAAGATCCACTATCCAGATATTCCACAAAAATATACAGGCCCATTAGATTATTTTAACAGCTGTGACCAACACAGATTATCAGAAATATTTCCAGTCAAAAAAGAAGGACTGTAGCCAAGTCAGTTTATAAAAGCACATGGAGTATTGCCGTCATTTTATATTAATACCCTCAAAATAGCACTCAAATATTATCATCAACAATAATAGTAACTGCATCTTTCCTGCTCTACAAAAACACCCTTAGATATGAATCTGTGGCCTAACTAAGGGTTTTTTTTGTTTGTTTGTTTTTGTTTTTGTTTTTTTTACTCTGTGAACCTGCTGGAAAACTTCCAGAACAACATCTTAGGTAATCCAGCTGGTACCCTGGAAAATAATTATGTTGGTACATAGCACATTACAATGCTCTGGAAGGTGCACGTTCCTTTGTATGCATTATACCTCTAGCACTCGAGTCTGACTTGGCAGGCTCCAACCGACCTGCCTATCATCATGGAAACGCCATCCATCCAGCAACATCGCTGGGTTAGACTACTAGAAGGACCTTCACATCCACTCCTCAACAACAGAGAAAACTTCTAATCAACCAGTTTGTAGATTAAGTTCAAAATGTCTGCAAATGAAAAAATAAGCAGGGATCTGGCCTTTATAACTGTTTCTAGAGGATTGCTCAACTCAGGTTTACACACAACAGAGACAGTAAAGTCAAAGCAGAGATCCTCATCCTGAAAACATAACCGACTGAAAGCTGCTACTCAGCAGAATTACTCTATAATCATTTCGAGCTATTGCTACCATAAAAATTATCATCTTGAGAAGACTGAAGCCCCAGTTTACAGATTTTGTATGTGTAAAGTCATTGAAATGGCGAGTACAGCTTAAACTCTCACATCTACTGTGCTTGTTAACTCCTGTTTACTGGATTGCATCACTACAACCCTTCTGGAATACAACTACTGTTAAAATATTATTTCCTATTCTTTTCTGTCAGAAGAGGAATTTGTTTTATCACGTCATCAAAATTCATCCTAACATTTTGTATTTCTGTTATTCATCTCCATATGGAAGTAAATCAACAGTTATTTTCCTCATCCTTTGCATTCATGTTAATTTTCCTTTGTTTTTGTTAGTGTTTTTATATAAGAATGTGATACAGATTCAAAGCATAGCAGTTTCAGTGAATTACGGTAGTCTGTAAGTTTATTCCATTTAGATATAGGAAAAAGTATTGTAATTAGATTACAACTACAGCAGTTGGGTGATTCATCCATGCTGAATGTTCATGCTGTTTACTAACTTGTTCACTTCAAACTTATTAATTTATACACATTCTCTTGCCTATAACTGTTTCAAATAACATTGCTAACAAAGTTAATTGATAATTTTTTAAATGAAGTAATTAAATATTTCTAAGAAGTACTGCATAATTGAAATTTTAATATATTCAGAATTAATCATCCATTCAAAATCACTTTGAAAAGCATCAGTGTTTTCAAAATTGAGAGTTCTGAAGTTGAGATTTAAACAATGTTAAGTGAGAAGTTAGAAGAAAAAATGAAACAGAGGTTTAAATATATTTAAATTTAAATAAAATGGAAAAGCTTCAGAATGATTGAATTATTCAGAATTATTGAACCAAAACACTAATTACTTTACAGAATTTTAGAATGTTAAAGCAGGTATGCTAAATTAGATATAAAAAGTAGGAAAAGTTTTTTAAAATTGCAAATGCCATCAAAATCATAGAACTATCTTTGAGTAGCATATATAGTAGAAAAATATGTTGAAACACATTTCAAAACAAAATCTTTGTTTTCGCGATCTAGGTATTATTTACCACTCCGCATTTGTACCTCCATAATATAGAATATTTATAAAACAGGTAAAGAGATGAAGAAAACATGTTTCTAGACAGAAGCCACATTCCAGAACCCTGTGTTATGAAAATATATATATCTTCAGGCCATTTAATTTTGGGTTCATATCTTGTGATTTAAAACTGCTTTCACTCACAGCTCTTCAAATTCAGAATATTTTTGCCAGTTTTCACCTTAATTATTAAAATTAAAATCTAGTCTTCTGCTTTCATTCATTCTATTTTAAAATGTATTTGATATATTTTTAAGGTACTAATTTTATTTTAAATATTTTATACTACTTCTATTCTAAATTAAGACAACATAATATTCTCTTTATCTGACGTACATGGAACAGCAGAAATAACAAAACACACAGATAGAACGAGTAGAATTCTCACTAATGAACACTGTTACTGCTTGTACGACAGGTTTCTCTAGAAACCATCCCATCCTTTTAAGCAACATAGAGTAAATGTCTGTTGTCTGAAAGAAGTGTGAAGTCTGTCCAGTTGAAAATTGCAGACATTTACCATAAATGCACAAAATCAAATCAAACTAACAGATGGGTGCCTGATTATCACTAGTTTCCTAAGTCAGTAAACTCATTTACTAAACTTTCTCTTTTCTCTAAATAGATTACGAAGTCAAACAAATAGAAAAATTCTGCGCTCATTAGAGCTGCTGCAATATTTTGACATGCACTTCGATTGGACTGAAATTTCAACCACTTGAACCCACTGTTTAAAAACATCACTGGGGTAAAGGTGCAGTAAGTGATATTTATCAACTGGTAAGATTTCTGTAAAATCTTGCTTTTATTTTTTCGCACAACAGGATGATGATGCACGGGAAAGTCAATTCAGTTTTACAGCATATGGAGTGGGACCATGTCTGCAAGCAAAAGATGGAGTGGCACAAAAGGGGCCAAACAATCCTGCTCAAGCTGCACCTAAAAGTCCCGATGAGATGAGAAAGGTGTTCATTGACCGAGCCAAGAAGATAGACACAATTTCCAGAGCTTGTTTCCCATTAGCCTTTCTGATTTTCAACATTTTTTACTGGGTAATTTACAAAATCATAAGGCACGAAGACATTCACCAATAACAAGACTGAGGCTTTTGCAGTCCATAGAGATCTGTCTGCTGTGGTCAGTAGAAGGCTTTTTGCAAGAAGTGTGTCTTAGGGGTGACTAGGAAAGGAAGAAGCACTGAGGAGGGGAAGAAGATCCTTCCGAGCTTGAAATGCCCAGTCACAATGCAATGGAAGAATGACACCAGAGAAGACATCTGCAACTGCAAACTTTCTGGATCAAAATAACATTAGCAACTCACTGTAAATCACTCTCTACTCAAGCTTTACTGCCAAGTGTTTATACATACTGTTACATAGTGATATAATTGTACAATACTATTTGATGTTCCTTTTTTTAAACTCCCATGTATTTTAAATTAAAAAAAAAAAATCCAGAATAGCCTATGTAAATCTGATAGTGCTAGAGAATATACTACTATTTGGTACTTCTATTTCAATTTCATAAGACAATAATGAATTACTTGGGTTTAGATTTTTAAGGACTTCTTGTCCTGAGGACAGGATCTGTGGTTTTGCATTGAGCACAGTTGACAGATTTAATTTATGCCTCTTATTATCAATCTCCAGAGTAGTATGCATTGAAATACTCTCAGCTAGCACAAAATATTTACAGCTCAATAGTCTATACATCACCTGGAAGATATATCAACATTTGTGAAGTATTGATTCCTGCAAAATACTTTTTTTCTTTTAATTACCTATAATTCAACAATTTAAACTTAAAATATTTGTAATCCTTTTTATATGTCCAAAATATTTTCTTAATTGACAAAACTCATGCAGTATTTGTGATAGACAAATTGCATAAAAATTTTGCAACATTTCATTTTAATTCAGTGCAAAGAAATCTTGGATCGAAACTAAAAGTTGATGATCATCTGCTTCACTGAAATATTATGAGGATGAGTGCAAATGCGTTTATCCATATAAATTTCCTAAATGTTATATATATCACAGGAAGATTAATGTAGGAATAGATCCTATGGTAGTTTTCTGAAGCATTCTTTGAAGTTTATCCGTATGATTGAGACATCAGTTAGTTAACACTTCACAATTCTGAAAAAAACATAGCTCTTCTAAAACATGAAAAAGGATCTCAATGTCTTTTTACATTTATTAGATTTCATGTAATGAATAGAAAAACCTATCAATACTCTGAGACATCTTCCCCTCTCTGGGACTAAATAGGTCAGTAGTTTCTTTAAGTTACAGGACAATAGATCATATTTATGACATAGCTCATAGACAGGTGTTCAGTCTTACCATTCTTGTCCATTGAAAAACAATGTGCTAAGATACAAATCTAGCATTTAGAATTACTCACTATTTAAAAGTCCAGTAACTGCGGCTGTTTCTCATTGCAAAATATTTTTGTTTCGAACATGTTTTGAATTTTTGCTTTATTATTGTTCAGAATGTGTATACAAAACCAAAATACAGCTGGAGGCAAACATCTGGTGCACTGCCAAAAGCACGTTGCATATGAAATAATGGAAGCAATGCAACTCTGCGCTGAGGATTATAACATCGCAACCTTGGGTTCGTTGTTGTTTTCCTCCATGGATTAGTTATAGAGATTCTAAAATAGTTGCTCTCAGATTTTATTCAGCTGAGTCAGAAAAAAGTATAATCCTCCTTCATTTTAAACACTTATTTTTAAAATAACATTTTAAAACAGTATTCATTATTGTTTTTCTTCTTTTATGATCTGACATGAATTCAATTCATTTTAAATAATTATTTGCTGAGTTGTTCTCGTTTGTTTTTTTTTTTTTGCTATTTCTTCATATTTGATTTATTAAGATCTCATTCATTTATGAACACAGGTGCTCATCCATGTATCATGAACTATTTAACTAGTTGGATTGTATTTCTCTCCCTTAAAGTTCTCAAAGTGTGTCATTTGAAAAGAGATATTTATTTATTTCTTCTAGTCGACAGTCAAGGTAACATGGTTTGTTTGTTTGTTTTTTTTAAGGACATTATCTTTCAGGCTTATTCTTTCCCTCCAAAACAGTGTCAATAAAGAATCCTTATTTGGAGAGGTAAGTGCATAAGACTAGATCAGAATAACTCCTAGTAATTCTATTTTTCTAACTCCTAGTCATTCCTTTTTCTAGCCATTACATTGGGAAGCAGAGCAGAAAACTTACACAAACTTCAGCCTTCTAAGAAGGCATATTGAAAATAAAGACATATTTATAACATGAAAACCCTAGACTATCACATACAGCATTTTTTTTAAAGTAACCTATTAGTTAAAAAAAAAAAAGTATTTCAAATAGAGAAAAGAAAAAATAGTTCCACAATAACGTTTTCAAATGTAAATATATTTGGCATGTAATCCTGCTGCCTTGAGGTAAATAAAGATTTCCAATTTTGATGTAATGGGACCAAGATCTTTCCACTGATTTCATTTATTTATTTTTTACAGGAACTGTAACATTTGCCAGCATAATGGAAGCCTCTATGGTCTCCTAAATACCAAAATAGATTTAACCTCATTCAAATTATTCCTATATGATTTAAGGTAAAGTCACTTAGTACAGAAAGACAGAAATGTCAGTTAAGGTAAGAAAAGTCAAGGCAAGAATGTCTGCTACTCACCACTGACTATGGGAATAGTCCAAAATTATCAGTAGGCGTGCCAGCTCTCTACTGAAAACTAGTATCAACAGTTACTGACTTCAGATAACAGTGTGTGGGAGCTTTGTAACTGTACAATGAAGTACAGGATATTAGATTACAAAGTTGCAAGTATGGAAGGGTGCTCCACAGTGTTTATCAGACTACAGTCTGACACAGTCCTGCAGGGAAGAGGCAGAAAAAGAATCAAAGAAATGATGCTCAAATATGATAATGCTTTGTAGAGATTTTCCACCTAAAATTGATCCCATTCAATAACTTGAAGTAGATAGCCACTTTGCCTCACTGTAACTGAGTTTGGGCTTAAGAGATTCTTAGAAAAAAACAGACAAAAATGCTGCTGGTGCACAGAATTCCTATGCAGTAGAGGCTACAGCTGACACAGCTTTGTCCCAGGTAGTTACTCATCATAGGTACTGACTGTGCTGTTCAGGTAGTATTTCTGTGGTCTCTAGATCAACCTTGTATTCCAAAAATGAAATTGTGACACTAGAAAAATCAATGCAGTGCAATGAAATCAGAGGAAGAAACCGAAGTATCTACAGGAAAACACCAGAAACACAGTGATAAGAGTTGGCATAAGTCACAATAAGGGGGAAAGAGGAAAATATAAGATATAAAAATAAGAGTCCTTCTTGCTGCTTTCTTCTACCTTCAGTATCTTTTACATAGGTACATTATTTCAGATGGAAGCAGTAGTTTCAGGGTTGAGAATTTATGTCTGCTGCTGCAAGGTATATTATCTTTTAGGATTGCAGTTTCCACCTGTGCAGATAGCAAACTAACTTCTACATTTTCTTCCTCGATGGAACGAGTAGAGCAGGAAGGTGGAGGAGGAAAACCAGAACTGTATCAGGCATAACAGAGAGAGCCCAGAGCACCTGGAATCTCTCCTGAGGTGATCTTTTATTCCTGTACTAGATACGTGACCAAAACCATGCTTCTCCTAGTAAAGCCAAAAACTTCAGGTCCTTGAAAGGATAAGAATGGTCACTCAGAGGTGCAGCAGATATATCTGACTATCACAGACCTACAGTACCAAATTCCTGCTTAAATTCCACATAGCAAAATGTATTTATTTCTCTCATATTTAAACGTGGTTTTAGAAACCAGAGTTACTTAGAGGGTTGTTAGGGATCCAGGAAGAACATGGGATTCAATTAGCCTTTCCACTTCAATAACATGTTGGTTTTCTTTTGATTCTCTTTATGATTCTTTTTATTATTCACTTCATTATAGACTAATTTATTACAAATCCATTGTGATGCATGAGAGATTATTCCCCTTAATCAACAGCAAGTGTTACATTTATGTGATTTAGCTGCGCACTTTACGTAAAAGAAATGAAGTATTGCTTCCACTTTGTACTATAACCCATAAGAGAACTGTAGGTTGCTACTGTAGATAAGATAAAATGTATAGAAACTATATTTTTGACAGGAAGGAAATCTTCCTTATCCTTAAAAAATTATTTTTAGCAATAATTTTATATTAGATAGAAATGGACTTCATAATCTATACAGTACCCTGCCCAAACTGAGGTATTTTGTTGCAAAAAGTAGATATACTTTGTGTAACTTCTGCTGTCCTTTGAGCTTTCATAGGAAAAAATACCATCCAACAGAGCGGAATTTGGCCTTAAACGGTGAAACTGTCGAGTGAGCTATTAATTCTTGCAGTACCCTGTAAGGTACTAAAAGAACTTTTTCCCCATCTTACTATACAATAAAAACAATGAAGATAACGATTCTTCCCTTTCTGAGAGAACTAATAAGAAAAAGATAAATCACTAAGCTACTTGTTAATAATAAAACAGGTATTTTATTTTTCAGTGGTTATGGAAATTGTGCCTTCAGGCAACACACCACCTACAGTAGTTACTGAAATATATATTATCAGTTGGGAAGGCTTGTGGAAGCAGGTTAGGCTGCTAGAAGCACCGGCTTGAACGCCAGAAAAAAAAAAAGTAGGCTCATCCTGTATTCCAGTCATTCTTGAATATTACTGCACTTCTTCACTTTTATCTTTGTGAAATATGCAAGAAATATTTATTTTGTTTATATTTTGTTGTATAACAGAGTGATCTTAATGGGCAAAATGGACTGAAGTAGTTACAGGAATGTGTAATTGTATTAAAAGGAATTGTGCCATAATCTTTTGCCATAAAGTTTTAACATAATATACATATTTTGTGTGCTAGTGATCCCAGATTTTTAAAGAATCAAAAAAAAAGAAAAATATAGAGTGTGCTAATAACTTGTCTGTGAGTTTTAGACATTCTCCTGTGAATTCTGTCTAGTAACTTCTAATGGAAATTTCATCTCAATTACTTCCTTTTTGGTAAAACTATAAATGTGTTATGCATGGATTTGATTAAAGTTCTTTTTATTGTGTTACAGTATCATATTGCACTTAAACTGACATCTCTGCAGACAGAAGTCTTATAAAATGTGAAATTTATGTTGTCACCATGTCATTGTAGATATTTTGTTCAAAAATAAAGAACATTTTTTCAGAAACTGCAGTTATTTTTATGACAATTTAGGCAACACATTTAAAAACAGAGTAGGGACTATCAATATCATTTGAAGAATAAACAGAAGCCCTTGCCAGTAGTTAAGGCACATTACCATTTAAGTGTTTCAGGATTGAAAATATGAAAGAGAAGATATGGCAGAACTGAATGAAGAAAAAAAAAAAGCCCTTTGTGAATACTTAGTGAAACTCACATTGGCAAATGCCTACTGAAATAAGTCCAGGCAGTCCAGCCATTTCAAAATAGTCCTACTGACATTATTAGAAATGCAAATTATTTTGCTTGCAGCAAAATAGTCAGATGGACCCACAGACAGACCTAGGGGATCTGCTATTTCTTGACAGAAAACGGTTTCAAGAAAATTCAACTAAAATTTACACATAAGAGATCTTTTGAGAATAACTAAACTGATAATATCATAATATTGCATATAGATTTATAAATAGCTTCCATAAGGATGTCTCAGTAACAGCCATAGTCACTGTGATGCCACGTAGACTAAAAGCAACAAATGCATAGTATCTGGTAAGCAAGAAGCAATTAAACAAGAAGATAAAAGCCAGATAATGCAATGGAGAGTCAAATAAAGATGAATAAACAAATGTATATACGTAATATAAACATATAGTATCATTAACTTCAACATCTACGTCACAGAATCACAAAAATCACAGAATGGTGGAGGTTAAAGGGGCATTATGCCACATTTTAATTCTTCTATTAACAAGTCAAATAACAAACCTAACCTATTTTGAAAAATCCGTCTGTTACTACATTTATGTTTAGCTCTATATAAAGCCTGATGAGTAGCATGTTCAGTAGGTACAGAAGTAGGAATAAATACCTTTGGTAGGTATATTAGAACAGAGTAAGGCCGCACAGTATTGGAATTAGGTTGAACTTAAAGAACATCAGAAAAATCAGGGGAACCACAAGATGGCTCCCTCTCGTACAAATTGATGGATGGCGCGGATGCATTTTGTTCAAGGGGATAAACTTTAGCAGAATTAATAATTCGTGCAGAGACTCCAAACAGACATTTATTATGAAAAGGAAAATATACATGGTAATCAGTATTTGTGTTACAAATCACATTTCAATTTGAAAGTGATACAAAAGTTCTGAGGTGATGCTACTTTAGGAAAAAGCTAACATTAATATCTTAGGTCCAGAAACCAAACTGTCCATGTCTAAAGCCATACCCAAAAACAATTCTGTGTGTTCCTGGACATTATATAAAAAAGCAGCCCATTTCTATGTAAAACTGCCTGCTGTTTTCAACTGCTTATTGCTAAAGGTAATTGCTACACAGGAAATGGATGGCTAATCTAGTTTTTTTAAAGACAGCTTTTAAAACAAAGGTAGCAATATTTTACATTATTCTCCTAAATCCATTATAGTTGAAAGGCCGTTGGAATAGTTTACACATGTTAAGGTAAAGTCCTGATGATATAAAACAGCCTCTTGCTAAGAGATTCTTGTGTAATTGCCTAAGTTGATTTCATGTCTGCATTAATACCTTTTTTTCTTAATGACACTGAGAGCGCTACTTTCATTTGAGGGGTAGTACATTCCACCACCACTTTTTGAAATAGATTTAAGTGTACTAAAGCAGTCTGTTGATGCCAGAATTCTAATTATTTCTCCCCTTTGAGCATCTACATCTTACACAGTTGCTCCACTTGTAGTGCACTGACATCATCTTTCAGACTATAAGATCTCTAATACTTCTACAGGTACTCATGTTCAAGTTCATACTCCAGCTCCCCCTTTAGAGGACAGTATGGACCAAGCTTGACATGAAATTCAGATTTCTTCAATGAGAACACTGGCAATCACTTCCACTAAGAGCTAGAAGAAAATTTAAATGTTTCTTTGCATTTCCTTCCTTTAAAACCCAATTCTGGAAAAAATACAAACTTATTAACATATTGAACATGACTGGAAAACTCAACCGTTTAAAAGCACCATTCTCACAACATACTTGAGAAGTATTATGCCCATGCCTAAATCCTATTGTAATTTACAGATTTTTCTTATTTATTCTCTGTTTTCTTCAAGGGGAACATTTGCCTTGAGTCACAGCTCTGCTCTGTGTGTTTTTCAGCCAGTACTCTGCCTGTCTTAGAGATCAAAATATATAACTGAACAAAGTGTTCTATCCGAAGCCTTATTTCTGAGATGAGCAGAGGAATTACTTCACATATTTTGGATAAGGAGATCTACACTTATGTTCTCATTTTCATAGCAACAAACTTCTGTTAATTCATGTTCAGTACATAAGTCATACTAATCCATATTCTCTTCTCTGCACAAATACTACATAAGTCAGTTGTTTCACTTGCTTGAACAAAACATTTATTCACTTTCAGTGTGTTGTGACACAAAAACAATGTAATTTGAATATTTTCCAAGGAATTAGAGGCCCATATAAAATTATTTCCCCAGCTTCAAATACTTTTCAAAATGCTCTAAGACTGTCTGTGTTGGAAGAGTTATTCCCATCATGCAACAATAATGAAATATCCATGTCACAGCCAAGTTACATATTATTTGTATGTTGTAACAACAGTGCTTTTAAGGAAGAAAGTAGAAAAATGAAAACATTTGAGTAAATATTTGTTTGATACCATTTCCCTTTCAGAAAATCAGAAACAGATTTTTTTCTTTATCCTTTCCTTTTCACGCATGTGTTCACTGGCACAAAATTGATCATGGATTCCAACCTTGCAAGAGAACTGTTAGAATACTTTCTGTATATCATGGTTGCCTCGAGAATGGGACTTTCTCTTGCTGAATGGAAAACGTTTGTGATAAAAATCAGGAGGAATAATTTAAGGTGGAATCCCCCAGAGTATTTTGGCTACATGATTGCAACTCTATTTTGGAGGAAAATAAATATCTATAATAGCAGTTTGAAGTACTTATACATTTAGGTCCTTTTCTTAAAGGAAGGGTTACATGCAGAATCATTATTTTTAAGTGAGGCACAAGGGAACAGAGTTCAGTGTAATCAAATTCATTTTGAAATCGTGAATTGTTTCACAACATACAATGAACTTAAATATTTGACTTTAAAAAAGCCAGTAATACTTTTACATCTGAGTACCTTTGAGAATTATATGAGAAATACAGAGTAAACAGATAGCTGAAAGAGTTATTAAGAGTGACTTATATGAATTACTTGTGGAGTTTGTGTTTTGCTATTGCCAGATCAACTATGTTATCTCTCAGGAATGACAGCTCAAGGTCACAGTGAAGCCAAACTAATAGATTTGTGGCAACAATACCATTACATAAAAACTGTGAGGAACACTGTGTTTCTCGAAGTGTTCATCTTTCTCTGAGCATGTCATTTGACTTATCCTTCTCTCAGTAGCCAAACTTAAAGCTTGTTTTTTTTTTTTTTTGCTAGTTATTAATGCTACAGTTAATAACAAAAGAAAAAACGGATTCTGAAGAATGCCTTCCAAACATTAAATGACAAAAGTTATATATAAGCATGTGTATGTAGGAAGAGTCTCCAAAAGTAATGCCTCCTGGTTTATTATGTTGCCCACAATACCAGATGCAGATGTTGACAGTATGGCAACAGAGGTTGAACCTTCCCACCAATAGCCCATTACATGTTGCCGTATGAGAGATGGCAGCTGAGGGGCGGTATAAAAAAAGCACCTGACATGGAAGTGCATATGAAACAAAGGTGCGTCTCTGAACTCCTCCATGCACCAAAAATTGTCCCCATCGTTGCTCACTGAAGTTTGCTGAACCTTTATGACAACCAAGCAGTGGATATGAGCACAGTG
>VXAB01011598.1:0-11278 GCA_013399175.1 Odontophorus gujanensis
CATGACAAGGAGATTCTAAGACAAAAGCCTTTTTGCTCAGGGCAATACATAAATAAATAGATAAATAGATAGATAGATAGTCAGATAGACAGACAGACAGATAAAAATAAAGAAGCATGGATATGTTCCACACTCCTAACTGCGGCTTACAAGTTTCTTCAAGAAAATTTTGTACAGACTTTATAACATGTTACAAACTCAAGGGTAAAGGGGCCTTGCCAGACCTCGACAGATCAGAGGACTAGGCAGTTATCACTCAGGTGAAGTTTAACAAGGGCGAGTGCCAGATTCTTGACCTGGGACAAAACAGTGCTGAATATATGGACAGATTGAAAAGTTTGGGGAGAAGGAGAAGCAGAAAAGGTGAAGTAGAAAAGGATATGGAAGTTCTTGCTGACAGCAAATTGAACATGTGTGGAATATGCCCTGGGTAGACCAAAGGGGTGTCTGCACCCTGAGGTGCATCAGACCCAGCAGTGCCAGCACATGAGGGAAGGGATTGTCCCCTCTGCTCTGTGCTGTACAGCCACATTTTGAGTTCTGGGTGAAGGTTGGGGTGCCAGGACGCAAGGACATGAAGCTATTAGCAAGCATCCCAAGAAAAGGTTTAGAAAGACTGTGAAGGGTCTAGATGGCATGGGGTATGAGGAACAGCTGTGGTCACTTGATTTGTTCAGCCCAGAGAAGAGGATGCTGAAGGGAGGCCTCATGACCACCTACAGCTTCCTCACGAGAACGACAGAACAACAGGAACTGACTTCTTCTCTCTAGTAACAGTGACAGAATTCAAGGGAATTCTGTGGAACTGGTACAAGGAAAGGCCAGGTTGGTTTTAGGAAATGGCTCTTCAGTGAGCGGGGGGTGGAGCACTGAAGCAGGCTCCTCAGGCCAGTGGTTATGGCACCAAGCCTGCCAGAGACTGGATAATACTCTCAGAAATACAGTTTGAATTTTGGGTGGTTCTGTACGTAGCCAGGAGTTTTTCTTGATGATCCTTGGGGTCTCTTCCAACTTTGGATAGTCTATGAAAGCCAAAAAATGGATAACTTCTGCAGAAATGGAGAATTTTGTTTGCACATACACTAAGAAGCATTTGACAATGCTTGAATAAGAGACTGAATAAGAAATTTTTAAAACATACAGGGAGAGCTTACTCCAGGAATAATATCATCTTTGGAGATGGGGAAAAAAACTAACAGAAAACTTTTCTGCAATGCTTTACATAGTTTTATTAGTCTGTGTTACTTCTTGGTATGCAATTTTAATATCCACCTCTCTTTGACAAGGTCAGGTCTGCTTTCTCTTTTAGGCAGCTCAGAAGACTCAAGTTATAGCTAATTGCTTTGATTATTGGCTCTGCAACCTCTAATTCCCCATGACCTTCCCTGATCCAATTTTCAATTTAATGAGACAAACTAGTAAAGTTTATATTTGCCTTTTGATGAGAGCTGCCAGAATGTTTTGACAAATTAAGTGTTCCACATAATATGGTGCTTTCTTACAAAATGAAACTGAGAGGTAATGTCGTTATTTGTCTTTTAAGTTGTGTAGCTGTAGAGAACTATTTCATTTCACAAAAAATAATAATAATAATAATAATAATAATTCTATACCACCTTCTGTAACTTTAATTTGAGCAGACATATTCTGTGTCAGCTGGTTCCTCAAAAATTAAAATGGAATGCATATTGGTATGAATCTTACAATGCACTTATCATTGTTTCCTTATACAATTCTGTACATAGCTATGGCTCACTGATTTATTCAACCAGTCCTCAATGTGGACACTGCACCAAAGATGGAAACCCAGAGAAAATTAGCAAGCTTTCTGTGGCCACTCCCAACAAAAAGCAGGTTAAAATATTATACTTTTATTTTAGCCAATTGTTCATACTACTCTAATTACGTCTTCATAATTATTGTTACTATTATTACTCAGCTACCCGTTACTCCCCTGCAGCTTTTAAGCTTTCTTGAAGGTTGAAAATGATGGGAACTAGATGGATAATACACACACGTTCCCTAAAATAGAATACAAATCACACTATCTCAAATTCCATCCTTTTCTACATTGTGGTATCCAGAAAGGTTCCTCTGTCTACTTTGGTTACACAACTGCCCTTCAGAACACATCAGCTATTTATTTATTTTATTAATATATTTATTATTTATTTTAGTGTGTTGATCTTTTATACAATAATCTTGTTACTGCAGCAGTTAGCTGTCTCACCCCACTAAACAGATGCATACAATTGCACCATCATCAATAAGAAGAGATACAAATAGATACTAATCCCCAATAGAGTTAATAAAACCATTGAATGCTGAAGAAAAAAATCTTCCCAAATACCAAACTACAGCCCACTAAGAATAAAAAAACATAGATAGCCTTACCAACCCTATCTGAAAGAAGCACACAAGATTGTCTCCAGGAGAGCCGGCAAGAAGTGAAGTTAAAAAAAAATTCAAACTACCTGGCATCAATTAGCACTATAAGAAAGCTTTAAATCACAGCTGTGAGGTAACACTCAAGAAAACTTATTATTTTCATTCACATTATTTAGCATGTGATATACTTTATCAACAAATTTTGAAATGAATGGAAGAGAAAGCCATTGTACTAAGTGCTTCTAGAAATGAAAAGGATAAAACGCATTATAATAAGGAACTGTCAAACCAGCACAGTGACTACCGTCAGTACACAACGCTACCCACTCTGCCAAACCTCCTTAGGTAAGGAAAAAATGGTGAAATAACTATGCACAATGATCTTTTCTACTTTTGATGTTATTCACTCAGCACTAGGAGAGGTAATAAAGTGACTATATGATGTACTGAGGGCTCATCTGGCTCTCTGGCAAGGCTGCCAGAACAGTGCTTCTGCCCTGAAGGGGTTGAAAAAAATTGACATCAACAACTTGATCTACTGGGATTGTGACAGTAGGTCTATATCTTTTTAGTACAGTGTGTCAAACTGAAGAAGATAGGGAAAGTAGCATGGAACAAATGCTTTGACCTTACAGCACTGTGCTGTGGTGACGAGATATAAATGTTATCATTTTTCCAGCTAAGGCTTGCCAAGAGCAATACATTCTGCAGTACATGTGAGTGGCCCTGTTTATGTACATGTTTTGATATACTGACAGAGAAAGTCATTAGTATTAACAGGTTGATGCTAAAATTTCAGTCTATTCCTTTCAGAAATGTACAAATTATTTAATTATTAGAAATAGCTTTTCAGATAAAGTGTGTGTAAACCTAAAGATTTATTTAATTTTATAAATATTCAAAATCATTTGGCAAGAACATTCGGATATTATATGCCAAAGAAAAAAAATAAACTCCAGTGCACTATTTTCAAAAGAAAATTGTAATACTGTTTCCTTAACAGCATGCAACATATATCTTCAAACGCAAGGTACTAGGTTCATATATTTAAGTGATTCTCATTGTTCTTGTAATGTTATTAATGATATAAGCTTGCTATACAGTGAATACAAAGTTAAAGGAATACAGTGTGAAAGTAATACGAAGGTATGTTTTTTATAAAAAAAAAAAAAGGCCATTTTTATTGATATTCACCCAGAGCATAGGAAGTCAAAAACCTACTTATTATATTGTTAATCCCACTTCATCAGATTAAATAAAGTAGTACAAAAAGTAGGTGGGGGGTTGGACACGATGATCTCTAGAGGCCACTTCTAACCCTTGCAATTCTTTAATTCTGTAATATTAGATTTATAATGTGTTAATTAAAGGCAGAATTTATGTGACAACAGGCTCCTTTAGGCTCTTGAAGTGAAAGGATTCTGAATAGAATTAAAATCACAGTTTTAAGTTAGATCATAATGCCTTTGTTAATTTCTAAGCAGACCAATACAGTGCTTTTACAAATAGTAATACTGCCTGAAAGCTTTTTAATTATGACTAATATACAAAGTTACTGTAATAGGCGTAATAGTAATGATGTGTGGCACAGTAGTAATGATGTGCTGAGTGTCACAATTGTACCTAGACACAGACAGTCTTTAAAAAAAAATAGTATCTTAAGAATTTTGGCTCATTTTTTTGGAGCTCCTTATACTTTCAAAACTCTTTCTACATCTAATACTTTTTCTACTGTGCAACTATATTATCATTATGAGATAAGCTTCAAAACATTAACCTTCAAACAGAAGAAGAGTGATATTTACATATCATTTCAAGAATTATATTAAAGCAACATCATTCACAGAACAGTAGGACTGTTAAATATAAGTAAAAATATGGTCCTTGGCTTTCTCGTAAGATGCACTGACATGGTTCTACTGTTAATTTTAATGTGAAACAATTTGTTAACATGAGTATTAAGTCTAACTCAGTTCTACTGACAGATTCTGTATGTGACATGAATTTATTCTTTTTTTTTTTTTTTTCCCTGCCTAAAATCATCATGAGAGCACTCAATAACATCATTTGTGGTCTCCTAGCCGAAAAGCTGTTGTACAGTTTGTCATGGATCAGAAGCACCAAAGTGAAATATAAACGAGTCATCACCAGCATCCAATGCTAAAAATCCACAACAATTTTTTTTACCTCAATTATATACAGCAATTTCTTTGGAAATACTAAAGGAAGTACATCTCTGGAGAAGGAAAACTTGAAAGACAAGTTTAGCTGAATTTCTCTCAAATGAGAATCACATAATTAGAAGCTGTATTTGCAACTAACATCTTCTTATAGAGAAGAACTTTCATCTCATACTCTTGTAGTGAAACAACATGTTTTAGTAATTGTGTTGAAATATTGTTATATTTCTTGAAAATGTGAAAAGGTACAGCTTTTTCTTCCAATCTAAAATGAGAGCTCTTCTTAGTATTTACTGTATTCAGGTTGATATATTTTATTTACATGTTGCTTCTTCCCATCTGAGGTTTCACACCAATGGTCCTTTGAGGAAATTTTCTCCTCCAAAGAACTACCTCTTTCAGTGTTTTGTTGAATTAGAATTAAGATTCCCTGTAGTAAGTTGCAAAACTGTTCAAAATTGACTCTAGGCATCCTAAGAACCCTAAAGCTTCTAAGGGACTTGTTTAAAACTAAAAACTGAATGTTTCCTGAAGGAAAACTATATGTCAGATTTATATTATAATGTGTTATTGTGCTTTTTGTTCTAATTGGGTTTGAAGCCAAAGTGCTGTTTTGCAAATGTTCCTGAAGTATTATTCTGTTGTTATTATTTTCACATGCAAACAAACAAACAAACAGCACAACAAATAATAACCCAGAACAATAGAGATTCTGGCAATTTTTCCATCCATTATCCAAATTATTTAATTATACAGTTTTATGTTACATGCATGTAAGAAGTTTTAATACTTGTGGTGAAGCACACTGACAGGTAACATTTTATATAAATGAAGTAAAATTACTTTAACTCAGTGTCTAGGAGGACAGCATTTAATTTGAAAAGTTTTAGTTTAGCTTCAAGAATTAGATAAGAAATACAATTAAGAAAACTACCAATAAAGGACACATAATCATCAGTAAATTTGTACCACTACTTTTCACTTTAGCATTGTTAAAATGATATTATTTAATGCTAATCAGCATGATGAAAGCTGACAAGATATGAGAAGCCTAAATGCACAATTTTTATAATCACAAAAATGTCTTAAGAATTGGTAGTTCCTTTGCGGACATCTAAATCTCCTTCAGTATGGACTACAGCTGAATACTTTTTTCCTCTGTATGGCATCTAAATTATATTAGATTCAAATATGAATGTAGGGTTATTCATTCAGGATTAGAATTTTTGATGTAACAGAGTCTGAGGCTTCTGCATAGGCTAAGAGGAATCAAAATACAAGCAATATAAGTATTGTGTCACAGCTTTTTGTAATAATAGGAACTCTTTCATCTTTAAGATTTAATCTTTTGAGACAGAAAGTTGACCAGGAAATTATTTTATACCTTTGTTAAAACTTTTCCCTTTTGAATTGATTCCTGGTTACCATTTAACATATACTCTATAAGTGTAAAGGAGATTCATAGAGGTAATGAAGACTTTTAACAACAACCAAAAAAAAAAAAAAACCAGTAAAATAAAATTCCTCTAATTTTAAGTTACACCATCAGTGGTTCAATTGTCCTTGGTCTTCTGAATTGTAAAATCTACAAAAGTTACAGCTTGTCAGTTGAATATACATGCAGCTAATAGCTCAGTAGGTTTTCTGAAGATTAAAAATAGAGGTTTTGTTTTTCATTATCATAATTCATTAGAAAGTTCCAGCTTCCTTCATGGTTTCCACTACCAGGTTTGTCCCTTAGGTTTGTTTTAATGCAACCAGTGAAAATTCATGTAATCACTTTCATCGTGAAATTTCTCTTCCACCGATTTAGTTTCAAATGAATATTTTTTTCATTTCCAGTGCCCCAGACCACTCTTCACAGCTAAATCAAACAGGAATCTGGTGTTTATGTGAACAAATATTATACTCATATTAAATTATTGGTTTTTTTCCTCTAAACTTTGTCCTTGTAAGTTCAAAATTTAACAAAGCATGCTTGAATACAAAAGTAGCCCATTTCAGATTGAAGGACTAAGGTAACAGTCAGTTATGTGAGAAATGGAAAGTTAACAATCTGGATTCTCAACATGATCTACATTTTAAATGTCTTCTAGACTGAGACAGCTAGCTATGGCACCAAGGTTGTATATACCCTGTATGAACAGCTTCATTTGAACACTACTCATCTATTAAGGGCACGCTCCAACTGGGAGAAATATGGTTCACTTCAGATTCAGCTCATTCCCTCAAATGATATCAGAGATTCAGGTATCCTCAACAAGTCTGAAATTATGCCACTGTAGACAGGGAAACTATGCCATGCTTCATTTCTTTGATATATATCATGACACTCAGACCTTAAGTATACAAACAAGCAGAAAATCGCTGTAACTCCAAATTCCTGTGTTGAAACTATTGAGATTCATGAAAAAAAAGAAAAAAAACAATTGAATTTTAGTTTACTGAACATATCAAAATTCTGTTATCTTAATGTCTGCATTTTCTGCACTACAGGAAACAGATGGCCTTTGATATCAACCAAACTTTGCAGTGAAAAAGGGAGGTATTTCAAATGCAAGTCAAGTCAATGCACATTTCACATTGCATATTTACATATAAATCCTTTACAAGCTTACATCTCAGCCTAGTCCATAAAGAAGGAATATCTATTTAACTTTCCCCATGCACCTTAATTCTCAGTAGGAGAGATAAGTATCCTGAGGATACTTATTTCTTGGGCCACCAGTATTTTTCTCCCATATACTTCAGGATGTTCTTATTTTCATTTTAACATCAAACAGACTTCATTAGACATGGACAACTCTTTGAACTGTAACATTTGTTCACATTATAGTAGCCATGTACAACAGTGGGAAGACTGCGTGACATGAGGATACCAGTATAAAACATCTACAAGAACGTCAATGTGCTTCATATATCAAGCAATTACCAGAAGGCTATACAGCCCATTGATAATTATATCTGTTATTAACTCACTGGATTCCTACATATTTTCTATGTATTTAGGTATTTAATTCAAAAATATAAAATCATTAATATCACACATATATGCACACATATAGAGAGATAAAGAGACTTTTGTCTAATCTGGCACCTTCTATAAAATGTTTGTTATTTCCCTTAATCACCAGAAACATTATCCACTTCCCTGTCATCTTCCACACAGTTAGAACATATCATGGTTTACTATGATATTACCTAATTAAAGTACAAATAGACTTTTCTCATTTAGAAGCTAAGCACAATAAGAAGGGAAGTATACCTGCTCATAGTTTCAAGGGAAGATCAATACATTGTTTCTCAGTGTGACTAATAACCAGGAATTAATGTTTAAGTTCATGTGAGGTTACACATCTGACTCATTCTGTTTCACAAGGAGAAGTAAAGAAGCTTCTCTGAAATTTGTAAGACAATGCTTTTCAAACACAGTATGGAGACTTACAAAAAGGAGCCATTTCAGTCACCTTGAAATGACTAATGAGAATTCAGCTATTACTTGCAAATATTTGCACTCAAAGACCAAATCCCATAATTAAAAATGTTTTAATAGCAGAAATATTGGCTTGGTACACTTACCAAATATTTTGGGGAGATCTATATTATGTAGTACAAAGAAAAGACAAACTCCCTCTGTCACTTATGTATGTGTGCCTAATTAACTTAAAAAACACCTGGAATTTCTAAGGAATACCAACATACAGCGTTTTTTGTTTGTTTGTTTGTTTGTTTCTCCATGTTAAGACAAACATAAAACTCAGTAGGAGGCTGTATGGCGTTTAGCTGCCTGATGGGGTGAACCTAAAACAGGAGTTTATGGTAAGAAGCAAAGCAAAATTCAAGAAACTAAACAAAGAGCAATGGTTACATAGGAAGCAAAATAGATGTGTATGGGCATGTGTGTAAAACCTGTAGAAATAGTTCTACTAATTTTCATTTTGCTATGCTTGGAATGTTTCCCTTGGATACAAACTACTCATCTCTCATAGCTTTAACAGCATATTTACAAACCCCCCTCCCCCCCACAACCCTTTCAGGAACATCAACAGGAATACATACAGTTAGAAAAAGCTAACTGTCTTATAGGAAGGCTGCCTATTTTCAACAGTCTTATGTGAGGTCATGCTTGATTTTCATTACCACAATGTAATCTGATATAATGAAAGTTTCTTATGAAATGTAACCTTTGGTTCCTAAGCAGCCAATGAGAGAAAGCATAAGTTTAAGATCAAATCATAGCAGAAGAGAAAGTAAAACATTAATGTTAATATTTTAACTGTTCTTATGGTATGACCAATCATTTTAACCAATATTTTGCAAGTGGGATTTCTTTGATAAAGATTTATCAGAAAAACTGATTTTCCTGATCAGAGGCTAATTTTTGTCATCTGTCACTATATTCAGGTAAACAGGTGTCTGGGCCATGAACTTCTTTGCACTTTGTAATAGTTTGCAATCAAGGGTCAAACCAATTGATTAAAAAGGCAGCTAGCAAGCCCGCATAATGTCATTACACAGTGGCCCAATAATCTCCATGTGCACCTCATTAGGTCTAATTGCACTGAAGTGAACTGTAATTCACTGTTAATCTAAAACAGCTGATAGGATGGAGTTCTTCACACAAAGTGCAGTCAGGTAAGTAATTTCAAGAATGCTTTGAGCCCCTGCAAATTACAGTAGAGTTTAAAGTAAGCTCATGTATTGCTGGCAATATTAAAAGACAGCAATAAGTGGATCAGGACAGGGAGTCAGAGGCTTAATACCTAAGTACAATAAACTTTTTGCTAGCAAAAAATTTGGGGTTGTACACACATTGGACATCCGGAGGTTTGACAGAATACTATTCAACTCATTTTTTATGTGTTCTGAGTCACCCCAGCACCCATCCTTCATACAACTAAAAACAATATATGTTCCTGTATAGTGAACGTGCAATAATAGTCTGAACTTATGCTTAAGGCTCCCCTCTGTATCATACAGTAGCAACTTTACTGTCAGCTACCTGGAAATCTTTGTGTTTCTGAAGATTGTTTTCCCTGCATTTGAGAAAGTACAAAAATCAAATGAAACCAATACGCAATTCCTGAAGCACTAACTGGAAGAGAAGTGTAAAAGATTTTAATTCTAGTCCCAAAATCTACTCATTGCAGCACCATAAAACTGTTACAGCAGCTTCCTGTATCTCTGCCTTGCAGAACAGAATCCATATTTGAAGGGAATACTGCAAAACATAGTAATGGCAAGAAGCCTCAGGGAGAAATCTACTTCGACTGAAATGAGAGACCTAAAGGGAACATCTCCAATAACCCTAATATCTTACTGTTACTGTATGTTTCAAGCTTAAGTTTAGTTTTACACGTCCAAAGCAGACAGGACAAGTTTAAAAACTAAGGAAGATCAGGTAAAAACTGAGGTACTCTAACATATGCCAATTTTGTGCAAGACTGATAAGCTTAAGCAAGTAAAAATTTTAACCAGTTTAGCAGTATGTTCACAACTCCACTCCTAACTATAATTACTTATCAAAATGAATCCTCTTTTTGCCACAATGTGAGACCCCAAATCATAGAGTGAGCATATGTCATGCAAGAGAACAAAAGCACTAATTTCCCACAGAGTGTAAAACAAGCTATCAGGCTGGAGAGAGCAGAGAGTTGTAAGCAGAGACAGGTGTACAAGGAAAGCAAGAATGTAAGAAAGGCAACATTCACAGAATAACCCCAGTCTGACATTTCTTCATATTTCTTTTATAGACATTATAACAAGGGAGAGTTTTAAGGACTTGAATTTAATGAGATCATCTTTTAAATGTTTGTGGCAAGTTTCAAGTATTGGGTCAAAACAGAAGAAAGCACAGAAGTGCTTAATTGAAAATCTAACAAGTGGGCAATGAGAGTATAATGGAAGGCAGCAGCTGTCATCTCAACAGAAGGGGAGGACAAATTATTATATACTCATGTGATACAAAAGAGATAGAGGCTTCACTGCAGCATCCACTTGGACATGATATACTTGTCAAGGCCAGAAAAAAGACTGTTATGGCAATAGAGATTTAAGATGTTAAGGGTTTTGACAAGAGCTTTAAATGTTTTCCTATCCACCTAAACAGTCATCTGAGAGGTGCTACTTGAGAAGAAAGTACAAGACTAAGATGAAACTAAGCTAGAAGAAGGTCTGCTGTGATGATTGTGGATCTGGTCTTACATTAAATACACGGTGGTAGAAAATGGAATCTAAGAGGAAGACCTCAGGATGAGGAAAAATATCTGATAATGCATTTTATTTTAGTCATGCAGCTCTATCAGCCATGTCCATTAATTAAGAGGAGATTGTTATCATGACCAAATATTTCATTATGAAATGATAGAAAAAAAAGCCAAGAGGTGGCATCTTTTAGATTTTAGATGCAGTATTTTGGAGATAGTAGCCGAATCAGAGTTTGTATATGAGATTACTAAGCTGTTTGAATTATATATATATAAAAAATAAATTCTATTTATTTATTTATTTTTAACTAAGGTAGAGTATGAACATTTTTTCCTCCTTTTCCCACTGCTTAGTTTTTTCCTAAAATCAGGTAAGCAAAAGATGATGCTATGAAAAATATTGCTAATTATTACAACACGACTCACATTTTAGAAGCTATCTGTATGTAATATCCTTCTCTTTATTAAGCAGATTAGTAGTTTATAAGTGATCACTCTGAAGCA
>VXAB01011617.1:0-19366 GCA_013399175.1 Odontophorus gujanensis
CCCCGTGCAGCCGCCCCCACCCCCCTTATGCTGTCTCCTTGCAGGTGGCTTCGAGGCCCGGCCCCCGGTGCGGGGCGTGCAGAGCCGCAGCCTCAGCGTCAAGCTGCCGCCCCCCGCCCGCTGCAGGGCCCCCCCCAGGGCCGTGCCCCTGCGGTGGTCCTTCACCTCCCGCCCGCTGCCATACATCGCAGTGGGGCCGGGAGGTGGGGGCAGCCCCCGTGTGCCCCCTGGGGACGCTGCGGCGAGCACGCAGAGCACACAGCCCCCGCTCTGCACCCCAACATCACGCTGGGCACACAGCGCCCCCAGTGTCCCAAAAAGCCCCCCGGGGAGTGGGGAGCAGCAGGAGACGGAACCCCCCCGGGGGCGGCAGGAGGGCACCCCTCGGACACGGCACGGCCCCGAAGCGCCCATCCGGCGCTCACAGAGCTCAGCGTGCCTCCCCCCACGTCCCCTCCACCCCATGCGGCGCTCAGCATCGCTGGGCCGGGGCACGGGGGGCACTGCGGGGACACGGGGCCGGGAGCGTGCGGCCACCCTGCGGCACGGGGCTGTGCCCGAGTCCAGCTTCTGAGGAGGGGCGGGGGGTGGCCGTGGGGCTGGGCTGGCAGCGGGAGCATCGTGCAGTGGGGTGGCTGCCGTCAGGGCATCCCTGCATCGTCAGCATCCCGGGGCCGGGTGCGCGGCACGGCGAGCATCGAGCTCTGGGTTATCTGGAAGCAGGGCATCCCTGCACCAGGAGCATCCCTGCATCAGGGTATCCATCCCCACCTGCGCTGGGAGCATCGTGCAACGGGGTGCCCGAAATCGGGGCGTGCCTGCACCACGAGCATCCCGCACCTGGGCACTCAGGGATCACCTTGCAGCCAGGTGTGCTGTGCTGAGCCCCGGCCCCGTGCCTTGCTGGGAGCGAGCAGGGGGTGCACGGGGCAGAGGGGCTGTTGGGAGAGAGAGTATTTATTCTATACAGAGGGCTGTGTGCGGAGGTGCTGCTCGTTTCCTACAAGGTGCTGCTGGTGGGGGGGGCTGTGGGGCTGCTTGTGCACTCAGGGCTTTGCAACGCGTGGTTCCCCCGCGGCCGTTTCTATTAAAGATGTGAAAGGAGCACACGCTGTGTGCCGCATCCACCGTGGGGGGGCTCTTGAAGCTTTTTGGTGACCCTTCTGGGACCATGCAGAGCGGGTGCAGGGGGGTCTGGGGGCGGCTGTGGGCTGAGCAGCCCCTGCGCTGCCTCAGTTTCTGAGTGGGTGATGCATTTGTGGCCGAAACCCCTCCCCCCAGCGCCCACCCCGGAGCAGCCCCTTCCCAAGCGTGTGCAGAGCCACGGGAGGCACCGAATGAAGGCAGGCTGGGGGCGAGTTCCACAGCGATGTGCACGTTTATTCCAGCNCGTGTCGGGGGGGGACATAGGCACCGAGTCACAAGGCAAAGTCTGCATAAGGCGAACCGAACCCAAGTACAGAGCGGCAGCGCCCGGGCGCGGGGCTGGGGGCCGCAGGGATGGGCGGAGGGGACGCCGTCATAGGGCCGTGCTCTCCGAGTCCTCCTCCTCCTCTGTGGGGCCCTTCAGTGGCACTCTCTGCGCGGTGTCCAGTGGGTCCCGGCGCAGCACGGCCTCCGTGCCCCCCACGTGGATGGACGGCAGCTCGAAGTGCAGCAGACCTGCAGTGGGCACAGACGGCAGCATGAGGGGCACGGGCCACCGTGTGTGTGATGGGTGCTGCGTGCTCAGCACCGTGCTCGGGGGCAGAAAGGGGGGGAAGCACAGAGCTTCCATCCCCACCTGTGTGTCCCCGTGCCTGGAAGCACGGCGCTGGACTTTGCTGAGCCTGGGGAAAAACATCCCGAGGACAAATGCTGTTCTCCAGCTCCTGCCTGCTTCTACCAGCAGCTGCTGGTTCCCGGAGCCTGGCACAGGCACTGGTACCCGAGGGCAGTGCTGGTGTGCAGTGCCAGTCTGCACCAATGTGTGGATACAAAGCTGGGGTGCACTGCCGACATTGCACCCATGCTTGGATGTACTCATAGGATGCACTGCTAGGGGGCAATGCCAGTGTGCCCCCGCGCCTGCATGCAATGCTGAAATGCAGTGCTGGGGCTGCACTCGTGCCTTGGGAGCACACTGATGCTTGGGCACCGTATCTGGGAGCACCCACACCTGGGCACAGTGGGGACAACGCCGGGGATGCACCAGTGCTGGGGTGCAATGCCCACCAAAGCCCACCCTGTCACTGCACAGCTCCCCTGATCTCCCCTTCCTTGCGCAGGGCCGCATGCAGCAGGCACCACCACCACCAGTCCGGCTGGCAGCTGGGGAACTGGGATGGTGTCCCCAGAGCATCCCTGCTGCCCGAGCATCCCCATGGGCAGTGCATCACCACCTGATGCTCAAGCTCCCTGTGGGGGTGGCCCTTGGGGACAGCACTGCTTAGGGGATGTGGACACTCATGCTCACCCCAATGCTCCCCCCCCTACTCCAGCAGGGGCTGGGCACAAAACCCAGTGCCATCAGGTTGGCACACGGCAGGTATAGCGTCAGAGCTGTCCTGGGGACTTTGCCACCTTCCCCAGATGCTGCCACCTTCCTGAAGGCTTTGCCATCCTCCTGGGGGACACTGCCATCTTTCTGGGAGCACTGCCACCTTCCTGAGCACGCTGCCATCTTCCCAGGGATGTGGCCACCGTTTGTGAGGACACGGCCTTCTTGTCTGGGAACATTGCCACCTTCCCAGCAATGTCACAACCTTCCTGTGGACAGTGCCACCTTGCCAAGGATGCTGTTACCTTTCCAGAGACATTATCACCTCCCTGAAGACACTGCCACCTTCCTGGGCACACTGCCACCTCCCCAGGGACATTGTCACCTTCCCAAGGATGCTACCACCTTCCCAAGGATCTTGCTGTCCTCCTGAGGACACTGTCATCTTCTTGGGCACACTGCCACCGTTCTAGGGGACAGTGCTACCTTCTTGAGGATACTGTCATCATCCTGGGTGCATTGCCACCTTCCCCAGGACACTGCCACCTCTCTGAGCACACTGTCACCTTCCCAGGGACTTTGTGACCTTCCCTGGGACTTCACCTCTTTCCCAAGGTCACTGCCCCGTTCCTAAGGCCACTCTCCCTTTCCCAGGGAGTTTGTCACCTTCCCAAGGCCACTGTCACCATCCTGGACACACTGTCACCTTCCCCGAGGATGCTGCCACCTTTCCAAGCTGTTAACTCCCTGGACACATTGCTTGGCACACTGTCACCTTCCAGGGCACAGCGTCACCTTCCCAGGGACCTTGCCACCTTCCCAGTGTCACTGTTACCTTCCCAAGGATGCTGCCACCTTCCTAAGGTCACTGTCACCTTCCTGGACATCCTGTCATCTTCCTGGGCATACAGTCCCCTTCCCATGGATCTTGACACCTTCCAAAGACTCTGCCACTGTTCAAGGACACTGCCACCTTCTGCAGACCACTGTCACTTCCCTGTGCATACTGTCACCTTCCCAAGGATGCTGCCACCTTCTCAAGGTCACCGTTACCTTCCTGAGCACATTGTTTCCTTGCCAAAGAGCCAAGGACAGCCGCCTTCCAAGGCTGCCACCTTCCTGGGCATACTCTCACCTACCCAGGGTCCCTGCCACCTTTCTGAGTACATTTCCACCTTGCCACGGACCCTGTGACCACGCCAGGAACTCTGTCACCTTCCCAAGCTCACCGCCCCACACCTGAGGGCGCTGTCCCTTTCCCAAGGCGACCATCCTGGACACTGCCTTCCTGAACACGACTCCGCCACCTTTCCAAAGTGACCGTCACCTTCCTGGGCACGTCACCACCTTCCCACGGACGCTGCCACCAAACCCCAGGGCGCAAGCAGCCGTCTCAGCATCGCCACAGGGTCCCCTCGGTGTCCCCGGGCAGCGGCCGTGCCCAGGAGCGCTCGGAGCTCCCGGTGCAGCCCGGCTGCGTCCCGCGGCGGCTGGGTTACCTGTGGGCACGCTCTCCCCGGGGGCCGAGGCGTCGAGCAGGGGGGGTTCCGTGGGCTGGGGGCTAGAGCCGGACGCGCTGGCCGTGGGGGGCTGCGGCGGCGGCAGCGAGGGCCTCTGCCTCGGCTTGGGGACGGGTCGAGATTTGGTTACAGAGCTGCCCAGGGGAGGAAGAGGAGGAGGAGGAGGAGACGGGGAAGGTGCGGCGGCTGGGGACAGCTGACCTGAGGCCAGGCAGTAGCCTTGCGGGTAAGCGAGTCCATAGGGCGCAGGGGTGCCCGGTGGGGTGGGGGACAGGCTGCCGGGGGACGGCTGGCCCGCCGGCGGCTCCGACGTGCCCCCCAAGGAGGGCACCTTGGGTGGGATGGGCGCCAGCTTCTTGGAGGCTGCGGGAGAGACAGACAGACAGACAGACAGCAGGATGGAGAGACGGATGGACGGCGGTCAAGGGGCCGGGGGGTGGCACGCAGTTGGTACCCACCTTTACGTGGGGCGCGTGGGCTCTGCTCGGCGGGGGACGGTGGCGTGGCCACGGGCTGCTGCCCGCTGCCCTTCTGTGCTGCGGACACGGGGGACAGCTCCTTGGGCTTTAGTGTGCTGCGGGGACAAGGGGCTGCAGTGAGCAGCTCTGCTCCCCCAGCCCTGTGCCCAGAGCCCAGCACCGGCAGCATCCTTGAGCAAAGCACGCAGCCGGCGTGCCGTGGGGCCATGGTGCTCGAGGGTACCCACTGAGCTGCTGTGCTTTCATTGCAATTTACAGCAATTCCTTAGCACGAGGGCCACGCTGCAGCCAAGCCAACGTGTGGCCAGCAGCCATCCCCTTGGGGACAGAGGGGACAAGGGGCAGCTGTGGTGGCAGGGGTAGTTACCTGGCCAGGTTGGCTCCCACCGGCGTGCGGCCGCCCCCGGGGGGAGAGGGGAGAGTGTGGGGGGAGCGAGGGCTGGGAAAGAGCAGTGGGGCAGCAATGGGGAGCGGGCAGTGCCAAGGGGCAAAGGAGCGTGGTGTGGGGACCAGCAGGGAGCGAGGCTTGGGGCGAGGGTGGGGGGTGAGCAGCTGGGGAGAGCAGGAGGAGGAGGAGGAACGGGAGGGAGGAAGGCTCTGGCTGCAGCCCGGCCAGAGGCGCAGTGCAGACTGTGTCCAGGGCAGGGGACAGGGGTGGGGACCAGGGGCCGGGGGCCCCCGCTTGTCCTCAGGGCAGGGGAGGCTGTAGTAGCAATCCGGCCAGGCAGGCGGCACACCACGCGTGCTGCAAAATGTCCAAAAAGATCACAGAACAGCAAAAGCACAGAACGACAAAATAAAAAGAGAGGTGAGCAGAAGCATCAGCAGGAGAAGGAAGCGAGAGCAGCAGCAAGGCAGCAGCACCAAGGGAGCAGGAATGGCCCCAGCACGGGTCCTGGGGCTGCTCACAGGGGAGGCCAACATCAAAACGGGGGGGAGCTTGGGGGACAGCCCCTTCCCCATGGCTGCAGAGTCCCTTGGGGTGGGAGCTCCATCGCTGGGATGGAGCCCTTGGCAAGTTCCCCTGCTCTGCAGGTGCCACCAGCAGCCCAGCACAGGGATAGAGGAGGGACGGGGTGAAGGCAGCAGCACCAGGATGGGTCACCATATTACAGGGGACGAGGGCAGTGCAGAAGCAGATTGGCACAAAGGACACCAAAGCGAGGCAGCAGTGGCACAGCAGAGGGGACCTGACGGTCACCCCCCACGCAGGGACAGGCAGTAGGGCACCCAGGGCCCTGGGGTGGGATAGCTCCGAGCACAGCCCTGTTCCAGAACACAGCTGTTGGGTCCCTGCCAGCACCCATGGGTGCTCAGCTGGCCCTCTGCCAGACTGCACAGCAGCCCTGCAGGGTGGCAGGAGAGGAAGGCTCCCCATTTCGGGGCAGGATGGTGCAGCATAGGTGCCTTCTTCCATTTGATCTACATAGACCGCAGGAGGACATGGATTTGGGGTGAAGAAAGAGCTCAGGGGACGCCAGGCTGCTGTAGGATTTTGCTATGACCACTGCAAGCCCAGCAGCTCACAGCTCACCACCGCAACCTGTGCAAGTGTCCCACGGGGAAACCCAGCTCAGCTTGGTCCCCACGGGGACACCAGAGGGACACCACGGGGACAAGGGTGCCACAGAGACATGGGGACTGCATACCTTGCCCGCTCAGCTGAGGGTGGGAAGCCGAAGCTGGTGGCAGGAGACGAGGGGCTCGCTGACACATCGGGACCCTGCTCGGGGATGGGTGAGTGCGGCGTGGCGGGCAGCTCGGCAGGCGGTGCGGGTGGTTGCGTGGCCGGGGGGGTGGCGGGGGTCTTGCGTGCCCCTGAGGTGCCTCTACGTGCCACCCACGAGGTGTCCATCACCCTGACGCCCATGCTGGGGATGGAGACACTGCCTCAGCGCCCGCACGGCAGGACAGGACCGTGCTAAGGTGTCCTCTGGTGTCCCTGCCCCAGGCAGCCCCCACTGAGGCCCTGCAAATATCTCCTCTGCTGGGGAGCTGCTGGGAATGAACCCCCACGGCAACGGGGTGGGATGGCTCTGCAGGACACGCCTGTGTTACCAGCCACATCATCCATCACCTTGGTCCCAGGGCACCAGCATCCTCCCAGCACCCTCCCAGAACTGCCGCAGAGAGCACCGTACCTTTGGATTTTCCTAAGGCTGCGTGGACAGAAACAGATGGTTATTAGAAGTAAATAACCTAAATCCAGGCATGGCGTGCAAAGCTTGGAAAAGGAGCTGAGAGGACGTGGGGCTTGGAGTGTGGGCACAGGAAGGGCATGGTTTGGGGAACAGGTGCTGGAGATGGGGAAGCCTAGGTGCAGGTTTCAAAGCTAGGTCCACAGCACTGAGGACACGGGAGGTGACACAGGGGCAGCCTGCTCCCACCTCCAGCACTTAGGGGCTGTGACAAGCCCAGATCTCATCCAAGCATCCCCAGATCTTATCTAAGTGCCCCCATACCTCATCTCAGTATCCCCAGGGGAAGAATGCATTCCCAGAATGGGCAGCAGGGTCCTCCCACTGGAACCACCCAACCTCCAGCCTGCACGCAGCTCCCACCCTGGGGGGCAACGCCAGCTCCCCATCCCCCAGCCCCAAACAGGCCCTACCCATCCTTCTTGTAGAACTCCAGCATCATGTTGTCCGTGGCCACGCTGAGTGGCCGCCGTGCCTGGTCGTGCTGCTTGCGGTCAGCATGGTCCATGTCTGGGGAGGGCATGGAGCTGTAGTTGGCGTTGTGGTTCACGTGCATGGGGCTGCCATAATTGCCAGTGACGTTGAATTCGATGTCTGGGTGGGAAAGTGAGAGAGGGACATCAGCCTGTGTGACTCCAGCAAGGGGCTGGGAGGCAGGGTGGAGGTGCTCTTGACACTATCTAGACCGTAGGGTTGGCCACGGTGGGGTCACAGAATCACAGAATCGTAGGGGTTGGNCCCCACCTCACTGTATCCCATCCTGTCCCACCTCATCCCACCCATCCCATCCACCCTATTCTATCTCATTGCATCCCATCCCACCTCACCTCATCCCGTCCACCCCATCCCACCCATCCCATTTCATGGAATCCCATCCTAGCCTATCCCATCTCATTACATCCCATCTCATCCTACCCCACCTCACTCCATCCCAGCCCATCCCATATCACCCCAACCCGTCCTGCTGTGTCCCAGTGCAGTGCAGGGCCCAGCCCACCTCCGGGGAAGAACCAGTCAGCGTGCTGGATGAGCGGCTCAATGATGCCCACAATCTGCAGGGAGACGGTTGTCATCATCTCTGTGATATTCCTGCAACACAGCGGGCAGCAGCTTGATGGCTTTCCATCCCACCATGCCCACACCCCACTCCCTGCTGGGATTTGCAGCCCCCCATCCCTTGGTTCTTTCACCCTCTGCTCTGCAGCACCTCCAGGAGTGCAGGGGCTGCTCCCACACCACAAGAACAAACCTTTTGGCCACACACCCATGCCCCAGAGCTGTGGCTTCATCCTCCCTTACCCCCTTGCACCCTCGCATCACGCATGCCCGTGGCCATACGCTACCCTTCTGCCTGTGGCCACAGAAGGTTGGGACCCAGCACGATGGCCACGTTGCTCGGCGTCATCTTGTTGGTGTCCTGGTACTCGGTCAGCTTGGCCAGGAATTTGATCAGGTACCTGGAGGGGTGAGCATGGACGCGGTGAGGTGGGACATGCCTTCTGCAGCCCCACCGCAGCCCCTCGCCGCCCCACGCTCACCTGATGTTGTTGTAGTTGGCCTTGGGCAGCTTCTCGCAGGCGTTCCACAATGCCTGCAGCCTCTTCTCCTGCTCTGGGATGCTATCAGAGGGGAAAAGCTGAGTGTCCCCAGGGCCCCAAAACATTGACCCGCAGTGCTTTGTATCAGAGCACTCATTCCTTTACCCAGACGTTGCATAGATGAGCTTATACACCTACACTGAGGCCACCCTTGCTGCTAGGGCATGGCATGCACACGGAGCGTCACAGACAGCCCGTGGACCCAAACATTGTCCACTGGGTCAGAAATAACTTGGGGAAAGGCTGCGAGCCTCTGTGCTCAGTGCCCTCACCCTAGGGGAACTGCCACGGGTCAAAACGTGCTCATGTGGACCCTCCTGAAATTCAGCCCCAAGATTGCTCCCCGTCCTGGACTCACTTGGACGCCTGGATCCACTCCTCGTACAGCTCGAACGTCATCAGCGGCTCTGGCAGCTCACGCAGGTAGGACTTGAGTGCTCCTGCAGCACATTAGGTTTCATGGAGGCTCCTTGAAACCCAGCACGCACTGAGTTTCCACCCCACCTCTCCTCCTGTAACTTCCCCCTCTCACTTGTACCTCCCCCAGCCCCTCTGTCTCCTTTTTGCCAAGGCAGATGCCCAGCACGGCCCCACAATGACCATCAGTGCTTTCCATCATAGGGAACAAATCCCACACCCTGAAGCTCAGCTGGAAAGGGAAAAGCTTTAAACCAGACCCACGCTTCACAGAGCACAGCAGGCCAGGCTCTGTGTGCAGGGAGCATCCTGCACTGCCACAGAAACAACAGAGAGAATGCTGCAAACTCTATTAGGGTGCACGTGCATCCCTGAACACCCCTTGCTCCCGCAGAGCATCCCCTGCTCAGTGCGGCCACGTGGGGAGGGAAACCTGAAAGCAGCCCCCACAGTCCCCACCTGCAATGGCATGCGGGTCAGCCGAGTACTCCTGCACGTCCACCACGCAGCAATCCAGGGCAGCCTTCAGCTTCTTCAGCTTGGAGGCAGAGGGAGCCACGCGGAACAGCCCCTTGGCACAGCACACGGGACAGTGTCGGTGCCAGGGGACAACCCCCAGGTCTCCCCCCCACCCTGGCCACTCGTCCCCGTGCCACGGGAGGCAGCCGTGGCCATCCCTGTGGGCACCCACCTCCTCCTGCATGCCACACTCCAGCAGCATGGTGACACAGGCCTCCACTGGGAAGGCGATCTCGCGCCCGCTGACGGCCAGGTGCTCCTCCAGCGGCTTCCCGAAGGACGGCTTCTCCATCCACGCCTCTGTGAGGGCACAGGGCTGATGGGATGCATCCTGCCTCCTCCTCACCCCACCCCGGGCTTCAGCTCAGGGGTTCAGCGGGTGTTGAGGTGCTGCTGCAACACCACAACCCTCCCAGGCGAATCAGAAGTGTTTTGCAAAGGTGAAATCCAAACAAAATGTTTTCCAGTGGTCGCATTTCTTGATCCTCTGCACAGGATCAAGAGGGAAGGACGCAAAGGCCACTCCCTGCTCAGTGCTGGTCAGCTCTCACTGTCCTGCTGAGGGGACAGTGCAGTGACCCCAAGGGATGGGGACATCTCTCCAGCTCATGGGCAAGGGGGATGCATGGTCGCACTGTGCCACGCAGGGGGATGGCACCCCATGCTGCCTGCAAAGCCACAGGCTCTGTGCCACCAGCTCACATCCTGCTGCCACCCACCTCGAGCCCCGTGTGCACTCACCCTGCTGGGCCTTGATCTGAGGCAGCACGTTCTGCAAAAGTGCCAGTGACTTCCTGTGGTACTCGGCTTGCACCTCGATCAGCTGCAGAGAGATGGCACAGACTGCACCCGCTGTCCCCACCATGGCAGGGGCACGGGGCAGGGCAGGATGGGGGACCAGCTCGCAGTGCTCACCGTTTGGAAGTAGTTTGCATAGTCTATTTCTTTGGCCACGAAACTGTACATGTCGGCCGAGAGCTGGTCCTGTGGGAGCATGGAAACAGGAGCTCACCCCACAGCCCGGGGCTGACAATCCTCCCATACTTTGGTCTTTGCAAAGACCCCTGCCCTCGTGCCTTCTCAACACACTCTGCAGCTCCCTCATAGAGCTACAGAATATCCCAAGGAGGAAGGGACCCACAAGGATCAAGCCCAGCTCCTGGCTCCATGCAGCACCATATCCAGCACGGGGATGGAGCAGACTTCAGAGGCCACTCCAGCCCTGGCTGTGTCCCTGCTGGGTGATCCTGACCCCACAAGGGCTTTGTGTAAGCAGTGCAGAGCTCCCTGACCTCCTGGGATGGGATGCCCTCAGGCTTCCAAGGACCATGGGATGCAGGGGGCAGAGGAACCGCAGCTGGCAAACATCATCCAGATGTGGGACAGAACTCACTTTTGAGGGTGGCACATGCTTTTGCCCAAGCACCCTACAACACCAGTGAGCACAGGAAGAGGGTCAGGGCTGTGACAGAGCTGTGCTGGGCATAGGACATAGTGAGGACAGGGTTTCTGGTGGGCAGTGGGGTCAGTAGAGGGGCTGGGGTGATGCTGCAGGCTTCCCACTGGACTGCAAGTAATGCCTGGGATGAGAGGGGACGCTGCAGCCCTGGCTGCAAATGGAGCACGTGTCCCTGAACCACACTGTCCCAACACTGAGCCCTGACCCCTCCACACCCCCATCACAACCCAGGCTGCCCCATCCCGAACCCCGGCCAGTGGTACCCTGCAAATCTCCACTCTGTTCGCTGCCTCCTCCATCTCCTCCCTGAGAGCATCAGCTTTGGCACCCGATGGCTGCAGGTTGCTCGACAGCCCCGAGGACTTTGCAGACTGCTGCCACCTGGGGACACAGGGCCAGGTCAGTGGGACACAGAGGCCACGCAGAGCTCGTGGGCAGCCCCGAGGCCCCTTGCCAGACCACTGTGGTCCAAAGGGAGGGTCTAAGCCCACAGTGGATGCAGGAGCTACTCCCAGCCACACATATTTCCAGTTCCAATTCAGTAATCATTTCCAGAAGGGGCCTCAAGCAGATGGGATGAAAAAGGGAAGCAATGGGGCAGCAATGGGGCATTAAGGCCCCAGCCCTGCAGACACCCCTGCACTTCTCTCCTTGTGCAACAACAGACAAACCCAGCAGTTTTCTAAGTGTTTGCAAACTGCCTGGGGAACAGCCCCATCTGCAGCCCCCAAGGTCCCACCACAGCATCACCTGGGACACCAAGGGCCGTCTCACAGTCTCAGCAGAGCTGTGCCACCCCAGCACTGCTCTACAGCAGTAGGAGCACCTGGCTCTTCGCCTTCATGTAACAATTCAGCCAGATAGGGAGAAGAGGAAAAAATAAAGACTTGGGCCATAAAAAAAAATCTTCTCCTCTGCAGTGTGCATGGAAGGAGAAGAGCAGAAATACTGGCTCATTGCAGAGCGTGGCTTCAAGGCACACAGTGACACAGCTGTGCTCTCCCAGGGCTGCCATCCCTTGGCCAGGGCAGCACTGGAGGAGCCCCACACAAGGAGCAATGCCTGCAGCCAGCCCAGCTGTGGTTCCCACCTCGTCCTCGAGGAGTCCATGTCCAGCACCAGCTTCGCTAAGTGCTTCCTCTGCTTCTGGATATTTGGGATTTCCACCTGCAGCAACACAGGGGCAGGGGAGGAGGAAAAACCCCACTGAATCACCACAGCATTAGGAAGGCAGCGCAGCCCATCCCTCCTCTGCAATGCACAAAACCCCTTGATCCCAACATGCATGTGCAAAAACCCCATCCCTAAAAGAAGCATCCTTTGGTCAGTAGGGCTGGCTGAAGGCAGAAAAAGGCAGCCTGCATGTGGCAGCACAGCAGCAAGGCTCATCATGCACCGACAGTGTGTGCCTGGACACTGCAACATCAGAAAACCCCAGGGCACAGCACAGTCCTGTTTGCCTCTCCTGGTGTCAGTGCCATGAAGTTTTGGGGAGATGAAAGCATTACAGAGCCCACGGTGTTTCACAAGACATAAAAGAGTGGGAGGGAGGGAAAAAGAGCATTTGGCGTAATTAAACAAAAAAATCCCAAACCAACAGAGAGTTGACAGCTGTATGGGAACTGCTGAATCACAGCCTGAACCACTGATCACCTGGGGTGAGCACTGAGTCAGCTGCAGGAGCACAGGGGAAGGCCATGCATTGTGTGAGCAGAAGGGGTGGAGCCTGGCTCCCCCTCTCCCAGACCCCATTTAAGGGCTGACCACCACTGGAGAAGGATCTCTTGTTGGAGATCCCTCCCCTGTAGAGTTTTAGGCAAGCCTTGACCATCTGCGACACGTGAGCCTTTCTCTTTACTGGTTGTCTTTATACCACCCAGATAAACCAAACAAAATATACTATCCACCTCATTATTTTCTGTGGATACTATTCCTTCAGGTTATTCACCGTACAGATGCTATTCTTTCGGGTTATTCACCCTACAGCAGCGGAAGGGAAAAATCTAAACGGCAACCTCGCACAGAAACGCTTTTCAGCTCACGCCTCTGCCTCCAGGGGGGCACAGCAGCACAAGAAGGGCAGGAGTGCCCACCTCGGCCAGCACGAAGAGCGGCTCGATGACGTCCCTCTCCACCTGCAGCTCGAAGTGGATGAGCTCCTGTGCCAGCTTGTCCTCTGCCTCCCCGCACAGCCGCAGCATCTTCCTGCAAGGCATGCACAGCTGGGGCAGGGTGGGAGGCCGTCCCGGCCGTGGGCAGTGGGACACTGGGTGGGGACAGCAGCGTCACGGCGTTACCAGCACCTCTTACCCCAGCAGGGAGTCATCGCCCAGCACGGCTGAGCCCTCCGTCAGGCACTGTGCCAGCGTGGTCAGAGGAAGCTTCTTCTGCAAAGGGAGCGCGGTGCCGTCACGCCCTGCACGCTGCGGGGCAGCTCGGGCATGGCACCCATCCCACAGAGCTCACCGAGCGCTTGTCAGCATCCACGCCCTGCTGGCCCTGCAGACATGCTGTCAGCTTCTTGTGGGTGCTGTGGGACACCTGCTTCACCAGCTCCAGACGCTTCTCCACCTGCAGGTGCAGAGCTGGCCGTCACCGCCCTGCCCGAGGCTTTGCCAACCGGAGGGAGTTTAGTTGTAGGCTCTCCCCGAGGGCTTTGCTCGTGGACCCCCACTCCCTGGGCTGGGAGCTGCCCAGTTTGCCTCAGCCTTGGCTGAGCTGGGAAGTTCATCCCGAAGCTCGGTGAGATGAGTCACTGAGCATCAGCAAACACGATCCGCCCAAAAACAAACCTGGGAGCATTGGGGGGGAAGGATGTACAGCAAAGCAGAGGACACAACACCTGGAGGATCCTCTGGGAAAACAACCAACCCTGCAGTGCTGTTGTCCCACAGCATCCCCTTCCCAGGTGTGACCCCCCCCAGGGACAGCCCAGGAACCGCACACAAGGCTGACACAGCCACATCCCACAGCCCCACCCAGCACCGGCCAGAGGCACTTCACCTGCAGGAGATCTTCGCTCAGCACCTCTGTCTTCTCAGCCCTGTGGGGAAAAGGAGGAAAATCAGAACTGGTGAAGGGACTGTGGCTGTGCTGCGAGGGGACTGTCTCCCTCTGCTCTGCCCTCGTGAGACCCCACCTGGAGCACTGTGTCCATGCTGTGCTGGGCTCTCCTGGGGATGGGGCTGTTTTGTAGCAGAGAAGCAGATGTGCACAACTCACCTGCAGACCCAGGAGCCCCTGCGTGCACTGATGCTGCACCAGGGTGCATGGCTGCACCACGATGTAATGCTTATGCATAACCTGAGAGAGTTTTTACAGCCTCAGTAAATCATTTCTCCTTTAAAAAGTTATCTACGTCACAGTGTGCTCGGACAGAGCACAGAACTGAACTAAAATGCAAAGGTCAGTTACGCTCCCCATGTTCAGCGCTGGTTGATGTGGGGCTGCAGCACAGCCACATCCTCCAACCTCCTTCCAAACAGCACCCAACCTGCCCCAGCTCTGTTTGCTTTCCAATAGCACGGATCATTTTCTCAGCAGTGAGAGACTGAGCTGCAGAAGAGAAGCGCTGAAAAAGTGGAAACGGGGAGTGAGAAAGAGGAAATGAAGAATATGAAAGTGAAGAGCAATGGAGGAAGAGTTGAAAGGCTGTGGCAGCAGCACGGCTCCCAGGGAGGGCCAGGGATGTGTGTGAGGTCGGTGGTGAGCATGCTGAGCTCAAGGCCTTGCTGGAAATGTGAATGAACAGTGCTAAATCTGGCTTGCACAGGACACCTGTCATGAGGTCCAACTGAAGGCAATTTGAAAAGGCAGAGTGAGCCCATCTGGTTCCATTAGAAAATTGGATTTGAAGGCACGCACTGTGATCCCCTGTATTTGGAAGGCAATGGGTCAGCTCTTCACCTGCCAGGGGTATGGCCCCACACAGAAGCAGGCGGAGCAGACACGGGGCTCCATCTACTCAGCATCCGTGGAGAGGAAGGAGAGAGCAGAGCCATGAGAGCCCTGCGCACCTTCAGCCATGTGCAGCTCCAGGAGCAAAGCAGCACTGCCACCTGCTCCACACACCATCCGAGCTTCAGACACAGGGGGGACCAAGCACTCATGTCCATGCAAACAGCCATCACCATTCAGAAAATGCTCCAAGAAAAGCAATGCTGTCCGTGTGCTCCCTCCTTTTTGGGTTTGCATGCCTGGGGCTGTCCAGCTCTGGCAGACCTCTCCCAGCCGTCACAAAACACCATGTGCTGGGCTGTAATGCATGTGCAGGAAGCAGAAAACAGCACTGTGCACAGGATAACAAAATCTGGCCTTGCTCTGCTCTCAAGCACTTGCAGCACTGGAAAACCTCCCTGCCGTTAACAGCACCCACACCCTGCCCAACTGCAGGACCCTGCATGGGTTGGGAGCCCACCAGCAAACAGCCCGGCTGTGCAGAGTGGGGAGAAAAGAAGGCAGCAGTCTTCTTCCCTCTCCTCTGCCTGAAGGTTCTCATTTCTGTTCCAGAATGCTCAGAAAAAACCCACAACCGATTCATCCCATCCTGGGCTTTGCTCCCACCGACAGCACTCCAGAGTCTGTGCATGACACCCAGGGGTGTGAGAACCAGCACCATCTCCAAACGCACATCAGCCTGGAACGAGCTGTTCCAGATTGCTGCTCTACACATAAAAACTGTAAGGGAAAAAATAATCACATTGTCTTACTCCACTGACATCAGATTGCATTGCAGCTCTGCGTCGAAAGAATCCCACTCTACCCGTGATGTTTCCAACACCTCAGCCTGTGGTGTGTTTTGGAGGGGCTGCTATGCCTCCTCACTGCTGTGCTGTGGCTTTGCTGTCCCCCAGGGGCACCTCCAAAAATGCTGCCTGGCAGAAACTGGCTCACACCCAAAGAAACCCACTGTCTTCCATCACCCCCAGTGCCCAGCCTGCATGCTGCGGGGGGCAGGGGGGGATTAGCAGCTCTGTGCACTCTTCCATCTTTCCGCCAGGCATGGAGCATGCTCCTCCCCTTCCCCTCCACACTCCCACCCCGGAGCTGTTTTTCTCAGCACAAATCCAGGCAATTCTCGGCCTCGGTCACCATGCAGACACTCAGGTCCCCGTGAGCATCTGGGAGAAAGGGGACAACGAGTACATGGAGCTGGAAGCAAACGAGTGGGGGATGCATCTCCAATTTGCTCGGCATTGGCTCCTGAGAAAACCAATTGTTGCCGCTGGAAATCAACAGCAATTGAGCAAATTAATTTGATTTACTGATAAACATGACATAATCTTCTAAGGCGAAACTGCACACTGAGCCCGGAGCTGCAGCAAGCTGTCTGCTCCCCCTGAGCATCCCATCCCAGCACCGGAAGGCAGAATCCAGGCTTCTTCCACATCACAGCACACTCCCAGAGTGGGGTGAGGTGGCTTCCCCGGGGAGCTGTGGCACTGGGAGGACTGGAGGAGCACTCTGGATCCTGCCACGATACCCCTACACACGGGTATCCCCATAAGGGCATCGCTATGGAGCTCAGCTTCGCCACAGAGCGAGCTCTGGGGACGCACCAACCAAGCAGCACAAGAAGCACAGCCTCGATTTTGGCCATTTCAAATCCCATTCAGCATTTTGCTGCAATCTTCCTTCCGAAGGGGAAAACCATCCCCCGGAGGCGATGCAGCTGGGACGCAGTCTGTCGGCCGCGGGGGCTGCGTTGCATCCCACAAACAGCCTGGAACCGCCACGGAGTGCCAAGGACGGGCTCCCAAGGACGGGAAGGAGCATCCCTAGGGCAGGGCCGAGCAGCTCCCTGCCCCACACCCGCCCCCAGCAGCGCACCTCTGGGTGCCCACAGCTGTGCTGTGCGCGGTTCAGCACGCAGCTCGGCTGCCCCAGGGCACAGCTCGGCTTTGCTGATGGGGGTGAGTCAGATTACGGTTTAATTAAGGCACAGCCCTGCGAGCAGAGCCAGGACCACGCAGAACCAGGGCCAGACCTTGCACGGATCTAGCAGGTCCCCGTGAGTTTGGGGAGCCTAGAGGAGAGACGGTGATTTATGTGCAATTTGGGGACAAAACATTCAGACTGCTCCATTAATATTTCATTGCTCCATTCGCCGGCGCTGCCGGCTGAGGAGGATAAAAATACCCGGCTGGCTGCCTGTGCCCACCACCATCTCTCTGCTCCCCGAGCACAGCAAGCCCAGGATCTGCAGTAGGATGGGGGGCTGCAGGATGTGCTCTACTGCAAACCCCATCGGAAAATCCCCGGTGATGCAGCTCATCCTCACTCCCTCCATACTTGCTTCTTGCAAGGCTGCATGCTGGAAAAAGCCTCTCTATTTAAAGCCTGTAGCTTGAAGCGTAGGCAACCCGATGCTTGAGGAAAAGGCTCTGCCCAGGAACAGAGCTTGCTGCCCCTCCAAAGCCACCCCAAGGAGGACACGTCCCCCCGCTCCCCCCATGACTGTGTTCCCAGCCGCCTGCTGTGCCTTCAGGCACCCGGGAGTGTCAGTTTGCATGAGGCCGCCGCTGCCCGTTCCCTTCCTGACCGAGAGAAATCAGCACTCAGACGGTTCTGGAAACCCACGGAGCACTGTGCGTGCAGGAGCAGCCCCACAGCCGCTCCCCACGGCCTTGGCAGCCCCACATACAGAATGGGGAAGCTCAGGAGTAAAGCAGGAGCACACGGTGAGCATCGCAGCCGCTCGCTGATCTCCCTTCCCTCTTTCCACCCCACGGTGGTGATGTAGCCTGGTGGTAATGCTCCAGGCTGAGCACTGACCGTGTCCCAGGGACGAGCACCTCTGGTTCTCCACCTCCTTTAAGCAGAGCCAGGGTTCCCACGGCCCCGTGTGTTTGGGGCTGGGAAAAGGGCTGCGAGGGGCAGCAGGGACAGAGCCAGCCCCAGGGAGCAGGGAGGTGCGGTGGGGCAGGAGAGGAGGCGGCAAGGGGACAATAGGAGGGGATGGCAGGGCGGGACAGTGCTGTGCCAAGTGGCCGTTTCCTTCCTCACTTTTTCCCTCTCTCTTTGGCCTTCCCCTTTCTCTGTCGTGGTAAACAAAAGGAGTACACGGCACAGCACAGCCTTTGGCCCCCATCCTAAGACAGATGTGCCGGGGAAGGGGCAGCACTGCTCCTCTGTGTGCTGCTCTATCCTGGAATGGGGACCAGAGGGGTTTTCCCGAGGCACAGCACTGTTCAAAACATGATTTTAATACAGGTGCATCACTCAGGTGCTGGCTAGGTAAGGTAACTACAGAGACAAGCATGGGGGTGGCAGGATGGATCAGGCTGTGAGCCCAGCACAAGCTGTGGCAGTGATGTCCCCAGGGGCTGCACATCCCCCAGCCACCCTCCATGCACAACCCAAGGCAGAAGTACGGGGCTGGGGATGGCACCTCCTGTCCCCTATCCCCAGCCCCACTCCACACTCTCTTGGGTGGAATGCAGGGCTGACTGGGAGGAGTGGGATCAGCTGGGAACCCCCTCCCATCTTCATGGAACAGAGGAAAGTGACCCCAGCATCCCCAGTGTCCTTTAGAGCAACTTGAGGGATGGCCTCCATCTGCAGCGCAGACCCTCCAGCACCCATCCAGGACACAGTCCCAGCCCCAACCCCACTCCTGTCCCCAGCCCCGTCCCCAGGGCTCGTGGGTGGCAGCATCGCAGGGAGGTCAGCCCCGCACCCACAGTCCCGGCCGGTCACAAGGCAGCGCTGCAGCAGAGCACGGCAGAGGATTACTTATTTATTTCCCTGCTGAGAAGCCTAAGCACGAGCATTGCAAACAAGAGCGACATGCTGCCGGTCTCGAGTGAGCCCCGCGGGGCAGAGCTTTCCCCTTCCCGGTCCCCAGCACCGGGAGCAGAGCACAAACCTCCCCGCAATGCTCCAAGCTGCGAATTCACGCTCCTGCCTGCATCACCTGCCACAGGCATCTCCCAGACTGCCGTTACCCGGAGCGCTGAGCCCGCCCCGAGCCCAGCGGCCAGGCAGGAAGGCACTGGGGCTGCCGGTGACCCCATTTTGAAGGCTGATGCGTGGGACACGCGCGCTGCTGGCAGCAACTGTGTTCCTCCAGCCCAATCCCCGCTCCTTTGGATAGAACCGAGCCCAGCGTAGCTCCCTCCATCCATCCCCGCGCCCACAGTGCCGGTGGGGACCCGCAGCCATCCGCGGCCGCGCGGTGGGGACGTGCGGCTGCACCGCGCAGTGGGATGAGGCAGCGAGCTGCTCGTCCGCAGCACTCACGTCGGGAAGGAGAGATGGATGCAGGGACGGATGGAGGAGTGGATGCAGGGAGGGAAGGAAGGATGCACGGAGGGATACGGAGCACAGCGATGGGAGCGCGGCGGCAGCCCCACAGGGGACACAAGGAGCAGCCGCCAGCAATGGGGTGACGGCACAGAGCCCTGCCCGCTGCCCGTGCCGCCCGCCCCGGAGCCGCGCTGGAGTCGGAAAAACGAAAAAATAGAATAAAATGAATCCTTCCACATCCTCCCCCATTCTCCCTCCCCCACGCACCGCTGCAAAACCTCGGGAATTACACAACCACCGCCGGCAAAGCCGCGGGTCTGGCCGCGGGCCCGGGCAGCATCACAGCACCCACCCCCCACCCCCCCCACGGGCACCCCGACGTGTGCCGCCCCCATCGCGCCGGCCCCACAGCCCCACGCTTCAGCCGAGGGGGACTGGGTGGGGGGACAT
>VXAB01011632.1:0-11298 GCA_013399175.1 Odontophorus gujanensis
CAGCTGGCAACCAGTCATAAGTGATGTTCCCCAGGGGTCTGTACTGGGGTCTGTCCTCTTCAATATCTTTATTAATGACCTTTATTGATGAGAGCATCGAGTGCACTCTCAGTAAATTTGCAGATGATACCACGTTGGCTGGAAGTGTCGATCTGCCTGGAGGNAAGTGTCGATCTGCCTGGAGGTAGTGAGGCCCTACAGAGGGATCTGGACAGGCTGGATAGCTGGGCTGAGGCCAATGGGATGAGGTTCAACAAGAGAAAGTGTTGGGTCCTGCACTTCGGCCACAACAACCCCAGGCAACACTAAAGGCCTGGGGCTGAGTGGCTGGAAGACTGCAGGAGAAATGGACCTTAGGATGTCGGCTGATGCTCAGTTAAACATGTGTCAGCGATGTGCTCAGGTAGCCCAAAAGGCCAATGGCATCCTGGCTTGGATCAGAAGTAGTGTTGCCAGTAGGAGCAGGGAAGGAATTGTCCCCCTGTACTCAGCACTGGTGAGGCTGCACCTCGAGTACTGTGCTCAGTTTTGGGCCCCTCACTGCAAGAAAGACATCAAAACCCTGAAGCATGTCCAGAGAAGGGCAGCAAACCTGGTGAGTGGTCTGGAGCAAAGGTCCTATGAAGAATGGCTGAGGGATCTGGGATTGTTCAGTCTGGAGAAGAGGAGGCCAAGGGGAGACCTTATTGCTCTCTATAACTATCTGAAGGGAGGTTGTAGTGAGCTGGAGGTCAGTCTCTTCTCATGTGTAACTAGTAATAGGACTAGAAGGAATGGCTTCAAGTTGTGCCAGGAGAGGTTCAGGTTGGTTGTTAGGAAATACTACTTCTCTGAAAGAGTGGTCAGGCACTGGAATGGGCTGCCCAGGAAGGTGGTGGAGTCACTAAACTTGGAGGTGTTCAAAGAACATCTGGACGTTGTGCTGAGGGACATGGTTTAGTGAGAACTATTGGTGATGGGTGGTTGGACTGGGTGATCTTGTTGGTTTTTACCAACCTTGGTGATTCTGTGATTCTACAATTGCTTATGTCCTGCTGTGTTAGTCCTGCCGACAGACATCAAGTTGACTGAAGATCTTCATGAGGACCAGAGACTGTGAACATGACTCTGCTCCTATCTGTCTATACAGTGCCTATTCTGCTTAGTCCTCCTAGTCAGGTGACCTGTAGCAGACCCCCACTGTAATGTCATCTAACCCTGTTTTCCCTTTAATCTTTTCCCATTAGTTCTTGGTCAGCTACTCTATCCCCTAGCAGAGTTCCATGCACTCCAACTGATCACTGGCACAGAAGGTGATCCCCTTCCTGTCCTTCCTAAAAGGCCTATGTATTTTCATTACAACACTCCAGTCATGAACTATATGTGAATAGACTGCCTATGAGTGTCAAACAAGGAACGTGTTCTTTCTTTTCTGATGCACTTTCCATGTCACACTGAAATATAGAAAAAGTCTTATTTTGAACAGAGAAATTGGAAACAGTCAAAGACATAACAACATGGAAACATTACTTGTATGTACATCTAAAAGGTTATTTGTATATGTGTATGTAAACATTAGCTTCTCAAAGCAATTCTCAAACTGTAGAAATGTGGGGCTTCGAAAGACATTGAAAGAGTCAGGACAACCAAGTAATTAAATTGCTTTAAGTGAAAGGTTACCATGTTTTTAGTTCTATATTTTTTTACACGTGGCTAACACTGAATATCAAAACACTTGAAAATCTGTTACCTTGAAGGCAAAGTAAAGCATATCTCTGGGGCAAAGCAGAAGTCATGGGGTAAAAAGCTGCTACCCTGGTTGTGCATATAACTACTTTGGTAATGCATTGTCATGGCCATGCATCTTGCGAAGAGCAGATTCTTTTTGTGACTTACTGTATTCTTGCAATGAGGTCTAGGAGAAACTGGGAAAACTGTCTATTGAAAATAGGATGGGAAACAAGTTTAATGAATGTAGGCAATAATACAAAACATAATGTACCTAATAGTAATATCTAATAGACATGACAAGACAAAGTCAAGAAGCAAAAATCAGCACCCTCTGAACAGAGCCTGCTTGCTGCTTGGGAGCTCTCAGGGTTCTGTCAGCATGTCCCAGTCTGTATGCATGGGGAAAAACTCTTATGTGACAGTGGCTCTTTTAAAGAAATTTCTTCCTATGCATAAAAGCAAGGTAATCCACCCTAAATGCCATTCCTTGAAACAGATTTTGAGATTTTATTTTAGAAAATATTTTAAGAACAGCATATTTTTTCTTCAAACAGATTATTAGATTATTCAGTGTACTTACTCCTTTGANAGCAAAGGTCCTATGAAGAATGGCTGAGGGATCTGGGATTGTTCAGTCTGGAGAAGAGGAGGCCAAGGGGAGACCTTATTGCTCTCTATAACTATCTGAAGGGAGGTTGTAGTGAGCTGGAGGTCAGTCTCTTCTCTTGTGTAACTAGTAATAGGACTAGAAGGAATGGCTTCAAGTTGTGCCAGGAGAGGTTCAGGTTGGTTGTTAGGAAATACTACTTCTCTGAAAGAGTGGTCAGGCACTGGAATGGGCTGCCCAGGAAGGTGGTGGAGTCACTAAACTTGGAGGTGTTCAAAGAACATCTGGACGTTGTGCTGAGGGACATGGTTTAGTGAGAACTATTGGTGATGGGTGGTTGGACTGGGTGATCTTGTTGGTTTTTACCAACCTTGGTGATTCTGTGATTCTACAATTGCTTATGTCCTGCTGTGTTAGTCCTGCCGACAGACATCAAGTTGACTGAAGATCTTCATGAGGACCAGAGACTGTGAACATGACTCTGCTCCTATCTGTCTATACAGTGCCTATTCTGCTTAGTCCTCCTAGTCAGGTGACCTGTAGCAGACCCCCACTGTAATGTCATCTAACCCTGTTTTCCCTTTAATCTTTTCCCATTAGTTCTTGGTCAGCTACTCTATCCCCTAGCAGAGTTCCATGCACTCCAACTGATCACTGGCACAGAAGGTGATCCCCTTCCTGTCCTTCCTAAAAGGCCTATGTATTTTCATTACAACACTCCAGTCATGAACTATATGTGAATAGACTGCCTATGAGTGTCAAACAAGGAACGTGTTCTTTCTTTTCTGATGCACTTTCCATGTCACACTGAAATATAGAAAAAGTCTTATTTTGAACAGAGAAATTGGAAACAGTCAAAGACATAACAACATGGAAACATTACTTGTATGTACATCTAAAAGGTTATTTGTATATGTGTATGTAAACATTAGCTTCTCAAAGCAATTCTCAAACTGTAGAAATGTGGGGCTTCGAAAGACATTGAAAGAGTCAGGACAACCAAGTAATTAAATTGCTTTAAGTGAAAGGTTACCATGTTTTTAGTTCTATATTTTTTTACACGTGGCTAACACTGAATATCAAAACACTTGAAAATCTGTTACCTTGAAGGCAAAGTAAAGCATATCTCTGGGGCAAAGCAGAAGTCATGGGGTAAAAAGCTGCTACCCTGGTTGTGCATATAACTACTTTGGTAATGCATTGTCATGGCCATGCATCTTGCGAAGAGCAGATTCTTTTTGTGACTTACTGTATTCTTGCAATGAGGTCTAGGAGAAACTGGGAAAACTGTCTATTGAAAATAGGATGGGAAACAAGTTTAATGAATGTAGGCAATAATACAAAACATAATGTACCTAATAGTAATATCTAATAGACATGACAAGACAAAGTCAAGAAGCAAAAATCAGCACCCTCTGAACAGAGCCTGCTTGCTGCTTGGGAGCTCTCAGGGTTCTGTCAGCATGTCCCAGTCTGTATGCATGGGGAAAAACCTCTTATGTGACAGTGGCTCTTTTAAAGAAATTTCTTCCTATGCATAAAAGCAAGGTAATCCACCCTAAATGCCATTCCTTGAAACAGATTTTGAGATTTTATTTTAGAAAATATTTTAAGAACAGCATATTTTTTCTTCAAACAGATTATTAGATTATTCAGTGTACTTACTCCTTTGATGTGGACTATATGTCCTGGAGGTCCAGGGGGTCCAGGAGGCCCGGGCAAACCAGGAATGCCCTGGTAAAAAAAAAAGTGAAATAAAGATAATGAGACAAATCTTTTCAAATGGGCCTAGGGAACAAAGGACAACAGCCTCAGAGAGCATTGTTTAACCAGAAGTTTTTTGACTTTTTGACTTGAGGGGAAACTGAGCTTTCCATTACAAGGACCAAGCTAAACTGGAAGGTGAATTTTAATATTTAGCCTAAACCTATGGATAACAGAACAGTCTAAAGTTATTATTTCCAGGGGGGAAACAAGCAAATAAACATTCAGTCAAAAGCACTAAAAATTGATAATATCTCCAAGATTGAGCTGAGACCCCTAGGACTGCTGAGATTCATACACTTTTGAAGTGCTTGTCAGATAACTACGCACTACTTAGCATCTTCAAGGAACCCTGCTACAATGGAAGCATAGCTGCCCTTCACAAACAGCCTTAATCAACTCTTCACTGTGTCATTTAAAAACTTGGCTCTGCACCATGTTCAGCTTTCAGTCGGCACTGACGTAAGGTTCAGTGAAATGGCACATCACCTCAGCAATGGTTAGAGATCTAGCTAGAGAGTTGGAGATCCATTGATTTTATCTTTTCTTGAGCACTTGAGAAAGTGCTATTAGAAGATGTAGTCTGTTTTGCTTACTTGTTTGCTTTGATTTCCCAGCCTAATAAACTTAATCTAGTGTCACAAGCTTTACTAAAGTAGACAATGCAGAAAATTAACCTTGACTCTTTTTGAAGATATGGAGAAATCTGTTCAATATTTTCTGACAGACACTGCTCATCTTTTCTGTTTGCTTTTCTCCAGTTAGAATTTGCCTAATTTCTGGTTTAATCGTCCCACAACCAGGTTTCTATTAACTAGGTCATCTATTCTTAAGTCTATCTTATTCCTACTTATGATTTCTATGATAAAGTAGTAAGAGACCCTTGTCTTCTTTTTTCTTCCAGCATATCTCTTATCCAGATGAAATATTATTAGCTGCTGTTGCAGTGAGTGCAATTTTTTTCCAGCACAGATTGGCCCATATCAGAACAGTTACAATCAATACACTAGACTGAAACACACTGCTTATGCTTAGTAGTGCTTATTGTTGTGTAGACCGGTATTCATGTTTGCCATGAGACCAGTGGAATAAATTCTATTCATAAGAACAGAGTTGCAGCAACAGGACCTTGGTTCATTACTTCTTATTACATAGTTACAGGATGTAGGTGGATATGTATGTGCTATCATCTTGGGAGCATATGCAGTGGTCATTACTCTAGATGCATGTACATGACAACTTAAGCAGGTAATATGTGTCAGTAATCATTTCCTTGTTAGTAGGGCAGCTGACACTTCATGACATACTTACATACTCTTTGGAAATATGCTAGTTATTTAAAAGCCCATGGGGAAATCATCAAACAGTGAAGATACTATATAGTTATGAGAAGGATTTGCAATCTCAAATCATTTGCTATTTGAGCAACCTGTGTAGTGAACCACAGATACAACTACCTGTTACATCTGGGATCTGAAACAAATAGTTATATGTGTAAAAATTGTCCAGATGGACCCAGAAGTTGTCTTTCCAGTGACTGTTGTCACATAGGAAAAATAGCAGGAGCATCTAATAATTTCAAGCCCATTTTAACTTTTTAGTCCTGCTGTCATTTTAAAGGGATTCAGACTTGACTTTAAACTTCAGCAGGATTTTTATTCAATTAACTTTAAGAACTTACATTTAATGCTTCACCTCGTTCACCTTTCACACCCTTCAGCCCATTCAGTCCTGGACGGCCCTGAAATAAATATGTAACAGCAGAAAAAGAAGTAGAAACAACATAGTATATGTCAGAAATTAGCTGCTTTATCTTTATTCAGTTTGAGAGCTTAGTACATACTGGGCGTCCAGGGAAACCAAGTTCTCCTTTAGGTCCAGAAGGTCCTATTGGTCCCTGGCAAAAAAAAACAAAAAAAAAACATTGAACACAATTGAACAAATGCTATATGGAATATATCTATGAGACATTTATTAGAAATAGAGGTATATATTTACATTTGCATTAAAAACTAGTCTAATTGTTGAAAATGTGCATTTTTTTCTCTCTACTTGTTCTTCCAAATGATCTTTGAAGCTGAGAGGTCTGTATAAAACAGTATTAACAGTGTACTCTGGCTTGGAAAATATTTGTCATCTGAAATGAAACCTGAATTCTCAACCATTGTAGTGTGTACAATTCAAGATTAAGTTGCCATAAATCAAAGCAAAAATAAATGCATCGGCCAGTAGAAAAAAGGCTGTTAGTGGTGTATGCTTTGTGCATCTGCTTTTGGTTTTCACTGTTCTATTATTATTTTTGAATCAGATCCTGTAAGCCTGTAGATCAGACTGAGACTTCTGATATCTCTGAACTCTGACATGTCTCTTGACAGTTTGGCTATGCAGACTCATTGGGCTGGCAGTTCAAACGCATCCTTCTTTACACAAGTTACCCCTCAGGCCTCACAGACTGGTCAAAAAAGCAGTAAATCTGTGGACACCACAAGCTTTTTTCTGCCATCATCTTTCCAAAACTCCCAAAACGACAGTTTAGACAACCTCTTTACTTATGTGTCAATCTTTCAGGTTTCATTTAATTTTTGTTTTTTTTTTTCCCCAGTCTAGTGCTCATGAATACTTCTTGCATTACTGCATTTGTGTTTTACCTACAGCCATGGTCCCATGTGCATATGGGAGATGCTGAAGGCTACATGTAAGTTGAATGCATAAAAACTGAAAGTTAATCTTCTGATACATAAAAACATAAAACATAAAAATACTGATTACATAACCTCTGCCTGTAGATCTCATTCAGATATCTCTTATAGTTGACAAATGCTCTGTTCTATCCCAAAAAATCACAGTATTTTCAATGTGCTTATTCTAACAGACTTTCTGTCACTAACAGCAATATAGCAATTAACTCACACCTATGCTGGTGAAGGAGACATTGGTTATTGCACCCTACCACAGTTTCTTGACATCACTTTAACAGTAACCAATATTTGTTGGTATTCTGACTGCTACTTCAAAGAATAAATAGGAAATAATTGAAAAAGAAGAAATCCTCACCTCAACACTCATTTACTATCAGGGAAAGCAGAGACTAAGAAGGAGGCATGTTTCTGGCAAAACTGAGTCTCCTTACAGTTCAGTTCTGCTGCAATCAATTAAACCATAAAAGGAGCATGAGCAAATTAAGAGCTAGAAAGATTGCAAGAAGTTACCTGATACTAAACTTCCATTACTTGTGTACACAAAGTTTTGCATCAACAGAACCTTGATGGGGAAATACCATCTGGATTCAAACACCATCCTCTCAACAGTTCATTTTCTGAATTAAGCTACTGTGAAATAGATACAACTTTCAATTACCAAAATATTTTTTCCAAACTCCAATTTGTCCTTCTTTTTATGTAATACAATTTTTTTTTTGAAAGTGATGTTAATTTGTGGTAAAATTATCTGATGATGATGAGATGATCTATCTTAGGCATTCTTTGATTAGTTTTTGTAATTTTTGCAATATCAGGTGTCATTAAAAAGAGTGCATTCCAGAATTAATTCCATGGGACAAATAAATTTAAAGATTATATAGCCTCCAGTTGAACTAGTGCTTCCATGTCTGTTTCAATCATACTAAAACTTAGGACTGGAATAGAGATAAAACTGAGAAATGGTTAACATGTGAGTATATTGTTTGCATCATCACTAATGTAATCAGAATTTAAAACTGGCTAATGAACATCTGAAACTGTCTGAAGATTTCTTATTTCATTTCCTGTTTGAAGGTAACTTTGACCCATGTGATCAGTACCACTGTCTGTTGAAAGCAGTCCACTGGTGTTCTCTGACAGATATTGCACCAAGTTTTAAAAATGAGTCAACTCATCTTTTCCTGCTACAATATACAATTATGGAGTTTGATAAAAAAGACATCAGAATGTTATGGGTTATTTTTTACTTAATTTCCTGTTATTTGAGTCTTAAAAGAACAGTATGATCTTGTATGGGCAATGAAGATGATTAGAAATAGTCTTTTTTTGTTGGTTTAAATAAACAGAAGTCTCTGGATCTCATGCTTTAACCGGGACTTTAAATGTACAAGATTGCACAGAGTGACAATACCAAAGTCACCTGTACTATTTCCTCTGTCAAAGCCTCAGCTTGCTCCACACAGAAGTTACAGAATCCCTGAGACAGAAGCCAGAAGTCAGCTATAAGTGAATGAACGGAGTGAGGAAGCTGCAGAAGACTGCTTATCAGAAAAGGAAATTACATTTGCAAAAACAGGGGAGGTGATTTGTTCAGGGTTATCACTAAGGGCTCCTATTAAATAAAGTGTGGTGGTTTGCTTTAATGACAGTGAATAGCATAACTGAGTTGGTAAAAACTTCTAATTTCCCCTGTAGTAGGAGGTCTGATTCAGTCTGTCTCTTTGACTTTTTTTTCCTAACAGCACTAACCTCTTGACTATCCCCAGCCAAAATCCTGCTTGTATGTACCTAGTCTATTGTGCTCCAAACTCCTGTGATCCTCACTTCTATTCATCTGAAGTCTCAAAAAAGAGGGAACCCATTCTGGGGAATTATTTTAAATTCTGGAAGCTTGCCTGTAAGTTTGTTCTGCCCCAATAGCACAGAGGAATGATCACGAGTCCTCAACTATCTCAATGCTGTTCTTGGGGCACAGCTTTACTTTATGTCAAGTGGAACAGAATAATTGGCACAAATACTTAGAAAGATAGGCCACCAGATTGGCAAGGTACTGGGAAATTTGTATGTTATTGCTGCACAGGACTACCAGTGACTACAAGATGGTATTTTGCTGTGGGAAAATGCTAAAAAGAATCATGCTTATCTGCAGTGACGATTGAGCTAGAGGTATGCATTACGAATCCTTAGGCAGTAAAAATACACTAAGATGGGAAACTTTCTGGTCAAAATCTTAAGACAGGTTCTGTCCGCAAAATTATCCTACAGTGTAATCATTCACATCTGTCTGGCATGAAATTTCTCTGAATGGCCTTGTCTATACACCAAACTGTATGAAAGATCTCATGGCAGTACAAAAGGTGGTGTAAACACAGAGCCTGGGACTGACAGAAAAAAGGACATGTCCTGAAGCATTCATAGCAGTAGGATGAGCAGCAAAAGACACAAGCTAGAACAATGATAAATTTCAGATAAATGTAGTGAAAGAACTTATTTATCTTGAAGGTCATTATATAACGAGAACTTGCTGGCCAGAGAGGCTTCAGCATCTTCTGAGAGACATTGAAGACTTGACTTTGGCACGTCCCTGAAATAAAGGGACCTGCTTTGGCCAGAGGGGTGTAAAAGGTGACTCTGAAGTTTACTTTCATTCTAAATTACCCCATGATTTTGTGTCAAGGAGAAAGGATAAACTCCTCCAGTAGCCATAAAGAGGACAAAAGGAACTCTCCTTCTGTTTAGGTGGGATAGCTCTCTCAAGGTATTCTAATGCACAGTATTCAAGCAGTTTATCAACAGTCAGTTGAGTCAGCTAGTCCCTTGTAAAGACCCCAGCAACTGATTGCAAAGTGTCCTGTTCACCTTAATGCACAGAAACCACAGAATCATACAATCAAAGTCATAGAACGGCTTGGGTTGGAAGGGGCCTTGAAGATTATCTAGATCATAGTTTTGAAGTTGAAATTTTTTTGTCATTGCTACAGTCCATACTGCCTCCGGCCTTAACCTCTTTCATGAGCTCATCAGCAACCACAAAAGCTACTAACAGTAAGTTAGGCACAGTGGAGCTCAGGCTACATAAAAGACAGATACAAAGAATGACTCAGTATTCTTGATCTTTGTAAAATACGAGACCACAGTAAACAAATTCCTGCTCTAACAAAATTACTGTGCTTTTGTACAACATTTTGTGTCCAGTCAAAGATTTTAGGCCAAGTTTGTGAAACAAGGACACTAAATCCCAATTTCAGTAAATTATCTGATGCTACTTCCTGTTGTGCAGCTTCCTCTAAACCCAAGGGAGTTAGTTGCAAATTCTTGGTTCTTATAGAAATTGGGACTGATACCATCTGTTGTGATGAGTTATATAATAGAATCAGAGAATAATTTAGTTCTAGTCCAACCTTTAAAGCAAAGCAAACTTTTAAATTAGCTCCTGCTGTTCAGCACCTTGCTCTAAAATCCATACCACTCTGAGAACTTAGTTCTGTGTTGAACCACTTTTACTCCCATTTTTCTTTTCCTTCTCATAATTTCCCTTGCTGCAAGATCACTGGTACACATCTTTTTCTTGTGTACCTCTGAGGAGACCTAACTATGCTCTCTGTAATTCCCTTCCATTCAGTGGCAGAGAGCAACTAGAGCACCTCTCTCTTTTTATCTTAGGGTCAAACCAACCTAGTTCACTCACAATCTTCTCATAAGTCATATAAGTTGATAGGTCTGAAGATATTTCATGGATTAGTAAATAATTTGTGCTACCACAATTCAAATCCTCTATCAAGTCAGTAGTTTACAGTACAAGACACATAAAAACAATATTTTCTAAAGAACAGTGAATATCTGAAAACATGAATATATTTTACTGTTTCTATTCAGAAGATATGAAAAATTAAAACAAACAACATTTACAATTACTGACATCTGTAAAATAAACAACAAAATAGTTCAAAAAAGAATCACTGAAGTTTGGAAATGTCTTACCATTGGTCCCATTGGTCCTACCACTCCAGCTTCACCCTATTGAGGACAGACACATGCAACAATTACAAGGAGAACATCCACATTACCTAGCAGAGGAGGCTGATAACAAGGCCACCAAACATTCTGGAAGAACACAAAACAGTATTAAGTCACTGCAAGGGAACTGCTGAATCACAGCCTGAACCACTGATTGGTCACCTGAGGTGAGCATTGAGTCAGCCAGGGGGGCACAGGTGGAGGTAATAATCCCTGTGTGATTGGAAGGGGTGGAGCCTGGCTCCCCCTCTCCCCAAGCCCCATTTAAGGGCTGACCCCCACCAGGAAAGGATCTCTCTTCTTGGAGATCCCTCCTGTGTGGAGTATACAGCAAGCCTTCCCCATCCAAAGGTGAGCCACCCTTCTTTTTGTACCATTTGTATACCATCTGTACAAATTTAACTAAATATACCATCTCTTACTATTCTTAAAGAGTCATCTCTAAGATCATTGGCATTACAGCATTACATTTGGCAAACCAGGCAAGGCTTTGCAATAATA
>VXAB01011633.1:0-13965 GCA_013399175.1 Odontophorus gujanensis
AAAATTAAAAAATAACAATAATAAAGAAAAAAACACAACACTGCAGATACATTTGCTGCCTTCAGAAAGGTTAAGATGGACATGGTTTGAATCACTCCAACTCCAAGAACTGATATAACATATAATAATGACTTGATTTCATTAAACACATTTTATTCACAGCTTTCCCATAGTACATGGTACATGGTGCAGAGATTGTGATAAATTGTAGGGAAAACTGATGGCCAAGGATGACACAGTGTCAGTCTCTGACACGGAGATGGGTAGCTTACTTTTCCCCTATACAGGCACAACCCCTTATCTTTTAGGTGCACAGCCACTGTAGGTACCAGGCCTATTTTCAGTGGGTCTCTGTCCCCCCCTCACACCCTTATACACTGTCAGTAGCTCAAGGAGAGCTCTGGTTGAAAGCAGTAAGCTCTAGAAGAGGAATCCTGTTGATGTTCTGGGTTATTTACAGCAGTGAAAACTGGTGTTAAGTTCTGAACCTTCTCAAGCACTTGTGGCAAAAATAATCACAGGTGCTGAGCACAGCCCTGGTGCTGCCACAGCACCAAATCCATACAGAACCAGCAACAGGCACCAGGGTGCAAAAGGGCCTTTGTGTGGCTGTGGTGTGCTGGGATGCTGTCCCCAACCCCCCCAGCAACTATCAAATCAAATTATCCCCTGATGAATCTGTCCCATATTTTGTTTGCGACAGCCTCCTCCTGCCCCACTGCCAGACTCGCTGTCTGTCTGCACGACTGTTAACGAATTGCCAGAGCAAGCTGTTGCAACACTGGGCCTCTGTGAAGGTCTGAGTAGCAAACGTGGGCTGATCAGTAATAAATACTGATTTGTCTCAAAGTGAAACAGCGGCATTTATGGGATTGTACTGGACACCCAAGTGGTGACCAAATTACCATGGGGTCAAATGTTTAGCAGAATGCTAATAAGCCATTTATATGAAGGGCAGCAAAGCAGGGGCAGCAAGGACTTCTGCAGAACTCTTCTATTTGAATCATTGTGAAGAGGGTCAAAGACAGGTCTATGCAATTTATAGCAGTTCGAGGTCCAGGTTTAGCCCTTTTTTAAACAGCCCCAAATGCTTTGGCCAACCTCAGGGTTTAGCAAACAAGGCCCTCACAGAACATCAGCCTCCAGACTGTCTCAGAAATGAAATAAATTGTCTGCATTTCCCTAATGCAGCAACAGAATAATATTTAATTCTTTTTATTCATAGGGTCTGAGAGGTCTGCAGATAACCATCTTGTTTCCAGAAAAAACCATTAAGGGAAACACTGTTTTCACAACAAATCTTTCAATCTCTACAAAGGCCATTTGGCCGAGTGACTGCTATCCCATCTCATCTAGAGCTTTAAGACTATCACTGCATTCATGGCATTTTGCTGGTCTGCTCTCAGATGGCACTACACTGTTGATCGAAACTCGCTATTTGTTACATTTTGGTGTGTTAAAAGGGAAACCAAAATTGCATTTTGCCTTTATGAGAGTCAAGAACCTAAGAACATTTAGAGTATTTGTTATTTAAAAAAAATAAAAATAAAGAAAAAAATTGAATCTTTCATTTATACTTTGTCCAGTAATGCAGATGCATGTGTTTAATGCATGCCCCAGCTATTGAGAAGAAGACAGTAATTACTACAGACTCTCCACAAAGCACTGCCCTAAGAGCATCACTTTGTGCTTCCTATGGGAATCTGAGTAAAAGGGGTTTTCTTCTCAAATCATGAGCATGAGCAATGTGAATCCTTAACAAGGAAGGGCTAGGAGCAACTTCAGGCAATGGTGAAAGAATCAATCACAAGGGACTGTGGATTGGCTCTGAGAGAAAACAGTCCCAGCTTTACCTGTCAACTGAGAAGAGTGTGACAATATCCCCATGAGCCATATGCCTGAAACTTTGCTCCCTGGAGGTGTATCACTCTCATTCTGTGCTTCAGGAATAAAATTTCACAAAGGCACATCTGTAGGTTGTGATCAGATTTGACAAGAGGGTGCATACTTTTAAAAGGCAGGCTGACCTAAAAGGCACCACAAGGTCTATTAATTGTCAATGCCATCAGAAATAAAGGACCACTCTTCCTACANAGCAGGGGCAGCAAGGACTTCTGCAGAACTCTTCTATTTGAATCATTGTGAAGAGGGTCAAAGACAGGTCTATGCAATTTATAGCAGTTCGAGGTCCAGGTTTAGCCCTTTTTTAAACAGCCCCAAATGCTTTGGCCAACCTCAGGGTTTAGCAAACAAGGCCCTCACAGAACATCAGCCTCCAGACTGTCTCAGAAATGAAATAAATTGTCTGCATTTCCCTAATGCAGCAACAGAATAATATTTAATTCTTTTTATTCATAGGGTCTGAGAGGTCTGCAGATAACCATCTTGTTTCCAGAAAAAACCATTAAGGGAAACACTGTTTTCACAACAAATCTTTCAATCTCTACAAAGGCCATTTGGCCGAGTGACTGCTATCCCATCTCATCTAGAGCTTTAAGACTATCACTGCATTCATGGCATTTTGCTGGTCTGCTCTCAGATGGCACTACACTGTTGATCGAAACTCGCTATTTGTTACATTTTGGTGTGTTAAAAGGGAAACCAAAATTGCATTTTGCCTTTATGAGAGTCAAGAACCTAAGAACATTTAGAGTATTTGTTATTTAAAAAAAATAAAAATAAAGAAAAAAATTGAATCTTTCATTTATACTTTGTCCAGTAATGCAGATGCATGTGTTTAATGCATGCCCCAGCTATTGAGAAGAAGACAGTAATTACTACAGACTCTCCACAAAGCACTGCCCTAAGAGCATCACTTTGTGCTTCCTATGGGAATCTGAGTAAAAGGGGTTTTCTTCTCAAATCATGAGCATGAGCAATGTGAATCCTTAACAAGGAAGGGCTAGGAGCAACTTCAGGCAATGGTGAAAGAATCAATCACAAGGGACTGTGGATTGGCTCTGAGAGAAAACAGTCCCAGCTTTACCTGTCAACTGAGAAGAGTGTGACAATATCCCCATGAGCCATATGCCTGAAACTTTGCTCCCTGGAGGTGTATCACTCTCATTCTGTGCTTCAGGAATAAAATTTCACAAAGGCACATCTGTAGGTTGTGATCAGATTTGACAAGAGGGTGCATACTTTTAAAAGGCAGGCTGACCTAAAAGGCACCACAAGGTCTATTAATTGTCAATGCCATCAGAAATAAAGGACCACTCTTCCTACAGCTCAGTATGCTCCATTTCAGTCTGCCCTTATAGCTGCCTCAGCAGAGAATTTGCCACCCACAGTTCAACCCCTAAGCAGTGCTTCTTTGACCTTTCAGATGTGGCTCATGGGGATTTCAGTTTGACTGGATCCTTACTACTCATGAGAGAAGCTGAAACTGAACTAAAAGGAAAAGGGAACGAACAAGAATGAACATCAGTCTTCCTCTCTCTCTTTGGCAATTAGTTGCTCCCAGTTCATACTATTTCTCAGTTATTAGAATTAAGAAACAAACATAAGTTATCCTCTCAGAAGAAAGGGGATCAATTTCCTTTCTGCAGCACGCACACACAAGGATAATCTAGCTCAAAAAATGCTTTGATCAACACATTAACATGCAGAGAAATCTAATCCCACAGCTGATCAGCAGACCATGGATGTTTTGACTTCTGTGAGGTCAGAATTTCAGTCACAAAAACTTCCTCGCTGATATATAGAACTGCATCTCTATCTGACTCTGGCCTAAGTTTATACAGAATTTTAACACCTTTGTAATAACAATTAGAAAAACAAAAGCAATGGTAAACCTGCTGGGTCCTGCAGCTCTCATCTGGAAATAAAAAAAGTCCTAAAGAGAGAACATCTTTTATTTGGCATGACCATAAATCGCCTAATCAATCCTTTGTCCCTTCATCTCATGAATGGAAAGAACTGAATCCAAAGAATATTTGCCAGCTTTGTTTTCATCTTCAAATGTGATGTCATGGGGAGGACACAAAGGAGGTGGTAAAGGGATTACCAGCACTGATCTCATGAAGGTATTAATGTCCTTTCATGTTGTTCCTAGAAAGGAAGAGGAAGATCCAGACCTAAAGTATTTAAAGTCTGAAATCCTATTAAAACCACATCTGTTATCTAAAGAGGCATTTATGTATGTCTCAGATCAGATGCTGGGCAGCCACCACTGTACAAGGCAGTCTCAATTCCAGCAATAATTAGGAGTGTGGCAACTCAGAAAATCTCTCCTTATTTCCTCCAAAGGCAGGAATTATTCCTGATCCCACTAGTGGATGTCACAGCCTCCCTAATTTCAGTAGCAGAAGTGAGGGAGGTCCCCAGGCACAAATAATGGAGAGCCAAACAGTATTTGACATGCATGTACTTTTGCTAAAGGGAGCATGGGAAGGAGAGACAGCCACTGTTGGGAACTTTTCCTCCTCTCGTCTCATGTCAGCCCAGAAGTGCAATGGCCACATAGGCAAGGGGCATCAGAAGCCAGTGAACAGAGCTCATGAAACTGATGTTGAACAGTAAAACTCAGTGTTTAAAGAAGTGTACTAGCCCCGAGTATGCTATCAATTCATGCCAGGCTTTGCATGGGATTGGACTCTTATCACCTCTACTACACCACAAGGTCTGTGCCATGGTAATTCATGAGGTCCCAAAGACATTCAGCAAGGCGGAAAGCAAGGTGGAAGTCTGCACTTTGCTGTCACTTCCTGTTTTGTTATGTTGCCATTTACCAGCTGATCCTCTCTGAAAAAGGAGTACATGTCTGAAAGGCTGTTGGGCTTTGTAGGAAGCATCCATTGAATAAAGAGTTTATAAACAGTCAACAAATGAGCAAAAACTGGTGATCAATGTACTGCAATAAGGCTGTCTTTAAGAAACTGTATGTGGCATCAACCAAACTGATGACAACAAAATAATGTAACAAGAGTTCCCAGGAGACCTAGTCAAAAATGTGGCCAAAAAATGGAGCACCACAATCTATATTGAAAAAAAAAAAAAAAAAAAGTATGAAAAAGCTTACAATACAAAGTAGACAGAGGGTGAGAGACACAACCATACAGGTCCAAGGTTAACACTAATGGAAAAGGAGATAATTTAAGTGTGTGACATGAATATTCCTTGCCAGTATTGTCTTTGCCAGTGTATCCTTACCAGTGTCCTTCTTTTTTGTTCGTGAAAGCTCGTGCACTGTTACTCCAATATCATTTCTTAAGGACTTGATGATCTTGTCCAATGCTGGGACATTCTTGCCTTCCAAGTTAATGAAGAATTCATATTCATCTTTATTGAGACGAGAAGGTCGAGATTCAATGTGGGTTAGATTTATGCCTTTTTCCTATGGGAAAGAAGGATTTTGGTTACACAGTGTCTGAGGAAGGAAATACGGCATAAAGACTAGCTAAAATACTTGTCAGTCAACTATCTACATCATATAGCACAAATAATTCAAAAGCAGAGAATTGACATGGTCATTGGACTGAAAACTTTCAAAATGGAAGGAAATTAAAAGGGACACTGAGAAGGATGTAGGATTCACCCTTGTGCAAAGCAGCAGTATAAAAAACATTACAGTATAAACCTTTGAAAAAAGTGATGAAAATTGCAAATAGGTTTTCTATTGTAAATGGTAATTCCAGTGCTGCAAGTACATACTGGGGTCTCATCTATGCAGACGAAATATTTCCCAGGATCAGCACGGGAAGTAAAGGAGTTTCTCACTACTAACAGAAGGTGAATGCTGTATTTATGAACATTTTTAAGGAGGTCAGAAAAGCAAGGAGTGGGTTGCCCTTTGAGCTAACTTTCTGTCCAGGAAACTGAGTCACCGGCACATCTTCCAGGTCTGTGAGCAGGTTTTGGGCAGAAACTCAATAGGAAACATGGATCTGCACCAGAAAGGTAGCCCAGGGTTGTGTAAATAAAAACGTAGGTACTGTAAGATCACAGAATCACAAAAACAAAGAATTGCAGTCAATGAGGGTGCACAGGACCATTGGAAATCATCTAGTTGAAGCACTTGCTCAAGTAGACTTCACAGAAGCTGGTTGCTCAGGACTTTGTTCAGTTAGATTTTGAGTATCCCCACAGATAGAAACTTTTCAGCCTCTCCAAGCAAACTGTTCCATAGTCTGATCACTCTCACAACAAAATCTTCTCTTTAGCACAGAAAGTCAAATTCTGTCTCACCAAAGACCTTCACTTACAAATAGTAGCACCTCCTAGCACTGAAGAAACTATTCACAGCCATAGCTGTAACAACTGGGATTAGTTGGCATCTGACCTCAGTTGTCATCATGACAAGTAAAGTAAGATAAAAGTAAAGCAATCAGTAGCTAATATTGTATTTTTGAGAAAAATCTTTTAAGAAACCTTTGTAACAGATTTTAGTCAGTGCTGACCTTCCTTCAGGCTCCCACCACAGCCCAAACCATGGCTGGGTCACAGTTTCTGTCTCTTGCAGGGAAAAGATTTAACCCTGCAAGAAAATTTTGGCCTGAAGAGTAAACCCAGAGGAGTCAGAGGAGCTGACACACAGTGCTCAGCAACCTCAGTGACACTGCTGTTTTGCTGCTTTCAGGCTTGAGTAGATCCTAGACTACATGGGGTGAAATGATGGCCCCACTAGTGTCAGTATCAATCTCCTGCAGCGGGGTCAGGATTTCATCCATGAAGAAATGCTGCAAGGATCTATTTGTGACCTACAGGGAAGAAAAAGGGAAGATTTTTCTTCTACCTCCCTCTAGCTTGAGCTTCTCAATCACTTTAAGGTTTTCTTTGCTACTCTCAGTGCTTGCACAGCGCAGGAGGGCATCTGGCCATCAGCAGCAAAGGCCTCATTCACTCCACCACAAAAGGCAGTTTATTACTTTGTAGGAAACAGCATGCATGTCATTCCTCTGTTTTCTGAGTGTCACACGCTACAGATGAACTTAAATTGTTTGGCTAGATACCAATACAATAAGTTGAAAAGGTCAAAAGCACATTCACCACCAACTGCTGCTCCAGAGAGATACTGTCCTCATGGGGCTGTCTGCGGGCAGAGAATGGCTGTCACTGTGCTGGGCCCTGAGGACAATTTGTTTTAGGCCTCCAAAGCCCCATTTCACAAACAGACTGCACATTGTCCCTCTGCGCAATGAGGCACTGGGTGGCAGATTGGCTAGGAGATGGAAATTCAAATAACTCCAAGCTGGAAAGTTTTTGACAGAGAGCAGGCATAGGGCTCTTTCACCACAACCACGCCATGGAGTAACTCAGGGCTGGCACCACCTTTGGCCACTTATAGAGGCCCAGAACGAGTGTAAAATACATCTCTGTGCAAAGGGTGAGCCAGACACAACAAGGTACCACTTTACATTCACTTTGCACTGGTGCATCAGGGCATTATACCCTGTATCTGCATAGTATCAGAAGAGAACTTGGTCCAACTTGTTGTAGAGGTGGTGATAACATGAGTCTCTCTTCAGCAGTTGTTACCATCTACTTGTCTTCTCCTCTCAGCATCCCCCTCCGAGGGGTAGCATTGTTGTGTGAGATATCCCACAGATTACCTCAAACCATGTATTTTAGTTTTGGTCAGATGATTTGTCAGCTATACCAGTTCTCCAACTGGGCTCAGCAAGCAGCTGTACAACTAGCAGTGCCTGCAAAATGGAGTGAACTGTGCTGGGGTTGGGAATGAAGAAAGAAGTCATGGAGTGGGTACAAGGCAGCAGAGATATCAGTGACTCACAGAATATCATGGAAAAATAAAAAAGAAAAAAAAAAAAACAACAGCAAAAAAAAAAAAAAAAAAAAGAACAACAATTCAGAAGGATCTTATGGAGAGAGTTACCTCTTTCCTTACACCTAGGATGAGCACAACTGCTTTCCTGCAGGATTTGAAGATAATTCTGACTGTTATTCAAGGGGCCTGTGCAGCTCAGTGACATGCAAAACCAACCCATTAATTCCTCGTGTGGAGGCTTTAGGACACAGTGACAGAGTAGCTGAAAGGAGAGCCCTTCTGGTGACTGTTTTCAAAGCAGAAATTAGCAGCACAGATCCCAGAACTGTCTCTCTCATAGAAGCATGCTGTTGTATGCTGTGGATTAATAATAACCCCCCAGTTTCAAAACACTTACAGTGGCTCCATTAACAATGTAGTTTAAAACACTCAATTTTATTCTAGTCCAAGTACTCCATCTAGTGTTTAATGTTCATAGTTCCACATCTTTCTAAATTGTATACTCATTGTTGAATCTTGCAGTGGCATCAAGTAGTCAATGCTTTGTTTAAATCTCTAACTTCTGAAGTCAAATGGCTACCTGAGAAAGGTGATGGGGGATTTTTTGTTTGTTTGTTTATTTTGATCAATTTTCAATCTCTGTGTTTTAAGTAGAGCTTGAGAACTTTACAATATATGTCTTCAAAAAACAACCAATGCAAATTCTAGATCATAGAATCAGAGTATGACTAAGGTTGGAGGAGACCTCGAAGTCCACCCACATCCATACCCATGCCATGGGCAAGGCTGCCACATATGAAATCCAGCTTTGCAGGGCCCCATTCAATCTGGTCTTAGCATCTCCAAGGACAGAGAAAATCATCTATTTATTTGATGAAGTTTCAAGATTTCTGAGTTAATTTTTGTTGTTGGAACCCAACTCTGAGTTTTGGAAGGTCTAGTGTGTCACATGTTCCAGGTTGGATTTATGCCCAAACTGTTAACACTTGTCTCTCCTACCTCTACTATTTTATAGTTGGTAGAAATCACTTGAACACAAAGCTTGAGATTAGAAATTCCTTTGCTGTATTTGACCCATTATTTCCAGTACAGCTGTGAAGAACTTGCAGCATGTTGGTGTTTTCCTACTTCTCCTCAGGTTTATAGCCAGCATAAAGGTTGTCTTTCGTTGTATTCCACTCTACAGACACATGCCTGCTGGAGTGCTTCTGTGCTGGTAGGGGAAGGGTAGGCGCTCACTTTGCACTTAATTCAAAGCAGTACAAGTGTGAATAACAGAATAGATTCTGCCTTGAGGACTAATGGAAGCATTTAATTGTAACATTTAAGCAAGATCACAAGAGTATGGTGTTGTCAGACTCCCTGAAGTTATCATCAGAAGTCTCTCAAAATTTCTTACTTCTTAGATTACAACTAAAGTTGAAAGCACTCCTGGGGGTAACAGATCTCAGCTTTCATTAACTGAGCATTCAAATTGACTGTATCTCTATCACTTCCCATTAAATATAGAAATCATAAGAGATGTTCTGAGAACTCAAAAATCAAGTTGAAACAAAGCCTGTTTTGTTGAAGTCACGATTTTTGAATGACAGGGTCTATCAATATGGATGTCAATTCACCACAGAGGTAGTAGAGGATGTATTGGAGTATACAGAGACATGTAGCCTGTTTCCCTGCCTACCATTCCACACAGCTGGAAATCATCCTTGGCTTTCTCTTAGAGGCCATGGAGCAATTCTATCCTCTTTCCCAGATTATGCCAGCTGTATCATCCTAACTGTCTCCCATGATGGAACAGCCCTGCACTGTTGGGATACAGCCAGTTTGATGCTACTCAATATCAGCAATCTTGAGGTCACTGGCAACAGAAGTTGATCCCTTCCTCAAGAGGTGTAATGTCCTGATAGAAAAAAAAATAAAAAAGTGTTTTCATAGTTACACTGAGTGGAGACGGGTAATTTCTGGAAATGCTACGGGCTAATGCTTCTAGTAGTATTTGTATCTCCTTCAGTTTCTGTATTAGTAAGTTCTCCTTCACATGGTTGCTAAAACTAAGTAGCAATGTGAAATGACATCTCAAGCTTGTTTACATGAGTATTGATTTAAGTAAGTTTGGCTTCATCAGGAGATCCAAGCTGTTACTAGATGAAAGCCAGCAACAGCTCTGCATCACTGTTAATGAACATTCAGCGAGAACTTGAATGAAATCTTCCATAATAAGGATTTACTTGTATTTCCTTGTACAAGAACAGCAACAACAAAAGTGATGTGCTCTTTTAGCCCTTACCACATACAAGTTCAGGGTTTCCAGAAGGAAAAGTTTTTCAGATGAATCGTAGAATCATAGAACGGTTTGAGTTGGAAGGAACATTTAAAGGTCATCTAGTCCAACTCCCCTTCAGTAAAGGACAGCTAGGTCAGCGTGCTCACTAGTAGGAGAACTAGTAGAAATTCACTCCCCAATTTTCGTAGATCAAGGAAGTCAGGAAGTTGCAGAGATGCTTTCAGCCACAACTTCCTAAAGTGAAGACTAAGGAATTAGTGTTCAGCTTTACTGTCCAAGGATTAGATTCTCAGCTAAAGACACAGATTGAATATTTCCTCCCTCACATCTGTCTCTACTGTATGAACAAGCTTTGGGACACAAATGGACCCACAGAGGGCACTCCATCAGTATTTATCCCTTCATTTACATCACTCAGCACCACTTTTGCACTGAAGTTTAGCATGAAGTTTTCAATGTAATATAGCCAAAAAACACGCACACAAACACTCACACACACACAAATAAAATAAAATAAAATAAAATAAAATAAAAATAAAAAGATGCAGACATGAGAACATATGGCACTGCAAATAATTAGAAAAAGAGCATTCCCCTATATAAAATGTCTCATGTTGTTTCACTTGATCAAGAAGCCCTGCTCCTCTGGCTCTAGAAAGAGGTGAAACCATCTTGAGAACATGGAACAAGGACACTGAATTCTCACACGGAAAAGATGTAGATGGGCAGGTATGTGCTGTGGTCTAGAGATGGGCCTGTGAATTCACCTATCAGTGCAGGAATTTCCAACTCACACTCTGGCCAAAATGACTGCCTGCCTCTCCTTGTTTAGAAACAACACGATGGAGCCAATATCTACACAAGGGATGAAGAGATAAACAGTCACTTCGGACTTTCTGTTGAATAAAGTAAGCTACAAAAAAGACAAACAACAACAAAAAAAAAAAAAAAAAAAACACCATCTTTGCTGGTTCTGAAAGCTCAGGGTCTTGTTTAGTGCAACCTGTCACTCCCAGACATTCCTCCAATGAGTAGTAATTTACTATGAGAGCAGGAATACTATTTGGTGCAAATCAATGGAGTTGTGAGCTAGACCCATACTCACTGGAAGTAGCACTGAAAGCTGGATCCTGTACTAAACTCCTGCTCTAGTTTTGAGATGGTCATTTCAGTGAAGAAAAGACAGAAGGCCTCCACCTAAGGGTGGTCTGAGAAAATATGTAATATTTTGCAACGTTTGACACATTTTACTGCTGAAATGTCTGCTATTACTTGTAATACCATTGGAGAAAGAACCTCAGAAGAATAAATGTATTTATAAATTCATATAAATTCCTTTATTAATGTAATGAAAAGTTTAGTTCCAATATTTTTTACTGATATGTTCAAGTTTGGAAATGCCAGGTTGTTGGGTTTTTTTATTATTTCTTTCAAAATGCACCTCATTTTTGTTTAAAAAAGTGATCTCAATTTCAATAGGCTTTTATTACTACACAGAAGATAAACATTCACATAACATGTAAATTGGTTTGAACTCCATATTCTCTGCTTTGCTTTTTTCACATTGATAAGAAATCTGGAATATTTTTGCCTGTTTCTGACTTGAATTTACACTCTGTATATTTTTGTCTTGTCCAGTGAATCAAAAAAGAAACAGAACTTCACAATGACTCTGTTTTCCTGATTTTAAGCTTATATGGGGTATATCTTGCTTATATGGGGTGTTCTATTTTAGACTAAGATGTTTAAACCAGTTTTGGCTTTCTAGCTATCATTTTTTCTAACACCATAAGCCAGAAAAAAAGGGTATGGCTGCACAAAGTAGTGCTTTAGTATAGTGAAGGTCCTATTAAAATGGAGTGTAGTGACTCTGCTGATGGGTTTGTGCTATCTGTATATTACCCCCAAGCCTACAGTGAAGACCGAAGATTTTCCAAGCAGAGCCCACAGGGAAGCTACATCCACAGTGGGATGGTTAAAGACTACGTACAAAGAGGCTTTTCAAGTGAAAATAATTGGGTTGGATTGTTTAGCCAAAAAGTAAATCTTTACTGCATGCCAATATACACACAGAGCAGCTAGCATGGAAGGAAAGTGGATTAATGATTTGCTTATTGCTGGGCCATGATTGAGGTGCTATTGCATCTGCTTACTCTTTCTGGAGGTTGTGCATTGACCTCATACATACATACATACATAAGAGAGAATATGAAACAAGAAAATATCAGGGAAAGTAAAAATAAAGGTTTTGCACACAAAACCAGCAGAGTTTAAGAGGCTGAGACAGAAGCTGAGAACATAGAGGAGATTCCTTAGTAAAAACTTAAGCTACACATGAAAAGCAAGTTATCACTGCAGTCACCATCTTGTGTGCAACTAAGACCTCAACAAAAACAAGAACTTGGGTCTTTGAGCACGAAGTAGATGTGAGAGCAAGTGGCACTCTGTCAGCTCCACGAGCAACTTTGAAGGATGTTTGAGTAGGATAAACATTAATAGACAATTTTGCAAGACAGACTAAAATTCCCTTAAATTTGGTGTCACAGTTACAGGGTGTAATTCTATGACACAAGTATTCTGTAGTGACAGGCCTTGTGCCTTCACCTGTCTACACAGGAGGTGTCCATACCTTCAGTCCACCCTGGCTCACCTGGAAGGCTTACCTAATTCATCTGGGCTGCTTTCGGATCATGGAATTTTTATTCTGGGCACTTCTTTCTCTTGGAGTTTTGCTCCAGGTCTGGACTGAGGAGCAGCCACGGTGCTTGTTGCACCATTGTTTCTGGGTCTCCTATTACCCACAGGCAGGTCCCATCTGAGAACAGAGCAGCTCCGCTCAGGCTCCTGCCTCACTGGAGGCCAGGCTGGAATAGAAGCTAAATGCCTGGTCAAGTGTCAGCCCAGCATGGAAATGGAGCACATGTAGGATGTGAGCTTGGCTATGAGCAAGTGCTCCTGTAACCTAGGCAGGGGTGCAAAAGTGACATAACAACCCTTGCAACATAACAGAAACTTTTGCTCCTGCTCAAACCAAGGAGAGAACAAACCTCCTCTTGTCCACACAGAGACCTACTTCAAAGAAAAGCAGCCTGGCTGCTGCAGGCACTGCTAGATCTCTCCTTTCTTTAGGTATCTTCTTATGCCCTCATTTCTCAATCTGGACCTTGCTTCTGAGCTTTCCTCCCTCTTTTGAGAGAGGATTTCTTTTCAATACTCTCATATTTACAGCTTTTTTAATTCTGTATCACCTTCCTTCCAGGCTCAATGTAGATTTATAGGTTGGCTAGAGAAGAGGCAAAATCCTTAAAATCAGAGCCAGAGGCACAGCCTCTTTTGTAATCCCAAGAGGCAGCTGGGAGGAGGAGAGGGGATAGTGCTGTTCTCCACCTGTGTTTTCACAGGTTCCCGGAGAAACCCTGACAGCTTGGGCAGACACAGCCTTGGTAAGGACCAGAAGGTTCTGAATTCACCATGCGCAACCAACCTTGGTGCAAGGGACCATAGAGATTCATCTCTCTGCAGGGGTGTCTTAGTTAAGCTAGCAGAATTGATTTCTTCAGAGTGTCAGGTATGATGCTTTGGTTCTAGGAGAAAAACAATGCTGGTAACACACTGATGTTTATAGTTGCTTCTAAGCAGTGTTGCACAAAGCCAAGGCCATTTGCAGCAAGCAGCCCAAGGAACTGGGTGGGAATAGAATTAGAGCAACTGACTGAAACCAGCCAAAGGGATATTCTATACCATATGACATCATGTGGAAGGAGTTTTGAAGGGGTGGGATTTCATCTGACATTCTTCCACTCACTGGGTCCTAGCTAATCTTTGGTCAGTGGGTGGTAAGCAACTGCTTGTGCATCACTCGTATATGTATAATATATATATATGAATTTATATATGTATTTATGAACATATATATGTATATAGGATAATAGTTATATGTGTGTGTGTGTATATA
>VXAB01011651.1:0-52140 GCA_013399175.1 Odontophorus gujanensis
CTTGGTGTGATTAAAGCTGTCCAACCCTCCTGGAAAGGGACTGTGCTCAGCTGTGTGTGTGCACATGGGAGTGTGCAGTTGTGTTCTGCGTGTGCGTGCAGGTTGTGCTTTGCACACGCCTCCCTGGTGTGTTAGGTGTGTGCAAGCCCCATATGCACACACATCCCCCCTGCAGGGACCCCTACTTGGTGTCTCATTGGGTGCTGTGGAGAACTACAGGTGCTCTAATATTCATTGAGATGCCAGAGCCTGCAGCGCTGAGGGGCCATAAGAGGAGGTTGGGTGCCCCCCCCAGCACAACCACCAGTGCCCTCTTTGGCCCGACGCCTCTGCTCCTTAATGAAGCCTCTGTCCTCCTCCCCGGTAGCTGTGCTAATTGCTGAGTTCGTTAGTGGCCCAGCCTGGGGCCCGAGGAAGGGGCTCATTGCTGCTGTCCCCTGTGCCACACCAACGGGACACGGGCAGCGAGCGGGGGCTGCACACCCAGGTAAAGGGGCACCAGTGTGGGACTGTGTTGTGGGGTGGGAGGGTTTGGGGGCACAGAAGGTGTTGGGGAACCTATGTCTTTGGCCTTGGGGTGTCCCTTATTGGTGGCTGAGCCATCACTATCCCATTGGTGATTCCTGGGGTTGCAAGGGTGCGGGGTGCCACTGGTGGCACAGTGCTGGCTCAGCAGGGCGGGGGCAATCATGCTATGACAGTGCTGTGATAAGCGTGGGACAGGTGGTGCCTTGGTGCCAGCATTCTGCAGCCCCTCCTGCACCTCCAGGGCCACCCAAAGTCTATCACGAAGAATTGGGGTGGAAAAGGACAGGGATGGGCAGGGGAGGGCTGGGGGACTGGAGACAGCTCAGCCCCAGGACAACAATCGTCGCTGGAGGAGTGCTAGGTCAACCCCATCCTGGCCATGCTGGAGAGCCCCCAGTTCCAATGTTGTCCCCTCTCTGGCCATGTCCTGCTCCAACCCGGAGACCTCTGGCTGTGCCTGATCCATGGGAACCTGCAGAGCCAGGCTGGTGGCACCCTGGAACGCAGCAAGGCCATAGAGTGAAACAGAAAGTGTGTGGCTACAGGCGGGATCTGCGCCGTGCTGGCAGTCCCATGCTCAGGTAGGGCAGATGGGACAATTGCCTCTTCCTATGGGGTTGGAGCCATTGGGGGTGGCTCCAATGTGGCCCCGTAGAGTTTGACTGCTCTGGATCCCCCATGGTTGGGATTGGGAGCATCTCTGCAGCCTGCTCAGTCCCCATCTCCCACGGTGATATGGCCACTAGGATCCACCCATATGCATGGGTTGGGATCGTGGTGGCTCAGTGCCACAGAAAGTGGGTGCCACCCAGGTGTCATTACCCCGAGAGTAACGGGGCTCTGTGGGCTCCTTTGAGGGATGTGGGGACCTTGACACGAGGTTCTTCCTGCCCTTATATGGTGAACATGGGCTGGGACAGCTGGGAACAAAGGTCTTCTCTCTGTTGGCACCCCAGCACTTCCCCTGGTACACACACCTTGTGCTCAGCTCTGCGGGGAAGGTGAGGGGCTGGGGATGGGGGGACAGCACGTCCCAGTGCCGGCGTTGTGGGTAGCACTGGGATGGGGTGGGAGAAGAGATCCTCTGCTGGGGCGCACGGGGGGCTCTGTCTGATGGGGGTTTGGAGGTGGTGGGCGGCTCGAGAGGAGGACACAGCCCAGCAGTGCCATGAGCACAGGGTACGTGGTGTGGGGGTCCTGGAGGTTGGACATGTGCTCATCCGTGGATGCACACACACACCTGCTTAGGACTGTGATGCCCACGCCGTGAGCAGGGACAAAGGGAGAGGGGCCATTGAGCTGTCACCCAGGTGTGGCTCTGCAGTACAAATGGCTCATACAGCCTGGCCCTGTGCCCAGGGAGCAGGGCAGGATATGGGGACATGTGAACAGCAGGACACCATGGATACTTTGCTCCCGTGCACACCTGGCACAGCCCAGGACCCCCACTCACCACCCGGAGGGGCTGCACTCTGTTTGCATGCCTGCAGCTCCCATTTTCCCCCCATGGCTCCAGGGGAGTTTATGGTCTGGCTGGCTGCAGGACAGCAGATGGCTGCAGCCCAGCTCTTAATGAGGCTGTCTGTCGTTAACCCTAATGAGGGTGCCGGTGACAGGTCCCCCTGCCTGAAGCCGACACCATGGTGGAGCTCAGCAAAAAGGTCACCGGGAAGCTGGACAAGACCACACTGGGCATCCAGATATGGAGAATCGAGGTGGGTCCTGTGGATACGGGGGGATCAGCCCAGCCAGACTTTGGGTTTAGGACCTCTGTGGGCTGCCCTGCTCACATACCCCTTCTTCCAACAGAATATGGAGATGGTGCCAGTGCCCACTAAAAGCTACGGCAACTTCTACGAGGGGGATTGCTACGTGCTGCTGTCGGTAGGGCAGTGTAGGGATTCGGGGTGCTGTGGGGTGCCCCAGACACGGGGACATGGGGTGCAAGGCTCCTAGCGGGTTCCCCATCCTGCAGACACGCAAGACTGGGAGCAGCTTCAGCTACGACATCCACTACTGGCTGGGTGAGAACTCGAGCCAGGATGAGCAGGGGGCGGCCGCCATCTACACCACGCAGATGGATGACTACCTGGGTTCTGTGGCTGTGCAACACCGCGAGGTCCAGGGCAACGAGAGTGAAACGTTCCGTGCATACTTCAAGCAGGGACTCATGTAAGTTGCCAACATGGATGTCCCTTTGCTTGCCACGGCCATTCCTCCTGCCTTGCCAAAAAGATCATTGTGAGAGCGGCAATGAGGAGGTGTCCTCTGCATCAAGAAAAGGGTAGATGTCTCATTGAGTGACATGGTTTCGTGGTATGGGGGATGGGTTCATGGTTGGGTTGAATTATCTTAGTGGTCTTTCCAATCTTAATGATTTTATAACCCCATGGGAACATCTCTACTCTGGGGAGGTGGGATGCTAACCTGTGTCCTGTCTCACTCCATAAATTACCCATGCCTGTGGGTAGTGGTCCCTGTGAACAGGGGCAGGAGAAGAGCCTTGCTGAAGTGGGAAGGGGTACCAAGGCTTATGCCATATCCATGTCCTCTCAGCTATAAGCAGGGCGGGGTGGCCTCGGGAATGAAGCACGTGGAGACCAACACTTACAATGTCCAGCGCCTGCTGCACGTGAAGGGCAAAAAGAACGTGGTGGCCGCAGAGGTGAGATAGGAGATGTGGTCACCCCACAAGCACAGCGGGAAGGAAGAGTGCAGACTCTGGTGGAAGAGGTGGCTGAGCAGGGGGAGCTGTGTGTGCCTGACCCACTCTGTCCCACTGCAGGTGGAGATGAGCTGGAAAAGCTTCAACCTGGGTGATGTCTTCCTGCTGGACCTTGGCCAGCTCATCATCCAGTGGAATGGCCCCGAGAGCAATCGTGCCGAGCGGCTGGCGGTATGGGGGAGTCTGGCTGCTCTGTGCCTCCAGCTCCCATGCTGGGACCCCACTGTTCTGATCCTTTCCCTGGGTGCAGGCAATGACTCTGGCCAAAGACATCCGGGACCGAGAGCGCGGGGGACGTGCGAAGGTGGGCGTGGTGGATGGTGAGAATGAGGAGGCCTCTCCTGGGCTGATGCAGGCCCTGACACATGTGTTGGGAGAGAAGAAGGACATCAAGGCAGCCACCCGTGATGACCAAGTGCACCAGGCACTCAACAGTGCCCTCAAGCTCTACCAGTGAGTTGCTGGGGAGGGGTTATCTATGGAGGCGTATTGTAGGGGTGTGGGGTGTCAGGGTGATACCAGAGTGCTGGCAGCAGGGAATCTCACAAGTCCCATCCCTATGCGTAGCAAGGGAGAAAGGACAAAGCCACCACAGAGGCACAGGTCCTTTGGGTGCGTTGGAAGCAGTGGGATCCCCCAGTGCTGGTGGGGTTGGTACCCAGCAGCTAGTACAGAGATGCTCATGCAAGTGTCACCGATGCCTTCAAACACAGAGGCATGTCCCTGGTAAAGCTGACTGACCCATCCTGTCTGATGCCCCCTTGTCTCCCACCAGCTCATCCATGATTGGGGTGGCAGTGGGGATGGAGGAGATGGAGAGGGAAATGATGGGGATAGAGCTGGAAGTAGATCTGGGGCCCCCGGCCCTGCCATCCCCATGTAGGGTGGAGGAGGATGTTTTCCAGCCCTGTTTCTACCCTTCTTTCCTCTCTCTCTTCCCACCAGTGTCTCTGATGCCAGCGGGAACCTGGTCATACAAGAGATAGCAATTCGCCCCTTAACTCAGGACATGCTCCAGCATGAGGTGGGATGCTCAAGAGCGGTGCTCATTTTCCTTGTCAGCTTAAGTGCCCATCTAAGTGCCTTTTGAAAGTCTGAAGCTGCCCTTGGTTCTAATTTCTGCTGTCATCCCCCCTCCCAGGACTGCTACATCCTTGATCAGGCAGGCCTCAAGATCTTTGTGTGGAAGGGCAAGAACGCCAACAAGGAGGAGAAGCAGCAGGCAATGAGCAGGGCCCTGGTGAGTGCTTGGGGTGGTGGATTTGGCTTTGTTGTTCCCTAGGAGAGGCTGGGCACTCCATGTCCAGGTACTGGATCCGGCTCCCCTCAGGGTTTCATCAAAGCCAAGAACTACCCGGCCAGCACCAGCGTGGAGACGGAAAATGATGGGTCTGAGTCAGCTGTCTTCAGGCAGCTCTTCCAAAAATGGACCGTTCCCAACCAAACCAGTGGGCTGGGCAAGACCCACACTGTGGGCAAAGTGGGTGAGTGCCGCAGGGTGCCGGTCCCTCAGGACTGAGGGGATGCTCAAGGGGGTCCCCACGCCTGGCTCAGTCCTCACTGTTCCCTGCAGCCAAGGTGGAGCAGGTGAAGTTTGATGCCACCACAATGCACGTCAAGCCTCAAGTGGCCGCCCAGCAGAAGATGGTGGATGATGGATCTGGAGAGCCAGAGGTAGGATGCGGGTGGAGGTGGGATGCAGCCGTGGGATACGCTGAAGGATGCTGTGGGAGTGCTGATGCTGTAGGCCAGGGATGTACCAGTCCTGTCAGCGGTATGACACCATCTCACCAGGTCTGGCGGGTGGAGAACTCGGAGCTGGTGCCTGTGGAGAAGCGGTGGTTGGGCCATTTCTATGGTGGGGACTGCTACCTGGTGCTCTACACATACTACGTGGGGCCCAGGGTGAACCGCATCATCTACATCTGGCAGGTGAGACCGTGTCCCCTACCCAGGGCTCATCTCAGTGGGATGGTGCAGGGCAGAGCCACCCAGCCAGACTGTCCCATGCACAAATCCCCTGTGGGTCACTCCCTGCCCCTTTATGGCCTCCACATTTCCCAAAGAGATAATTTCCCCACATAGGGCCGCCACGCCAGCACGGACGAGGTGGCCGCCTCAGCCTACCAAGCTGTCATCCTGGACCAGAAGTTCAACAATGAGCCCGTGCAGGTGCGCGTCACCATGGGCAAGGAGCCACCCCACCTGATGGCCATCTTCAAGGGCAAGATGGTGGTGTACGAGGTGAGAACGGACGGGGCTGGTGGTGGGGTGGGCAAACTGGTGGCAGTGTGAGCTTTTTCCTATCTTATCATCTGTCCCCAGAATGGCTCCTCGCGGGCGGGCAGCACGGAACCAGCGTCCTCCACTCGGCTCTTCCACGTGCACGGCACCAGTGAGTACAACACCAAGGCCTTCGAGGTGCCCGTCCGTGCTGCTTCTCTCAACTCCAACGATGTCTTTGTGCTCAAGACGCCCAGCTGCTGCTACCTCTGGTATGGGAAGGTAGGTATGGCCTTCGCCAGCTCCTCCTCCTCCTCAAGGGGATGGGGTGGGCTCAGTGCTGGAGCCATGCTGCTCACTCTGTAGGGCTGCAGCGGGGATGAGCGTGAGATGGGCAAGATGGTGGCCGACATCATCTCCAAGACAGAGAAGCCGGTGGTTGCTGAGGGGCAGGAACCACCCGAGTTCTGGGTAGCCCTGGGTGGCAAGACCAGCTATGCCAACAGCAAGAGGTACAAACTCTGTGTCCCCAACCCCATGAGGGGTGCTCCCAGTCCCTTGGCCAGTGAACACCACTACCATGTCCCCCACCAGGCTACAGGAAGAGAATCCCTCTGTGCCCCCCCGGCTCTTTGAGTGCTCCAACAAGACGGGCAGATTCTTGGCCACTGAGATCGTCGACTTCACCCAGGATGACCTGGACGAGAACGATGTTTACCTGCTGGACACTTGGGACCAGGTGTGCTGGGAACCTAAGGGCAGGGGACATCTGATTCCGTGAGCTGATGTCCCCAGCAGGATGAAGGACCTGCAGCAGCAGCCAGAGTTGTGGGGGAGGGGAGCACGGAATCCCAGTCTACATTATTTTCATTGATAGGCTCCCAGCACCCATCCTTGGGGACAGATCCTGAGTGTCCCCAGCTGTGGGTGAGATCCCAAAGGGCTGTCCCAAGGCTGGACATGGTGACTCTGTTGCAGGTTTTCTTCTGGATCGGGAAAGATGCCAATGAGTCAGAGAAGGAGGCGGCAGCAGTGACAGCACAGGAGTACCTGCGGAGCCACCCTGGTGGGCGCGACCTCGACACCCCCATCATTGTTGTGAAGCAGGGCTATGAGCCCCCCACCTTCACGGGCTGGTTCATGGCCTGGGACCCACTCTGCTGGACTGTGAGTCAGGGGGTGGAGGCTGGAAAGAGCCAGATTTATGGAGATGGGGACCAAGCCTGGATACGGCCCCAGCTAAGCACTTCTGTTCCCGCAGGACAAGAAATCCTACGATGAGCTGAAAGCCGAGCTGGGGGATGATGCCAGCATTGGGCACCTTGTGTCAGTGAGTGTCACAGGGAGAGGGGACAGTCAGGGCAGGAGGGGGCACTGGGTAACACACGGCACGGCAGCAGGGGAAAGGACTACCAGTGCCCTTGGCAGCTGGCACGAGGAGCTGCAAGAACACTTTTGCACAAAGGGACGAAGGTGTCAGTCCCTCAGCAGGCAGCATGACAGCTCTGTGCGTGACGTGACCTTGTCCCCAGTGTGACCTCGTCTTCCCCCTGCAGGGGCTCACTTCCAAGAACGAGGTCTTCACAGCCACCACCACACTCATCCCCACCAAGCTGGAGACCTTCCCCCTGGATGTGCTGGTGAACACTGCAGCTGAGGACCTGCCCCGGGGTGTGGATCCCAGCAGGAAGGAGGTGAGCTGTGGGGAGGGGGAATAGGGGAGGCGACAGCTGGAGGAAGCCCTGCAGCTTGAGCTCAGCCTCATATTTCCCCCAGAACCACCTCTCTGATGAGGACTTCAAGGCTGTTTTTGGTATGACCCGCTCTGCCTTCGCCAACCTGCCCCTGTGGAAACAGCAGAACCTAAAGAAGGAGAAAGGACTCTTCTAGCAGGGGAGGCTCAGCCTACAGCCACCCCAACCAAGCACGTTATTTTTAATAAACAAAACGGATTTCGAGTGAGGCTCTGTGTGCTTCCCTGCCCACCCGAGCACCTGCAGCTCGGGACTAAAGGTCTCATATGCAGCCCGAGCCACTCCCTTCGTTATCAGTGAGTTCATGCATATAACTCAATAAATACCTGGCAGTATCAAAGGTAAAAGCGACAGGCCATGGTACGGGAAGCACGGGGACAGCAGGCACAGGGCAGGGCCTGAGGCAGGGGGATGGGGTGGAGATGTAGAGTCACACAGCAGCATGGGGTGCAGCACATGCCCTCACAAGGGTTTTAGAGTGCTGCCAGCTGGACTGGGGCAGGCAGCAATAAGACTCCAAAGCAAGAGAGGGCTAATAAAGGTTTTAATTTCACCAAAAAAATCTATCTACACGTTGTTTAAAAGGCAGGGGGAGGGGAACAAGAGTGAAATCTGTAAAGAAGAGAGGAACAGGTCTGCTAAAACACAGAGAAAAGTGCTGCTCCACATCAACAGTGTAAAGAAGCAGAAGTCAGGCTGCAGCAGACAGGCACCAACCCCAGCATGTGGGGGCTCTGCAGCAGGTCCTCAGCTGCACAGCCCCCAGCACCCCAGCAACACCCAAGCAGGGCTGGGGTTCCACACCCCCTTCTCTCTTTGGCAGGCAGTTACAGGGATAGTTAGCTCCACAGTGGTTGAGTTCTTCCCAGTCTCCTCAGCTCCTCCATCGCTGATGCACAGCAGACCCCACATACCTGGTGTCAGGGAGAACTGCAGCAATGCTGACTGCTGCAGTCTGTGCTGGGCACCTACACAAGGCAGCGTGCTGCACAGGAGGGGAAGGAAGGTGAGCTGGCATTTGTCATCGGTGCTGAGCAGAAGTAGAAAGTGATGGTGCAGCCACAAGCTTCTGAGCCTTCAGCAGCTCCTGCCGGTCCTTGCTTTGCACAGGCTCCCATCCACTGACACGAGCATTCTCACATCTACCAGAGTCAGAGGAGTCAAACAATGCAGGAAGAGAAGAAAGGCAAGATGGCAGCTCCTTGGGTTTGTGTGCTGAATCACGCTCAGACTACACTAAGCTGATTCAGGAGCGGGTCAATGTTTAACCACAACTCCACAGAGCTGAGGAAAAGCCAAGGATGGGTTTGTAACATCTCAGACCTGTCACTGCTGAACACAGTCAGTCCTGACCCATCCCCACTCTGCACAGAAGAACCCTCTGCCCTGGCAGCAAAGTGCCTGCACAAACAGCTGCCGTGAGCATTCGCAGGGCTCTAAAGTCATTTCCTCTCTGGAGCAGCCCGTGCCAGTAGCCTGCACACACCAGGGGACTGCCACGGAGCATCCCCACCCACCTACAACCCAGGACAGGGAGAAGCACAGACCCTAACCCCCATCCCATCCCCTCCCATCCTCTCAGCAGCAGCAAGGAAGAGGCTCTGCAGCCACTGCTGCCAGGGTGACGTGCCACCAAACTGCCACATGCCAAAAAAAGCTCGAAGTAATTCACAGATGTTTGCAAATTCTTTCCGGCTGCAATAATAAACAAGAACTTTGTTTTCACAGAACATAGCCTGCTGGGTTCAAGCATCAGCTTTCTCACCTCTTTCCAAGCAAAAATTGGTTTCAAACAAAAAGTTAGTGCACTGGGGAGATGGGCAATGTTTGCTTTTATTATAAATTAAATGGAGCACAGCGCCTTCAAAACCGTCCTGAGAAAGGAGAGCTGACTTCTGATCCTGCAGGAACACCATTAACTACTTACAGCACCAGTGTGGGATGGGACTGGGGAAAACAGATCTGCCCCCTGGAAGGAGCAATCCATCACCTCCCCGGGGGCTGGGGCCATGGGTTCAAAGGACACTTCCCACCCTCACCTCTTCCCATCCTACCAGAATCAGGACTGACAATAGAAAAGTATAATGCTTTGTAATAAATTAACATATACACTGCTTCGGCTGCATCTCACAAGGTTGTGGCTACAAGCAAACATTCACTCCTCCCTTAGGAACCAGGGCAATGTCACCCTGGCCGTGCCCAGCAGGCCCACCTAAACTGGGACCAGGAGCTCACTCCTCGGGCTTTTCACTCCCCAGAGGGCTGTCACTGCTGCCCATCACTGCTGCACACAGAGGGGAGGAGAGGCCACTGAAGCAGTGCCCTGTGACAGCACACTGGGACAAGCCCTGTTGTGGAAGTGCCATGAGAAGAGGCACCCGCTGTCAGTTCTGCACGGATGGTTCTACCTGCTTTGCTTCAGCTGATTTATTCCTGAGAAACTCCTAACGATAGTTTAAAAAACCCAGAAAATCTCTCGAGCAAAAAAAGTGTATTTCTTGTGTTTGTTTTTTGTTTTTAAAAAGAAGTCTTTCACCTCTAAAACTCAAGCTGCAAAAAACAGAACTAGAGGCCAAAACAAGAGCAACTACTCTGCTTAACAGCAACAATTTCTCTGAAGTATGTAAATGCCAGCAAAAGGAAACATCTGCCCCTGCTAAATAAGTGCGAAGGTGCTAAAAAAATGAAGTCAATAGGCTTTTTTTTTTTTCCTCCCTGCTGAAACAAGCTATAAAATGAGTATCTTGGAGCTAGCTCCATTAAACACTTCTCCCAGACTGTGTTCTGTGAGCACTGAATGGGAGCTTTCTGAAAGCTTTCCACCTGCTATAGTTGCACAGCTGGAGCACTCTCTGCACTCCTTGCTAAGAACAGCCACAGAGCTGCAGTGAAATCCCTCCTTCTGTTCCTGGGGACAACCAAAGAAAGACCATGGCTCAACCAGAGAGTGACAAGCAAGGTGCTGCAGGCCATGCCTTCTTCCCATCATTTCCATTTCACAATGACTCAAGGCTGCACAGGAGGAGGCAAGATGAAAAAGCAGCTGTGGCTCAGCTCCTGTTCTCCACCTGCTCCAGGTGTCACCCAGCTTGGGTGAGTTACAGCAAAGCAAGCACTAAGCAACACAACTTCAGTGCGGAACACTGCACAGCTCTCCTCTCCAAACTTAGACAACAACGTAGTGAAGAAAACACAATCGTTACTAATGATACTGGTAAAATAAATCACATGGATAATCTCACCACTAAAGGAGGATGACAGTGAACGGCGAAAAAGAGACAGAGCTGCCACCAGGTGTGCGATACATCCCACAGCACCGAGAGCTTGTTTCCTGGAGCTGCATGTCAACAGCAGAGAGCTACAAACCCACGAATGTCAAAGCCCATCAGCTCAGCGACCGCGCAGCGAGATGACCGCGGGAGCGTTCTCGGTGAGCTGGGCTTCCACTGGAAATCACTAACACAACACACACCAGCTTACAGAATCTATTGCTTAAACTGGTTTTGGAGAAGGAAAAAAACCCAACAAAACAAAAAGCCAAGTGATATGTAAATCTTCCCCACTCACATCTGGCAGGTGAATGGGCTTTTGAAGTTGAGTCTGTTTTTGCACAACTTTTCCTTTTGCATCGGTCTGCGAGCAGCTGTAGTCTTGTGGCTTGATGCAACTCTTTAAGGCTCCATGCTGACAAAACTGAGGAACAATAAAAACTTCACCACGGGTGGATCGCTCTGGGATGTCAAGGTTGACGAGTGTGGCTCGGGCCGAGGACTTGCACAGATGGTTCTGCAGAATATGAGCGTCCCATATTTCTACCCTTTGCCTGTTGTTTTGGCCCTGAGCTGTTCATTGCTCCCACACGTCTGGCACAAGTTCAGGATCTTCCTTGCTCCTCAAGAGGTACGAGGTGCCGGACTCCTCAGAGCGGCTGACGGATCGATCTGCCTACATCCATGCCAAGTGGCTGTGCATTTTTTTCTGTTTCTAGTAACTCGTCGAAGATATCCCTGGAAAAAGGGGAAGAGCGACAGTGAAACTCAGGTGTAAGACAGCAACTGCTACGTGAGACAGCCCGGAGGGAATCGGCAACTGGATTTAATGCACAGAGCTCAGGCATCACAGCGCTCAGCGGAGAAAGGCGTCTTATCTGGCACTTTTCAGAAAGGCTCTTGAATCCCCAAACATTTTCTTTTCCTTTATTACAATGAATAAGATCACTGGTAAGCCCCAGAGAACAGTAACAGTTAAAGTAAGGCCAGGCTAGTAATAGGATCAGAAGGAACACAAGACACAATCTGCCGAGATAAAGTAGTATCTTATAGTACAGCAACCAGTAAAGACAGAAAAAGGAGCAAACTGAGTTACAAAAGCCCTTCATCTGTTTTGTGCCTGAAAAAGTATTACTTCAATCTACAAATCTCATCTTGCTCATGTCCTGAGATGACCACGGCTGCAACAACACAAGCACTAGGAGCATGGATAAGGGCATCTATAAAAATATACAAGTAGGACAAAATCCAAACTCCATTGTAATTCTTGGTGCAAAGAATGAACAGCTGAGGCACTGATTCACCTTTTCAAAAGATGATATAATGTACCTTGTTAAAATCCTACGCACTAGTGACATGTAATAATAAATAACTAACTCACAGCACTTAAATTTTGTCATTCTTGTGTAACATTTGGACTACAATTTCTTCTGACCTACATACAGAGACACTTCTTATCCCCTCAGAGCAGACTAGAGGAGATCTGCTATCATGAACAATACCAGAATGCCCCGGGCCACCTACTTGTGCATGTAGAAGAAGATGTAGCCACTTCGGTCTCTGTCACACTGAACAGTGGTTTCTAGAGTTCTAGACACCTCCAGGTCATTGTAGGTGAACCAGGACTGCTTCTTGATATCATAGACATCGCTGATATAGTGACCTGGAAAACACAGAACGCACTTTTCATGCTGCAGTTCAGCCAGGAAACAGATTAGCTAGATGCCTTGCTCCAACAACCTACATCAGATTTAAAATGCTAAAACATGCCTATGACCACACATGCTCTGCCTTGGCTGCTCAGTGAGCTGGTAATAAGCACCAGCACTGCACCCAAGTGGAGCACAATGACACTCTCACTTGCTCCACTGCCAGCAACCCAAGAGCTGCTTTTTTGGGTCCGCTTTTGCTGACCAAACTCCTCTCTACAAATAAAATTCCTATGGTAATTTTGCCTGGCACATTTTTAGCCTCAGTGAGAGAAGAAGAATAAAATACAGTGCCTTTTACCTGAAGATGATGTGCTTCCGATGTGGCTGACAATGCTGATGAGGCGATAGGAGTGAGGCAGCTCTCCTGTCTAAAGACAAGGACCAATGAAAGAGTTTAGGTATTAACTTTTGTCCCACGAAAGCTATGGACAAGATGACTTATATCTGAGATATGGGCTTTGGCTACTGTGTTTAAAGCTGCAAAAGGATTACAGCAACAGACACTGCCTCACACCAATGGAAGAATCCTTCAATACGTATGGAAAAAGCTCCTGACTTTAATTTGATCTTTGAGCCAGTAAAGAAAAAAATGCAAAGCAGCCACTCTGACCTCAGAACAGATGACATGAGCTCAACACTGCAAAGTTCTCTAAACAACCACTTCCTAAGCAGCTTCCACTGATGTCAGAATCAATCCACCAAACAAACAGATAAGCAAAAAGGGAACAGAACATTTACTTCTGAAATATTAAAGCTATATCCTTGATAACAGAATACAGATCTAATAGCTAATACCAGACATGGTGCTCAAACTCTCACCCTGCACCTGTACTGTCAGCAGACAATGCCCTCTTTGCATGCAAGAGACACGCTCTGCCTGTTCACTGAACAATAACTAAATGATGGAAACTGGCTTCTGGTAATTACTGCTTAAAACTCTCAGACCAGGAAACTTGACTGACACAATTCACTGACAACACTCTTAAAATGCAACTCTTGATTTAAGAAAATTGGCAAAGTGTTGTTAGAAAATAAGTATTCTAGGTAAGTTCAGTTATAAGACTTAACCTCTGCCACTCCACACAGCCTTCCTTCAGAAGGGAGGAACTGCCCCAGCACTGCTGCACTGAGTCTGGAGCTCCATGCACTGGAACATCCCCCATATAAGATCATTGTTTCCTTTTCATTGTTATTCATATCTTAGAGAAGCTCAGAGGGGTCTCTCTGCAGCTACTTTATCTTTTCTTTTTTTTTAAAAACACAAAAGAACAGACTCTTACAGTTGAGTATTTTGCAACCTTTTCCCTTTTCATCACAAAGGAGCTCTTTAAAACTACCTAACACTGAGCTGATGGCAAAGAAGGGGTTGTATTTCTCAGTTAACTTTTGGAATCGTAGATCACACCTCAGCGTTTCTTTTCAGTTCTTCTGCTTCAGCTTCTGAGTACTCCATGTCAAGCACATCCTCGTTCCCAGAGTCCTCATCAGAACCAGCGCTGTCCAGGAGAGAGCTGTTGAACTCTAAATAGCACAGAAACAACAACACCCCATGAGAATCCAAGCAGGAAAACACCCGGTTCACTCCACAGCACAAAGCCAGACCCAGTCCTGAGAGCAGTAGGACCAGTTGGGTCAGGGCACTGCAAGCTGGGCAAGGAGAAGCTACGAATTACAATTTTAAACTATAAGTTGCATTAACAAAGTACATTTTTCAATTTAAACCGGCATCAAATCACTGCTGCTGGCAGCAGGCATCTTTCCATTGTTTTCAGTGGTAAGAGGGCTGCTCACCACAGGAACTTCCAGTCTGCTTGGCTGAGCAGAATGCAGGCAGCTCTCTGTAAGGAGCCGGAAGGCACCGCTGCTCCCTGCACACGCTGTTCCTAACTTCCTGGGATTCTGCAGCTACCCAACTAATGTGAGGGTTTGCACAGTACTCATTAGGAGAAGCTCCTGTGCTTTCAACAGCTAAATTAAAGCTGTGAAGTGTTGGCTGGGTAAGAAGCTGTGATTAACAGGATACTGCTCAGGACTGACAGCACTTATTGCTCCTCAGAAGCAGAGAAGTTCGCCTGGGAGTCACTGAAGACTTTTAGAGATGCCCAAGAAACTAAGAGCACCTTACCACAATGCTTCATTACTATTCCCACTCCCTTTTCAGGGTTGGAATTTCCGTCTCTGTTACACTTTGCCCTGCCAGGTTGTATGAAATCACTCACGTGCCAGCCCCACACAGATGTTAAGCAGCGCCTGAGGCTCATCACAGTCTGTATTTGGGAAGGACAGATCGTATGATGGGTGTCCCCCTTCACTCCCCAAAAGCCATACATTGTAACAGACTCTATCTACCCTTCCCTCTGCATCAGACAGATAGAGTACTTATTTTAACTTGGGCAAAGCCAGTGCATTAACATGCACTAAAACACCAATGAAAACCTTGACAATTCTTAAACTGTGACTACAGCCATGCTGGTTTCTGGGAATGCAAAATTCCACAGTCCCTTCTGCTACACACACACACACACACACACACACACACACACACTAAAAACTCAAAAGAATTAAATAGGTCATTTTTTATTTTAAGTTTTTCCTGCCACTTGCTTTCATAACTGAGAACAAGAGAAGCTGACCTGGGCAAAGCCAACTACAATTAAGCACACATCAAAAGGGCCTGAAATCCCATCTGTCCTACAGTCAGGAGCTGCACTCATTCACACAGGCCTATCTTCCTTCAAAAGCAACATACAGGAAAAAGTTAAATAAGCTTCACCTTGTAGACTTAATTCCGTGGCTCGTTTAAGGTCATCATCCTCTTTTTGTTCTCGTGCCTCCTGATGGGAAGAGAACAAAACTTAGCTCATTGAGACAGTTCACTGTTTAAAATTCTTGTGGTGCTCTTTTTCCATTGAAACTGTGCTGCTCTGGTTTCTACAACAAACCTGACATTGTAAATTAAAGGTTCCGTGTGAAGAAACGTTTGCAACCAGCGAGAGTCCAATGTTCTCACCCAGCAGAACCTGGGACAAACCTACATTAAGGCTTGTCAAAGCTCCTGAAGCTTGGTATGCAGCAGAGCAAGCCTCCAGTAACACCAAACACTTTCACTGGATCATTAATTTGAAAAGCATCTGAATGAATTTGCAACCGTTTGCTAAGGAAAGCTGTCACACACAAAGCTCCTCACACTAGAGCAAAATTAAGATTTCTGCCCATAGCCAAATGTAGACAGAGTTGTTAAACTTAGACAGATTTTATTATCTTCTGGCCATTAGAGACCATGCTCTACGTAACAGGTGTAATTCACAAAGGCAGTATGCAGAAAAAAGTGCCAACAAACTTAATTTTTTGGATAGCATCATGCTCCTGTTCCTACCAGCACTCCTGAAAGCCCAGAGCTACAGCAAGCTACAGTAACAGTTACTGCGCTGGCTTCTGAATTCAGCCCTTGAATGCTTTCTGTGCACCTGAATGCAAAGCCTTAACTACAAACTTCAAACCAAGATAGCCACATTTTCATGCCTAATTCATTAGAATAGCAGATTTTCACTTCAGAATCATAGCAAAGCAGCACTCAGAATGTAGTTTTACGTTATTAACATGAGGTCTTTTATCTCACTTTTTCTAAAGCATTTCGGGAACTTCATTGAACTAATCAGTGTTACTGAACCAAAGCTACATCTGGCAAGGAACATACCAACTAGCAGCTTATAATGAGGAATGGGAGAGAAAATACAGGAGCCATGGAAACATCAGATCTCATAAGGAAAACCATGACAGTTTTAGCATTAATAGAGAGCAGACAAGGTTATCTATTTAAAGACAGACCTGGAAAAGCATTTGCTTCTTAGGGGGACTTAAACATGTAAAAATCAGTTACAGGTCTTGTAAATCAGGTGGAACACAGACTGTTTGCTTACAGTCCTCTTTTTTTTCTGAGTCCTCTTTAAAGAACTGTTTTTAGACTGAATTAAGATCTTTTTTCTAACTTACCAACAGGAAAGTATCACATCATCATTCTGCTGTATCCTTTGCTAAGCATCTCCTACCGACAACCACCAGAAACAAGGTTACAAATGAGACAGATCTTTAACCTGACCTGGTATGGCCATCCCTACATTTTCCTTTGAAATTGGTTTCTTTCACTTTGATTCCTGGCAGTATGTGCCATAGGGCCTGTTAGAAGAGTCTGTGAGTGTTACAGGAGAACAATAAACTCAAGTCTCACTAGATATGTTCACAACATTACAGCTCTGTGCACAAATATGCAGAGAACTTGGAGAAATCCATACGTTTGTGATATGGCACAGTTCCCGAAGTACATACAAAACTATGCTTAAATCTATCCAGTGCTGGGAGTGGAGCTAGAACATCAGGTTCACTCAAAAACGGAGCAGAATCCCCTTTAAGTTACTGTGCAAACACAAGGTTTTTTCCTTCAGCCATTAGCTTTCCAGTGCTGGAGAAAGTAACTCAAAAGAGCAAATTATTTCTTACTTGTTCTTGAAGGCTCTGAGCCAGTGCTTGCTGAAGTTCTTGTTCTTCCCTCTCTCTCTCCATATCGTACTGCTGCAGCCAGTCAACCTCTCCCTGGGAGCCTTCCGGAGTTTTGTTTTCCTTATTCTCATCAAAATCTTTAGTTATCTCAGTGAAATTGGCAGGACCTGAAGGATCAGAAAGTACAGTTATGCTTTTCTGGGTCTCCAGTTTGTAACCACAATCTTTGGAGCACAGTGACATCTATTGACAAGGAGATCTCAGCCATAAAGACAAAAACAAAGCACAAACGTCAACAGTTGGAAAAAGCTCCAAAAAGGGGAATTTTGTCATTTTAGGAGGTGCTAGATTAATCATTTGATTTATCCCTGAACTGATCCACTTCATTTACGCTTACTCAAACAGCAACTTCAACTAAAAGGAAGATGTCACGCATCACTAGGTTCCTGCAGCCACAGATCTGATACTTGCATTTCTCTAGGAGTAACCAAATATTAAAATAAAATAAAATCAGGTTTGCATTGCATATTATACCTCAGAGTACTGCAAGCAAATCTTCAAGAAAAGTCAAACCATCTGTATGAAAGAGGGAAGTACAAATCTCAAGCACTCTTTCAATTTGTCAGCTTTTACTTCGGGCAGGAGTTCAACCTTGTGAACATCACCTGATCTTCTTGCACTTCTGAAGATTTAAAACTACAATTGGACTTCAAAGTAAAGAGCGTGTCAGAAGTCTTTAGTTTTATATATTTATTTTACAAAACTTCTGGAATGAACACTCATTCAACTGCTGCACACATCTCATCTAGTTGCAAGACACTTTCATTCTCCCGTTTGCTTGCAGTTGAAAAAATTAGGACCTGCTCCAAGAGCCATCATGCAGCAACATGTGAAACTTCAGAGTTTTGCAGACTTCAACATCTGCTCATTAGTTATAGGCAAGGATTACACAAGGCACAGTCTTACTAGCTATGACCTCTTAAATGTAAGACCACCAGAACTATAATCCATCAGTCTAATCCTCGTAAGATGAATAACAAAACAGAATTTATTACATAATCTTTGAAGATTTTTACTGTAAGACATACTCAATTTTATTTCAGGATCTTGCAGCAGAAGAGACATCTGTTCTAGTTAAACTTGCCAGGGTCTGACCTTCTGTTTTTTTGTGTTATTTTTTTTTTTAAGCACTACAAACAACTCAATGTTTACAAAAAAAAGGGATTACTAATGATTAAAGATGTAACTTGATTCAGCCTTTATGTTTAGAATCGCTTTGTTTGATAAAGCAAAGCATCCTTCGCCTTCAAGCACCCTTTAAATAGAAAAATAGGGCTGTGAACTCATTAGGCATTACATTCAGCTGCTGTAACTGATAGCTTGAAATATGTAGATACTCATCTCATTTGAATGCCAAACCACATGGTTTGAATAGTACTTGTGTTTTTGGCCATAAGCAAATACAGAAAGCCAAATGCAATGCTGAGTGTTTAACTGAACTCTTGATCAGAAAATACACATGTCTATTAAACGTATACTTCCTGCTTTCACAGCCTTCAAATAATTGCATTATACCTTTCAAGGAAAACCTAAAGAGACATTTCTGCAGCCAGGTTCTCACAGTTGTCTTTCACAAACAGCATCAAAGCACGTGAAGCTGAGCACCAGCAAGGCTGACCATACATCTGGTTTTCTTACAGACCAACTTCCAATACGAAAGTTGTCAAGAATTGTCCAGTGAAACAAACTTGATTTTCTGTAACGGTATTTTGTTAACACCTAACTTCCTGGATCTGAGAGAAAGAAAGGCTGTTGTTTCCCTGCTTCTTTCCAGGCTAAGGGCGCTAAACATCCCTAGGGTGTGCACACTTAAGCTGTGAGATACATAGTTTCCCCACAAAGAGATCAAAGAGCCTCCCTGTACTTAACCATGTTTCTGGGTCAGAGGTCACAATTTGCATGCTGAGTCTCTTAGTCTCTGTTTTTAATTTTGTAATACTGTTTCTAAGTGAGAGTAATGAGCCTGAGTTAAATTCATTAGCAACTAGTGAAAAAGACAACTGCATTAATGAAAGAATTCTAGTCTCACACAATGCAGACATCACTCTTACACCTTGGCAATCTGCATGCTGCTACCACCCTGCCCAGGCTGCAGAAGCTGCAGAGATGTAACCACTGGCTGATTATGGAGGATTAAGGCCCAGACACTGCCAACCCTTCATCATTTGAATTGTCTGGTAAGGCAGCAAGTGAAAGCATGTAGTAACCAGGAGAGAAAAAAAACTGACAATGAAGCTTTATCATAGTGGTGACAGATAGGCAGGAAAATATATTCTCCCATTTCAATGAATTACAAGCTTTATATACTGGGAAAATGTGAGAAAACTCTGAGAAACACAGACAGTTTCAGCAGTATGCCTGCATCTGGCTTCTGCCCTCAAATACTACCCCCCTGCTCACAGTAATTTGCTTTAGTTCATCACAGCACAATTAAGGTGCTTACTTTGCCTTACCTGATTCTAACGGTGCTTTGGGTTTCTCTGTCTCCATAGTTTCCAGGTTTTCGGGCAATTCCTGAATTTCATCATCTCCAAAACCAGTGTCTGGGCTGCTTGTGGGCTTATCCTCATCGTGACTCAGAGACAGAGAAGCTTCCCTTTTGCTAATCTCTAAGACAGCTGCTAGCAGCTCATCTTCGCTCATCCCATCAAAACCAGCATTGCCCAGCTCAGGTTTATCGCCCTCCATTTTACTCCTTTTTGAACTCTAGAGATGAATGGAGTTATGATTAAATACTTCAACAAACAGGTATATAACACCAGCTTTACGTTTCTATATGGATTTATTATTATTAACCCCAGGATATGGGAATTTGGCTCTGTCAAGATTAAACAGGCAGCTCTACGAGTCTCAATGGAAACACAGCCTTTGTAGCTACATTCACTCCAAGGAACAATATTTAAATATCAACAACAACCAGTTTTCACAGGCCCTGTGGATTAATATAGCCAAGGCAACCCTTCCCTCTCCTTTAACACGTTCCACCTTTGGAAGTTGATGAACCTGCAAGCCTCTGGCAAGTCAGTGCTAAAACACTGAGAGCACAAGTAGCAAAACTGCAAGTTTATTAACAGAGCAGGTTGAAGCAGCACCTGAATGGAACTGAAGACAGACTGGAAGAAGAAGAATTAAAATCAGGTTTGGCAGTGCAGACATGCCTTCAGAAATCATGGGAGGTAAGGGACACAACACAGCACTCAGCAAATCAAGAAAAAGAGTTTATCAGAAGTAGGGAAACTTTCTTTCTTAAAGAGAACAAAATAGCTTTACATTGGAAGAAATGAAAAAAATTCCTTATCTGAGTTTTTCCATCGTTATGTTGTTATTTTATTTTCCTAAAACTGATGCTCATCAGTTCCAAAGCCATACTGATTTGTAAACAATGTAGGCATGTCCATCATTTTGGTATCACCTGTTTAATGAGGAGGCTAACCACCTCTATGCCTACATATTTAAACAATTATACTAACCATATTTGTGTGTGTATATACAAATGCAAATATATATATATATATATATAACATTCCAAATCTTGTTTTTTAAATTACTTATGAACTTATCCAGGTCTTACTCCAAACTGCATTTGGATGCAACTCAGAACTTTCTAAAATGAACAAGAATCACCTTACTGCTGCTTTTTACTTACATACAATAATCTTTTGATGAGTAAGACTCAAACTATTCACAATCAAACTGGCTTATCAAACAAGATTAGCAAATGAATTACCCAATTGAATTGCTTGTTTGAGTCATCACAGCCCCCAAGAATCAGAATGGACAAATTTAAGTCTTTTTCCTCCCATTTTATTTGTGCAGTGAATAGGAAAATCAGAGTACCTGCAATTCTAAGCTTTCTGATTTCTCTCTGCACCTGTAGACCTCTACTGTCAAAACTGCTTTAGCTCTTCAAGTGAACTCTGGTTCCAGAGACTCTGACAACAGCCACCATGAATCCAGTGGTTGGACTTTAAAGACTTGGCAGCAACAGTGCATTTATTTGAATACAACTTTTCCATTAGAATTTATTTGCATAGATTTTAAGCAGCTTAGGCGCTAACTCAGGCTGCTTTAAATAAATGTATTTGAAAAGAGCTTAAAAATACTACTTCACCTGAGAGCCAGAAAACACAGCTTTGCCCTCATTAGCTAGGTAACTGATACTTGCACCTAGAGCCAAACATCACATATCCCAGCTGTTCTACTACATGGCAGGACTGTTTTCATGTAGTGGCATGCATGGGATACACAAGTCCCTAACATAGCTGCAATGAGAAGCATCCTGATAGTAGCTCTACAGTAGCAGCTAAGCCACACCAAGAACCAGGACCAGGTCCTCCCAGGACAATGTGGTTAACAATAGCAGATGGCTGTTCGGGTCTGTGGTGGGGAGTGCGCAAGGGACACAGCTGCAAAAAGTCAACTTGCTTATGTGGAATCAACACCACCACTGTCCCTTTCCCACAACAGGCTGGAAAGCCTCCCATTGATTTGCTATTCAAATTAATACGCTTTATTCCCACAATATTTGCACGCACAGGGTTGTTGTGATGGAGACTACCTACACTTCCTCTCAAACAAAATTTGAGGAAGAATCATTGAAGGCTGTCTTTACAGAAGGAACACTTCAAAGAGAAGCCAGTTTTAATTTCCCCACCCACAGCCACCACAGATGTGCTATGTGAGACAGCAGTTGCTCACTCTGCTCCTGAGAGCAAGCTTTTTTCTGCTTTCCCCCAAAGCAATCCATTCCATCATTTAATATCCTGAACATCAGGAAGTTTTCCCTAAAGTATAATCTAAAAATTACTGTCTGCAATTTCAGTCTATTGCTTGTATCCACTGAGGCCAAGAAAAACAGCCCAAGTGCTTCCATTCATTGCCTTCCCCTCCTCAAAGATGCATACTCTGTTTAGGTTTTTCCTTCCACTAAAGGACTCAGGTTCACTCAAGCACTCTTTCCCCAGAAATTTTCCTTTCCAATTGTCTGATTATTCATGTTTCTCTCCACTTGCTCCTCTCCAAATAATCTCTCCTTTCAAATCTGGAGTCCAGTGCTAGATCCAGCATTCCAGCTACAGCTCAATGCTAAGGAAAAAGCGAAGGCTAATTTCACTCAGCCTGCAGGCTATGCCTCCCTTACACATTTACCTTTTCAGCCTGCCTGACATATTAACAGACTGTTGTCCCTTACTCCTTTCTGAAGGCTGACTGCTTTCCCAGCTGTTCTGATCCTGCATTTACAGTCAGTCAAGCCCTGCTAAGATTAGTGCCTTCAGCCTGCTCCTACTGAACCACCCCTCCTATATTTAGGCAAGATTGGTCAAGATCATTCTAACTGCACTTCTTAGCTTCAGCACACTTGTGGTCCCTTCCCAGCTCTGTCTTCTGGAAATTCAATACTCATTTTGTCATTTATTAAATATCACATGGATTGGGATCCTCTCATTAGATGAGAAACTGCAAGCATCCATCTCTTTGCATGTTTTTATTCAGCAAGATTTAAGTTCATCCTTTCATGTTGTAATCAAGACCTGCTTGCTTAAAATAACCCTATAAACACTACCAAAAAGTTCAGAGAAATTGAGATGCATTTGTTCTGAGCACTAGGTCAACATCAATCCTTAAACAGAAGAAAACGGTACTTCAAGATAATCCTCTAAGTTTTTGGTTTGGCATTCTTCCTTAGACAACTCATCTACCTGCTGATACAGGGCCCTGGGAGAAGGAAAAATATCTTAACAACATTAACACGAGTCACAGTGAAAAGCTCAAAGGAAATTTAAAATTTGCTGTTACACCAAAGAGTTAAACCTCTGAACCTCCTGACTGAGAGCTTCAGTACCCAAAAGGTTTTTAAAAAGCCATATTTTAAAGGAAACCCATATCAGATGCGCGAGAACTTCTCTCAACTGACTGTTTTGTCCAGCCCAATTTGTACTAGCCCTAATTTAATCAAGGGCTTTGCTGCATAATTTTATTATTGACAGCCCATTACATTTCTGTATGGAAAAGTCATTAGTGAAAGCTGCCCAAAGGACCAACAAAACTGCTAAGCAGCTGCTATACACAACCCCACAAGTTAAGCGCAGTTACAACACAATTACCTCTGTTCCCAGTGGGAACTCAAGACAATTGTACAGAGGGGACAATTAGCTGGCATGGCAAAGCACTTCACTCTAGCATCACAGGGCTAATTAGGAAAGAAAACATCTTACATCAACTTCATTATGCTCAGAAAAACACAGGCAAGCCACAAGTAGGTATAGCCCCTATGCATACAAAAGTTTGTCCTTTTTTTTTCCTCCCTTACCTTTTCTGGTTCTTCTTGCAATTGTTGTTGATCTCTACTCTGTATGTTGCACAACCTCTGACTGTTGGCAACAGAGCGTTTCAGGGGCTCGTCGTCACTGTCAGAATCCACACAGAGTGCTGCAGAGCTCTTTGACTTGAAAGAGTATTTTCTGTAAATTAAAAACACAGCTATAGAACTTTACACCGTGCAAATCTATTTCATAGTTACCATTAAATAAATGCTACAGCAGATTTTCAGGCTGCAGGGAGGTACAATTTAGGGAGCAAGCTGTAACTGTAGAAAATAAAGATTTACTAACATGGCAGACAATAAATAAACACTTCATAGTTTGTTTAACCCAACAGCCTACCAAATGTTGTTTTTGTCTTGCACAAGACACCCATCACAAGTCGTAGTAGAATCACTACAGAAGTTCACAAGCCAAGAGTCTGCACTTTATCATGCAGCAATCCTGGACAGCATTCATCTGAGACAAGCCCACAGTGCCAAACTCAGTAGAAACCTTTTATTTGACTTCTGAAATTTACTAAGCTGGACACAAGACTTCTCACATTGATACTCGGATATAAAGTTGCAAGTCTGCACAACTTTTCTGTTCTCCTACTCGATCTTTCACTGGGATAAACCCGTTTCTTTGAGTCTGAGATATCTGCTCAATTAGGAAATTTATTCTATATGCATTCCACAGCACGAAACTCACTACTGCAGTATCATATTTCCCACTACGTCAAAAAAAGTAGCCTCTCAGAACAGCCTATGAATACCATCATCATGCCCTCTCATCTTTACAAATAAGCTTAAGGAACCAACCACCTGTTCTCTAAACTCATTGTAGCTCCATAAATAAAAGCAGGAAAAAAAAAGAGGCTGCAGAATTAGAAAACATGTTGCTTCCTATATGTGTGGCTGAATCCAAGGCAGTTTAAAATACCTAGCACAGACAAATCATCTGTACAAACCAAATCCAGTTCTCCTTGAGCCTTTTCCATGAAAACAATCCTCTTTCTTTGTTTCTGAGTTCCCAAAAGTTCTCAAGAGAAATGCTAACAGAATTGCTTCAATTAGACAAATGGGACCATCAATATTTCTTTTAGCTAACGTGTAACACCAATAAAGCTCAGATACGAAAAAACAGTTCCTGAAATAATTTATATAATATATTTTATTTTTTATTTTTGTAAGTAGAAATAGTAAAGAAAAAGAACTATACAATTCCAAAGTGCCTCAAAAGCTATGGCATAAAATGCCAAGCCACAAACATATCAGAACTTCAACTCACCTACAAGGTGTAGAAGTGCTTACAGTACAGGAATTCACCATTTGGGAGGCTTTCAGTGGACGGGAGCTATTAAAAAAGCAAAGTATTTATTGCAGCAGTTAGTCTTTAAAACAATGTATGTTTACATGTCTGCTGTACATGCAAATCCATGTTCAAAGAAGTAAGTAGAAGACCATTATGTACTTGCTAATTGCTTGTATTTAGAGTAATAACTCCATGATGCCATAAATATACAACAGTAGTTCAAAAACAGATGTAATCTTTTAAATTTGATTCACTTCTTAGTGATGTACCCTTAGGGACAAGCTCACAAATCAAAGGCGTTGGACTCCCACGTCAAGAGAACTCTTTCCTTTTTCCCTGATTCCCACCAAGACTTGAGTTCCTGCTCCCAAACCACAGTCTCTTGCCGCTGTCTGGATTAGCTGGTTTTCTGGCATGTTCTCACATCTCTGTTTCTCCTCTATTACCTAGATTCTTCTAAGCACATCTCCTGCTCCACTTGATCCTTTCATATACTCCTTGAAGTCCATTGCTACCACTACAACCATCTAACAAATGGCTACCAACACAGAAAATTTTTCCATCATTCTCAAACCAGGGCTGCTTCACCTCAGCTTCATCACTTTTTCACTGTCTGAGTTAATCAGAATGGTTTCCACGATTAAAAAAATAAACCACTGAAGAGCCATTTCATATATGTTTTAAAGTATGCCTGCATTGTCTAGCTTAAGCTTTTCATTATGTTTAAGAGGTAAAGATTTCTACTCTTAAAGCAAACTCTTGAGAAACCTCCAGGTAAATCCCAAACTCCACTAAGTATCCAGCAGAAGAACACTTGCTGTATTGCTCAACACAGATAACAGATGTATCCTATCTTACTACATTTACAGTATGTCGGAATGTAAGGACCACCAGTGACCTCAGGGCTTTTTGTTCCTTATTCTGCCACATCTGTATGACATCTGGTACATTTAATCTGTGTCTCAGGACAAGCAGCTGTACCAAAATAACTGCTGCAGGGAAAAAGAAGAGTATTTTCAACACGTGAAGTCCTCAGATACTACTGAAGCATAGTAAAGACAATGAAAAATGAATGACAGCATGAGGTGTACAAGTGAAATCTGAAGAAAAAGGAATGATATTATGCCTCCTCAGTAGAATTAAGCATGCTATAATCAAAAGGTGATCTAGATTTTGTACCAAGAGACTAGATTACATATCTCACACCAGAGGTTGCATAATTTTGCTGTTCCTTTATCTAGACATCAGATAGAGTAGATCTGACAACTGACAACCTCACTGCAGGCGTTTAACATGGCACACACCAAACCCAGGCTGTGCACTTACATTGCAGAATGGGCATTCCAGCCCAGTGTCAGTGGCAGCCTTGTGCTTTCTGTACAGTGTGAAAGCAGGGTTAAGTATCTTGGAATAACCACCTGCTGCCCAACTTTGTGATTGAGAGACAATGCTACATTGAAGCTGTATCGTTTCAGATGAAGAATCAGGACCCTGAAAAATATGAGAGAAATACAGATTGGAATGTTAATCTCAAGACGGAAGTTAGAAAAGCTATGAAAAATCCAAGCAGTTCTGTTCACAAAAAAATGCATTCATGTGTTTTAAAACAGACCATCACTTTGGAGAGAAAGAGAGAAGCCTTATCTCTTTCTTATCTGGCAAGAGATGCATAATCACTCTCCCATCCACCTCCCAACTCTGCATAAGGTGCAGGAGGCAGGCTGCCAAAAGGCTTTCTGCTTTAATCTGCACCACCCTGCACCTCAGGCAGGCAGAAGCAAGCAGCTCTTATCAAACGCATTATTCCTACTACATGGTGACACGCATAGGAAACAACACTAATGTTACACACACCAGAACAATCATATATTACTTGCAGGTATTTGACAGAGAGAGCTTCCCAAAGCTGAAAAGAAGTTGTGCCCAGTGGAAGACAAGTACTCATTTTATCTGTCGTAACACTTCTGAAGAAGAGTTTTTGATCAGAACAGTATGAAGAGCTTGAAGAAGCCTCCTTGCACTCAGCCTTCTCCCTTACGCTGTACTTTGTACTGGCTACTTAGATCAGGCAGTTGTACCATCACTTATGCCGTGCTAGCACCCAAATACTTTGACAAAAGTTTTGCAGTGCTATCGAAGTACATAAGCTAGTTAAGAAAAACGCAAGCTATGCTTTTAGCAAAACATCAAGTTACCATGTTCTGTACAAGCACACGAGTGGGACAAGGATAGTGGCCAGATTAAAAGCATCCAACATTCTCTTTAAGCTTAACATCCCATGAAATACTGAGAGAGAAACCAGGGATCAGCACAGAATAACAGACCAAAGCAAAACCCTCTATATGACTTCTGATAAGAACGTCCCAAACTCAGTCTTGCCCATCAGGTCAACTGAGAAGTAAATATTAGACATACAGAATCTATTTACCGTTCATAGCTCCCCCCTGAGAATCCAACAAAAGGGGAAAGGGAAAACTCAAACCTCCCTGTATAGTGATGGAGGAAGGAAGAAGTGTTGCAAAGGGTACTCAGCATGTAGAAGGTTTTCAGAAGGAAAGTGAAGAACAGTGTGAAGAAATTACTGCTTGCATGTGGATCTTCCTCACATACTGACCACCATACATGATGTCCTATCCATTATTACACACTTAATCTTTGAGAAGCTTCTGCACACACTTTTGGGATGTGTTTCCAGGAAAGAAAGGAAAAGATGCCAATAATTACCTGGGAAGCCTATTGAATTTGTGTGTGACAACAGCAGACTTTCCATTGCATTTCTCACAGGAATACTCAATTTCCTCAGCCTGTGTTAGAACAGAACAAAGACTAGTGGAACAAAAGATGCATCAAACAGTTTTCAACAGAAAGTACATTTCTTTTTGCTGACATAAAAGCTCCTCAAGAGAGCAGTTACACTAAAAGTAATATTAATCTTCAACATGATCTAACAAAAGGGCACCCGATAGCAGCATGGGTAGCAAAACTTAGAATTTGACAACATATCAGCTAATGCAAGAATGATGAGCAATATTTTCCCTAAAAGTCTACTGCACAGACAACAGTTGAATCAAGTAAGATGTCAAAGATGATTTTCTCTGTTGTTCAGTTGTCCTCCCCCCGCAATAGCTTTTGTTTTATGATTATTTACCATGAAGTTCATTCTTTCATTCAAAATCTCAGCTTTGCTTATGAAAAGTTGTCCTCATCTAAGCTCATCAGAAACATGCTGCACCAATTTAGACCAGTGAACAAGCTAGTGAAGCATCCCAGCCCAGAGGGAGAAGTAGCAAATCCTGAGCTATTTATCTCAAGTCAGAAAGTCTCCCTTCTCGTTTGTACCTTAATTATTTCACCACAAAATGGGAAATTTACTTATTTCATAGCAATATTGAAAAAAATCTGTTAATTTATACACAGCATTTTACAATAAAAACTTCCATATACTCTTAATGTCCAAACCTCAAAAGTGTAGAAGTATTTATTTCATGTTTATATATGTCAATGAACTATGTACCCGAAAAAAGAGGTCAAGGGAATCCTGGATCGACCGAGATGGAAACAATTTCTTTCTTCGAGGAAGATCAATGGAGAGGTCATTAAACTGCTCCCGTTTGGTGACAGTTTCACCACACCTAAAAAAAGAAGTGTGCTTATGTAAACCTGATAAAAATAAACTTGAAATAACTAACAATTTATATTTTTTAGGCTAAAGTAACTTCCCAGAAACCGTATGCATCTTGCTCTATTTTACCCACATCAGAATTGTTTCACGCTTATGACAAAGACGAATTTGAGGATTTTAACTTCAATGCTGTAGTAACTTAAAAAACAAACAAAAGAAACCACTTGTGAAGGAGAAGGAACAAAAGACCCTGGTCTGTGAAAACTGCTTGGTGAGGCCAAGTGATAAGGTACAGAACAAACCAGAGCTGGTTTACATCTCTTTCTGCAATAACCTACAGAGATTGAAGAAAACATCATTCCCTGGAAGCCCTTAGAAAGAACAAATAAACACAGCTTCCCATTTTTTAGGGAGACACTGATTGGCTGAAACCCTCTTCCTGCTGTTCTCACATAACTGACAGACAAAAAGAACACCAGAGAAGTTTTCCAGTGGCTATGTCATGAAGCACTACATGATAAGAAACTATTTCAAGGTGGCCAGTAGCAGCAGAGAGCATGGTGTAAGTTTTACTTCAGAAATAGGAAAAAAATAACAAAAAAGCATACTGCTGCTTAGTTTTAATTGCAGTGTGCAGATGAAGTCAAAGAAAATGCAAACTCTCCCTAATGAGAAAAGCTCTGAAGCACACTCACGTTTTACAGATGATAGAATGCTGAACCTCAAACTCTAAGTTACTGATAACCGGGCAAGTATAAACTTTGGTAGCTGAAAGATCATCAGAAGCCCGTCCAGGTGAGCTATCATCATTAGGGACTGGTTCACTCTTCCAAGTTTTGTTCAGCTTTTCCATGTCCTCTTTCAGCTGGTCCAGACACTGGCTCAAGAACTCGTGTGCATCCTAGAAACAGGGTAATCTCAACAAAGCCATTTTCTAAAACACCATTCAGAATCTCTCGCACATGGGTGAGAGAAATTACATTTCTGTCCATCACATTCAGCAATACTAAGACAGTTTTGATCTAGCAGAGGGCAGGCAACGGTCATCATTCAAATAAAAGCTCAAATAGCTGCCAAAAGGAGATGAAGCCTGACAGGAGTTCATTGCAGTCCAAACAATGAACAACATACGCAGTTGGTTCTAGACTATATGGTACTTACATTCTGCATATACCCAGAGAATCTCTCAGCAGTAGCTGAAATGGCACTTTTCACCTTCTTGAGCAACTCCTTCTTAACCTCAGGGCTGCTGACATCCTTTTTCGCTAGGAGATGGGCAAAACGTCTGTAGAAATCAATGCAATGAGACACTGAGTGGCTGTCCAGGACTTCAGGCAAATGCAACAGAACACATGGCATCTTACTTTAAGAAGATTCCTACAAGGTTTTATCCTGTGATAAGCAGTGTGGGAGTTTCATATGAAAATACTTCAGAAAAAGGAGAATAATCTTTTATATTTCAAGTATCTTGAATTCTAACTTGAGTTCACCACTGGAACAGGACCCAAATGAAAATACTCAATCTCTTCTAAGAAAAGGGAAGGGCTCTATAAAGATCTATTAACTTACTCCTGCAATAGGTTTTACAGTAAGATAAAAAACAATGCTTTTTGAAAACACATACTAATAGGAGTCTTCAGTTGTTTATTTTGGTGTCATTTCATAAATGATTGAGTTCAGGTTCTATGGTGAAAAGCTCTTTTCCTTGCCTTTTTTTTTTTTTTTTTGTTATGGTATTGTTACACAAGCTCTGCCCGCAGTTTACATTTAGATATACAAGGCACAAGTATAAGAAATGTTCGTACAAAATTTAGGGAAAGAACTTCCTAAAATGCACCTCACTGCAATGCAATCGTATCTACAATTCTGAGTGACATAGACTTCAAGAAGATACAGCAAAAATAGAAGTGACTCCAAAGAATACAAGGTAATGAAACAGATACAGGAATGGTTCTGATGTTCTGAATCTTTTTAGTAAGAGAAAAATAGGAGGCAAAATAGCACATATAACAAAAATCCTGAACAAGAGAGAGCGCAGTGCATACCCAAATGGCAGTTTGCCTTTTTTGGGAGACATACAACAGAATCTTAATGGCAAATGGACTCCAAATTTCAAAGAGAAAAGAGAATTTTACATATTACAGAAACTTTTGGCTTTTCTTGACATGAGGTTTGTCTGAACCCAGAGTTTGGCTGAATTCAGAAAAAGATTACCACCATTTTTCACAGCTACTAGACAAAGCATCTCTTCCAAACATTTGTAAACCCTCACGCAGCAGGAAGTTGGTGACCAGCTTAGACCCTAGCTGGTAATGCTTTAAGAAGTTATTCTGCATCTATAATAAAGGTTTTTTGCACATTTTAATCTACCACTAAAGTAGAACATATCAAAAACTACTCGGTACCGCAACTCCTAAAAGCCCACTTCCCATGTAAAGCTTACGGAATATAGACAGTTACATCTACATATACACACACACACATCATCCTCTACACAAAGCTGCTCCAATACTATGGAACTAGCTTCTCAGTAATGAAAGAGAAAGTATTCTTCCCAGACAGTTTTACCTGATGAGTGCATTGAGTGGAATTTTTTTCCATGGGATACCCTGCTTGAGCAAATCGTTAGCAAAAGACTGGATTGAAAACAAGGACTGTAGAATGGCATTCATATAGCAGGTGTTTCCTAAGTTAGAAAACCTGAAAAACAAAATTAAACATAGTATGTAAATAAATGCAACAACATGCTTGTGTTAAACAGCACTGATACCATACAGGACCATCCATCACCCCAGGTACAGCCCACTTAGTTTTTACTGGAGCTGTCCTTCTGCCTTTCACACTAAACTGAAAAATTACAGGAGGCAATGTTTGTCGGGAAAACATCCCTGAGTTACTTCAACCAAAATATTAAGATGTGTGTATATGTACGAGATACAAAAGTGAATAATGGAAGTGGTAGGAAAGGAATGTCAATTACCTAAAGTTATTGTATGTGAATTTAAGAATATATATTTTTCATGCCAGGAAACGTGCTCCCTGTCTCACTGTTCATGGAATTCAGTATTATTTTTTTCCTCCCATGAAACAATTATAACAAGAATATGCACGTTCTAATGACAAAGGCATGCATGCTAGATAAAGAAAATTAAACCTACCCTTGTAATTGCTGCTGAGGATGGGTAGAAAGGGGCACTCGGGGTTTGTTCCACCCTGTGTAATCTTGATTAGATCTCATTTTTTTAACAGAAAGAGGGGCAGGTTGAGAAAGAAATCCCAGACTCCTTTTGTTTGAAGTAGTCTGGCTGGATACAGCAGACCTAAACCATAAAAGAATAAGTGTAAGATCTCTAATGCTCTGCCTTAAATAGTAACGCTTCGTGACATCACAGCTGTATCACCACAGAGGACAAGGACTAGCACAGTCACAGGAATCAACTGACATCTATCACAATGACCAAGAGGTACTAAAAGGCAGATGTACCTGTCAGAACACTTTCCTGATTAAATTTCCTTACATCTACAGGCATATATGCAGTATCATTGGAACCAACTACACTTCAGGTATCATCTAGATCAGTCATTCACAATGACTATAAAAGAGCGATCTTAGAAAGTCTACCTATTTAAAGCAATATTGGAGTTGGTAGGTATTAGTAGAGCAATTGTAGTTGCACTGAGCACTTGGGATTTCAAGCTATACACATTTTACGCATAAAAGCTGCATACCACATGATAAACACACAGGAAACAGAAGATTCTAATTCCTGGGAAAGGACTGTCATTTAAAGCTCAGGGTAGTGAATCAGTCCTACCTGTCCAGCGTGGAACTGCTGGTGGAGTATTCTTTTGATGAGGACCTGCTACCATAAAAGGATGATGACTGCAGCGGTAAAACACCTTCATAAAAAGAAATACAGAGAGGTAGGTCACTTTATTTCACATAACTCATATTTTTTTTTATGATACACTGATGATTTCCAATTATGAAACCGAAAAGTTTCAAAATTCTTAAAATACTATCCTCCAGATACATCAGAGAAAATATTAAAGCAAGTATCTTACAAGTACTAGCACAAATACTGATAACATGTACACAAAGAGACCCCGAATTTTTAATTTCATACCATAATCACAGAATTCCAGGGGTAGGAAGGGACCTCTAAAGCAAGTCCAAAAACCCTGTTAAAAGCAGGTTCTCTATTTATGAGCTTAAAGTGTTTGGATCCATGCAGTTCTCAAAAATGTAGCCGTATGAATAAAAGGAAGTTTGCAGTACTGTTACCTGAACTTACAGTCATACACAGATTTCAGCTTTGACTCTATAGCACAAACCTAGTTTTCATTTACAGAAATGTCTGCTCTACTTGTTTCTCCTCTAGTAACAAGTTTGCACCACCAGAGTTGCACTAGAAAATGAATGCATTCAGCAACGATCCCATTAAAAACAAGGTCTTCAGTACATTCCTTTTTGTGGGGACAGACTGGGTATTGAGAAGTAAAACTCAACAAAGTGGGGTGCTTACTAGCCTACATACATCCACACTATAACATTTCCTGTAAACCTTTGTCACACACACCAGAATCCAACAGAATTCTAGCCCCTCTAACTTCTGGGGTAGAACTAGGGAAGGAAAAACAACCAGTACAGATTCTGAGTATAAAAATCTATCATACAGTTTGTGTGGGCACTAATAGCCCAGAAGAGTTTCTGAGATAAACGAGAAAGCATTAGACATTTACAGGACACCCCTCCCAAAGGGAAGGGCAGCTGGGAGCAAAGTGTGAAGCTGACTGCTGAACTTTCAAACAGGCACACACATTAGCTGGCCTCAGCAGTCAAGAACAGGGGTCAGGGTCACAACAATCAGCAGCAAAAGATAACTCAGAGTAGGCTCTGAAAGCAAAGGAAAGATGCCCTTGTCTTAGATATGGCTTCTGTAGGAAGCAGGAATGTTCATGGCACAAAGCAAATCAGGAAAACAACCACTGAAACAACTTTCTAAGCTAACAACTGGAAAAAACAAGTATCATGGATTTGCTTTTATTTTTACCTGATGACCTATTTTCCTCCTCTTGCTTCAGTTTTAACTGTTTCTCTCTGCTGCTGTTTAAGTATTTCCATGCTGGATCACTCATGGCTATATTATTCCTGTAGGTATACAAGAGTGCAAGACAGATGTTACAGAAAAAACAGGATAAGCCAGCGTGACATTTACTACTTGTTTTAAAGCATTATGTCAAGGAATGAAGGTGTTAGAAGTAGTGAACAGGTTAAATTTTGCTCACAAGTTTAACCAATTATTTTAACAGGACTTTTTACTTATGATTAAATACAATTGTGCATACAGACCATGTTTTCCAAATAACAATTTCTCTTTATGAATTTTGTCTTAAAAAAACTCTAAGTTCAAGAAAAAAGCTACCTAAGCTATGTAGCTATACAGGTTACATCTAGACTCAGCATATAATAGGTGGCACAAAATTTGCACAGCCTCCTGCAAATACACAGCAAGATCAGGTTATATTTTCCTCGCTAACCCTGAATGCAAACCTGATTTCAAGCATTCAGTGTGTTCAGAAGCCAACTAGCAACTGCCCTGTACTACACTGCCAAGTCAGGAAACACCCAAACACTCTTTTTAAAAAGTGCAAGTAGGCTTTAAATCAGAAAGAAGAAACATCAGTTACTTACGTCGAAGAATCGTTCTCTTTGGGATAATCTTCACTTATTTCTGAACTTGGAGGCTGTGCTCTTTTCCTCTTTTCACTAATGACAGGAAGGAATTTGAAGTGGTCACTCCTTCAGAAAGGCAAGTAAACAATCCTCTTCCAACAGAAGAGCATTTCTTAATGCCTTCCATGTGTGTTTCACCTATCTTCCACAGTTCTCACTTTTATAACATGGCACACAGCGAACACTTTGGTCTGCCCAACTCCTAAGCTGTTCATAAAGCTCAAGTGCCTATAACCAGCAAGAGGCTGGAAAAACACATTTTATCACCCTCGTCAAAGTAACAACAAAACCAGAGGAAGAAACATATCCTCCTCTTCCTTTTAGGTGCAGTAACTCTACTTCCAGTTCTCTAGAGACCTAAACTTACAATGTCACATGTACAGTTGGAAAGCACTCACCGATTCTCCAGCAAGCCTGCCCTGTGGGGGACTGATGATGTTGGAGATGCTGCAACATTCACCCTGTTGCTAGGCGCTCCACTTCCAGTGGAGTTCTTAACAGATGCCCGAGCTGGGGTGCCCAGCACCTTGCGAAATGGATTTTCATCCTTATTTTCCACAGTCGCCCTTTTGGGAGGAGCCTGCAAAAGCAAAACAGTGAAAAACATGACCACCACCATGAGTCTACACTAGCGTGTACGCTCGACTTGCTGCAGTGTAGCACCCAAAAGCAGAAAAGTGTCACTTGTGATAGGGTAAGAGTTTAACATTCATTAAACATATCAAACTTTTGACTGTACTGATTGAAGTCATAAGTGTGAAACTCCACAGCAGTTACAAATCTCTTACGTTCCAACAATAAGACAGTTGGGCTTTTGTCTTTTAAACCTCCTTTATGTGCTTTGAGACTAAAAATACCAAAGCACAACTCCTAACCACCCTCAGATCAATCCTGGGTGGTATTGAAAGAAAAAAATAAAAAGCATGTAAAAACCACACAATTACAACAGTGCCTTGACAGCCCTGGGCTGATGCAATGAAATGAGCTAATAACTTGTCGACTAAGGAATGTGTGTCAATTTCACACTTGAAAACTGAACGTGTCCAATCTTACCACTGTATACACAACCTGAAGAGCTTTTACTGTGAGACTGCCTTTAAGCAACATGTAAAATTTGTTTTGGGACAATGTCAAAAAATACTTGCCCCCGGGGCTATAAAGATATATTCACAGAAATTACAGTGAAAATTAAAGTTGGTAGATACATCATAGTGGAAGAAAAGGAAGAACTGAAGTCTTCTGAAGAAAAAACACTTCAGGGAAAAGCCTGCAAAGTATGTACACGCAAAAAAAAAATTAAAAAAAAAAAAGCAGAATGGCACAAATACAGTAATTCTATCCTGATATAAAAACTCAGCCAACAGCTTCTTCTCAATGTACACATTTTGCTAAAGTGTGCTAAATTCATTAAGACCTGCGCTGATCACAGTGTTCTTAGCTGCCATGTATTTAAGATGTTCAGTATAAACAAAGATATTCAAAACTCAGAAGCAAGCCTCAACCATAGACTTTCCTTCAATTGCTCCTTCTCGTTTGGCTAATAGCTCAGCATGAAGAATATACGTAGTTTTCTACAGACAGTTGTTGACCTTCCTAAAGCAAACAGACTACGAGCCTCCTTACAAGCAAGAAGCACCGCTGCCAACCATCCGGCACACATCTATTACAAGCCCCCTAGATTACAAAGACTTTGGGTGCAAAATAAATACTTACAGTGCTATTACAACATGCAATAAGAGAATGAGAGGGGGAAATGAATGAAATAAAATTAGAGAAGAGGAAAAACGTGAACAGTTGAACAAACCTGATTCTCTATATAAGAGAATTGCCTATTAGCTTCCTTCTGTGTGGTCCTGCTGCCCAGCACACCTCCAAAGCTGCCAGATCCCTGAGAGGGTTTCCCAGCTGACAGGAAAAGTACACAATGTTTGATTTGATGCTCATTTAACTGACCAGCATTTGTATGTGTAAGATGCTATTTTGCAGTTGGTTTTGGAAGAGACACACCAAATTTCTTGCCAACAGACAGTACAACATTCTGAGTGCATAGACATAAGCACGTTTATGGATTGTCCTTATATTGGCCATTTACTCAGTGTGAAGTACAGTTCCTATCCTTAAAATAACCAAAATAAGTGGAAAACTAAAAAGGAAAGAGACTATGCAGGTGTGATAAAGGCACGAGTTTTTCAAATACCAACATGCATACAACAGAAACAATTCCTGATTGTTTCATCTTTGCTTATCATTCAGCATGACAAAGGCATGAGAAAGATACACAACAAAAACTGGGGGTCAGAGCCAGAAAGAAGTAACTGCACAAATATGACATGGGCAGAAAGTAGCATAAGGAGGAAAGGTGGCTAAAGGTGAAAAAAAACAACGAAAAAAACCACAGCACTGCACCTTCTCTAAGCTGTTACTGATGTGAATTACAACTGCAGCACTTACCAGTGTGAACCCTGTCTTGATGAACCGCATCCAAATACATCCGCATCTCATTTGCATCTTTAAGCGGTACCTTATCAATGGTCAGGAAGCTGGTATCCTTCAGCGTCAGCATCAGGCAGCACAGCTTTCTGCCATTGGGTCGTAAGGTCACAGACTTAATGTTATGGCTTAGCTGAAAGCAAAGAAATGACCATCAGCATACGGGAGCTTTAAAAAGGCCAAAATACAATTTCAAACAAAGCACTTCAAATGGAGAGAGAGAGTGTATGGGAACTGTTGAATCACGGCCTGAACCACTGATTGATCACATGAAGCATGCACTGAGTCAGCTGCAGGAACACAGGTGAAGGCAATGTACCTTTGTGATTAGAAGGGGTGGAGTCTGGCTCAACCTCTCCCAGACCCCATTTAAGGGCTGACCATCACTGGGGACAGGTCTCTTGCTGGAGATCCCTCTCCTGTGGAGTTATTGGTGAGCCTCAACCATCTGCAAAAGGTGAGCCTCTCTTTATTTACCAGTTGTCTGTTTACCATCCAGATAAGCCAAGCAAAATATATCATCTACCTTATTATTTTCTGTGAATTCTGTTCTTTTGGGTTATTCACCCTACAGAGGGCAAGAGGCACTTAGGCAGAAACACATTCTTCTGCTCTACTCTCAGCAAGCATTAAGCCTCAGAGAATTAATGCTATCAGTCATCTGGGAGCTGACATAACCCAAAGGACAGCACCACTATGGCTCATAAACCCCTGCATTCCTGGATAAGCTTTCCAAAACTTGCTCTGCTGTTGAGTGCAATGGTTCTGAACTGAAGGAATAAAAACATCCTACAGTCCCCTTCAGCTCTCTGATGCTCCTGTATCTGGTTCGAAATTATTGTGTCAAAGATGGGTAAAGTTTAAAAATTTTGAGTTTTAAATGTTGCATGCAAGCTCCTACTCACCTTATAATTCTCTAAGGAGAAAACAGATTTGAAGCAGCTTAAAAAATTTCACTGGGTAGTAAGTCAGTAAGAAACATGCTTAGTCTGTGTACATAGTAACAATTAAAAGGTGACAAAAGTTTATGGTCATGCATGAGAGTAATTTAATGAGTTCCTCCTCTCCAATAATTCCACTGCCATTATATTACAACATGAACTAATTGCTGCTTCCTGCTAAGTCTCTCAAGAGGAGGTACAGGTTTCTTGGAAACACAACCATATATATGTCAATACATAAGTCCCTTCCAATTCCTCTGTCCTTCTGCACTCAATTATTCATTTTTCTGACATTTCTGTGGCCTTTCCTAAGAACTATGCACTGCTATACAATGATGTTTTTGCCAGTACATCGCCGTAGCACAAGCTGAAAGCACAGCCAAGGCCATCAGGCACTGCAGAGCAAGAGGCTGCCCCATCAGATTGGAGCCTCCTCCTAAAGCAGCCTGACCTGTATATTACCACACAGCTGATACAAATAATGATGTCCAATTAGCAGGCACGAACACCAATCATAATGCAACCTCAGTTTCACTCTACAGTTGTTTTGTTCCTTTAAAGCTGTGCTAAAGTTTAGAACAAAAATTGATTCCTGTATGTAGTGTTCATCCGTGAGATTCCTTTTGTTTTCCCCCTACATATTGAAAAGTGGTGTCATGGTTTTATGATTTTTGGTACTGGTATTCCACATCATAACATCATGTAGTGCATTTAGAGTTAAAGAGTTAATGCTCCAGCTCCATGGATCATCGATAGTTCCAGGTATACCTGTATCAGAAGAGAAGAAGAACTACATTCCCCAGAGGACTTCACGATGCTTTGCGTTCTTACGTATTTACGCTTAGAGGGGGAGATAAAAACTGTCTGCGGTCACGGGACACGCTCTCTTTCCTTCGGGATCGACTCAGCAGTGGGTGCTCGCTGCCGTCTCGCCTTCAGCGTTAGCGTAAGGCCTTCGGTTTATCGGACACTCTCTCTTGCTCATTTTATTTGATTTATTAGCTTTAATTCCAATTATATTGTATTATATTGTGCTATTTTGCTTTCCGATATCTATTTAGTAAATTAGCTTTCCTCCTCAGATTGTTGCCGCTGTTTTGTTTCTAGGCCCATCTCCCTGTTCCCTTTTCCCTTTCCCCCTTCCCCTTTCCTGGGGCGTGGGTCCGTGGGTCCCCCGCACCAATCGTCACGGAACCGGGCCGAACCTGCCCATAAACCGTTGACAAGTGGGCTCCAAGTTTTTAATTCTCTCTTAAAACAGAGGTCAGTGCACATGGGTTACAGATATTTTGGCATCTCAGTGCAACACAACGTATTTCAAAATGCTCACATGAGAGGACTCAAAGCACACTCTCTGTGCTCCTGTTAACAAAGAGCATTAGCACCTTGGGAGGTGAAGGTAAATGATAAGTTTCATGTGGTATGGATCTTGTATCTGGCAAACTCATCAAAACATTGAAACAACAGTAACAAAACTATAACCCAGGACCTATGCAAATGTTGTTACAGAAAAACAAAAGAGTGAGGAAAACACCTACAGTCTCAGAGCAACTTGCCAGGGAAAACAAAAAAAACAAGAGAATTGTAACTGCAAAACAGAATTTCCAAGTAATTAGCACACCTGTACTGAGGGCACTCAGAGACTGGGGTCAGCTGCCACAGGTGTGCAGCACAAGGGGCAGCCCACTCTCCCAGCCTGCTTGCACCTGTGCTGCCTCAAGATGAACAGCTCCAGCTGGAAGATANCAAGAGAATTGTAACTGCAAAACAGAATTTCCAAGTAATTAGCACACCTGTACTGAGGGCACTCAGAGACTGGGGTCAGCTGCCACAGGTGTGCAGCACAAGGGGCAGCCCACTCTCCCAGCCTGCTTGCACCTGTGCTGCCTCAAGATGAACAGCTCCAGCTGGAAGATAACTGTCAGCCAAACAAAGCTAATAGCTCCAAGGCTGGGGTTGTTTGTTTTCTCCTTCTCTCTGTGCCCTTAGCTGCACAGCACCATACTTCTCAGTCCATCAGACATGTTTGTCTCCTCCAAGCACATACAGACCAGAGGAGTGCCAAAGCCAGCAGAGAGGCAGGAGCAAAGCCTGCCCCCTGTAGGCATAGCCAGCTGCTGGCCAGGCTCACCCTCCCACAGAACCACAGCTCCAAGCACTACTGTGCCACCAAACCACTTGTCCTGGCAGAAAAGAGCACAAACAAGAACCTTAGGAAGGCACAAGGGGAATAAAGGACAGCAGCAACGTGGGCTCCCATCAAAAGCACTGTCACAGCACTGTGCATGGCAAGGTAGGCAGGTCTTGAGATTTTCAAGCCTACAGCTACAGCAGTACAAGGTATCCAAAGCAATGCCTTTCTTACTCCTTGATCCCACTGCAACACAGGTTTTCAGGTTCTTTGCTGAGACTTCTCAGATCGCTAAGGGACCAAACCTGGTATTCCAAATACCAAACAAACTCTTTTTCACTAAGTTTGCAGGCAGAAACAAATGGATCAGAGAGAAGCCTGATATATACCATAGTCAGAAAACAAGTGTGAGGTGCGAGAAAGCAGAAGCAGCGTTGTTACAACACAAACCGATCAGAAAGTTGCCAAGTGATGTAATTTTTTTAAGCGCTCTTATAAAATAAATAAAAAAAAAAAGGATGGATGTCAGTGTTGCTATAGAATGGAAAATAAAGCAGTTTAGGCTGAGTATTAGAAGAGAACCCTCAGCAGCAATGTGTTTTGTTGTTCCTGGGGGGGAACCACACTGTTTGGTGTATTTTAAACATGAAACAAGGCAACATACAGCAGCAACACACACATTGTGCAGCACAGCCTGGTACTATCAAGACAGAAGGGCTGCAGCTACATCAACACCACCACATTGCAGCTGGAAGGTGGAACTCCACCTCCAGGCTGCACACACATGGTAACAGAAAGCTAACGCGTTCCAAACAAGCGATTACGTGAGCCATGGTGCTACACCTGCCGCTTGGCGGATGCCGTAACACCACGCCTGAATAATTCAAGGCAGGGCTACACCAAGGGATCGGTGCTCAGGAAGGAAGAGAAGGCGCAGTGACACCCGATAGCCGGGAAGGGCAGGGCGGCTGGCAGCGCGGCACGACCCAGCAGCACCCACCTGGAAGGTCTTGGGGATGCCCCCCACGTTGTAGTGGACCACCAGGCTGACTTTGTTGTCCTTCTCCACGATCTCGAAGCTGCCCTCCTTCCACTTGGTGATGCCGGTCTGCATGCTCCGCATCCGCACGGGGCCGTGCACCTTCAGCGGGGCCATGGCGGGGGCTCACGGCAGCCGGCACCGCCTCGGAACCTGCGGGAAAGAGAACGCGTGAAGCGAGGCAGGCGCTCACCTCCACAGACAGACGCGGCCTTCCCCGGAGGAGCTGGGGAAGCGAGCGGGGCCGGGCACCGCGCGCGGAGGGGCGGCCAGAGGCAGACCCGTAGGGAGGGGCGGCCCTTCCAGAGGCGCCCGCCGGCGCAAGCCCCACCGTGGGGGGGAGGGCGGCAGCTCCCGGTACCTGCGGCCCGCAGAGGGGCGCGGCGGCGGATGGCGGGAACCGGCTCCCCGCGCGACGCACGGCACGCAGGCGCGCGCGCACCGCTTACGTCAGCGCGGCGGCGCCCTTCCCAGCACGCACGCGTGCTCCCACCCCCACCTCTCCCGCCGCCGCGCAGGCGCAGTTTGCGAGCGGCCGGTTCCCCGCCGCAGGTTGCGCGCATGCGCAGCTCGGCCCGCTGGAGGCCGCGTCCTCTTCCCAGCGCCCCGCGCGGCGCTGCCTCTATGGCGGCGGGATCCTGAGAGTGGGCGCCGGCACCATGCACAGCCTGGCCACGGCCGCGGTGAGCCGGCATCCTCGTTTCGGGGCTCTCAGGGCTTCCTCGGTGGCCGAGCGCTTCGCTTCGCCCTCAGGGGACGGCGGGCGGGCGGGCCTGACGCCGCTCGGGGCGGTTAGGCCGCAGGGAGCCCCGGCTGCAGGCGGGGACGGGGACCTGGTGTTGGGGGGCGGGCGGGCAGCCCGGGTGTTGTGTCTGCCCTTTGAGTGCGCTCTGGGCTTTGAATAGATTCGAAGCGCTGCTTTCCAGAGTGTAGGAGATTCTGCTTTCCGGAATGCGAACTCGCACTGAGCTGTTTTAGTCTGCTTTTGCATCCTGAGAGCTGTGCAGTTGTATTAACTCTGGTAGGTAACGGTGCTCTCAGTGGAGTAGTGAATGGGCTAAGAAGCTCCTGTGGGCTTGGTGAGTATTTCAGTGAGGCTGCTGTAAGCTGGAGCATTGCTGTGCTCACCGCAATACTGGTGGCTGAGCTTTACCTTAAGGTCTGAAGACAGCACTGCACACTGAAGGCTGGAGAATAAGCTAAGAAAAAAAAAAAACAGCTTTGCTGTAGTTGTAGGTAGCAGTGGAAAGTCCAAATTAAACTAGTGAATTCACTGCTAGTAAAGTTCAAAGTTCATTTTGGTGTTCTTTGAGTTGCTGATGAATCAGAATCTTTAAAAGCTCTGTGCACTGGGTGTTGGCTGTTATCATCAGTGGCTGCTGCTCGCATGGGGAGCAAAGCTAGTTGCCTAACTCCAGTTTGTTCGGTTGTTGCTGGGGATGTGATCAGCAGGGCAACACCCTGTTCTTGGTGGTATGGAGGTGGTGTGGTCCTGTGGTGTGAGATACTGCTGGGTGCTGCCTCAGAACAAGCAGAAGTTGTGTGTAGCCTTTGGGGTTCCGCACAGTTTTAGATCTGGGAAGAAAGGAAGCAACAACAGAGTAGGAGGTAAGGGCAAAATGCAGCTTCAATTTCAATACTACAATACTTAACTGAGTACAATGTTTACTGAGTAACTGTGGAGCCTGTGAACAAGCAGCTGGTTCTGACTGAAACTGATACTGGACATCATAAACTTAATTGTCTGGAAAATCTGCTTAGAGCTCTTTGGGGATCATAGACACGTGATTGTGCTTTTAAAGGGTCGGTAAGCTTACAGGAACTGAAACTTGCAGCGAGTCTGGAAAAATAGATGGAAGCTTTAGATAACACAATTATAACAACATTACTGGTGCCCTGCTTGTTGCTCTGCTATCCCAAATGAAAACAGATGAGCTCTGTTTGTTCACTCTCTCACTCCCAGCTCGTATATAGGAGTTGCCATTGGAATTGTGCTCCTTGTGCAGAAAATTGTTAGGATTGTTATTTCAGTATGAGGTTCTGGGGGGGAAAAAATGAAATAAAATATGGTAGACAAGAGGAGAAGAACAGAATGGGGGAAAGGTGAGCAGGTACAAGGTATTACAGGTGTAGGGATTGGTAACAACAAATCAGCTTATATTTTGCATAGAGAAAGAGACAAATTACTACTTCAACTCACTATAAATCCCACAGGTTTTTTTTAGAACATGATTATGAATATAGCTGAGAAGAGAAACTACTGTAACAGTAGACAGGGAAGGCTCTGGAGATGTGTCCCATAGGCTTGACTGTTGATGTCAGGTCCTGAACTCTTTAGTGTTCAGTAAGGAGCTGCTGGTAGCAGCATTGCTGGCAGTGCAGTACATGAAGCATTTGCTTTAGCGCAGAAGTTTGCCTCCAAACTGTTGATCTGAATCACCACAGTCTTCTGTAGGAGGCTTGCTGAGCAGTTGTTTGCAACCTGAGTGCTCAATGTGGCTGCAGTGGCATGAGACAGGCTTTCATTGCAAGGCTTGTTTCTTGCCATTTCCGCAGAAACTTTACTACACTGCCACTTGTTTCCTATCCTTTTCATCTCAGGCCTCGCTAATTTTTGTTTGCTTTTTGGAGAGAAAAAGGTAGCAACTATGTTACTCAGGGTTTGTGGGAGCTTGCATTTGAAGCATGAAATAAATGCAGGCAGGACAGGTGATAGGTGGCTGAAGTACGTGTGGCCGCCCTCAGGAGTTCTGCTGGCACAGGTGGGCAGTAGCATGGCTCTGATGTCCCTAAATAAAGTTATATGGAAATTGTTGGCAGGCAGATTAAGGGAGACTGCCCTAACGAGTCAGACTGAAAGTGAAACATCTGTGTTTCAGATAGGTGAAGTAGTAAGCCTAATCTAAGGAATCATCCATATCCATAGCTTCTTAATGCAGCTTTAGTCCCTCCCTCCCCCAGCCACTTGCTCAAGCCCCTTTTTGCTTTACCTCTGAAGCTGTGAGAAGCATTTGGGTGGGACTTGGCTGAAATAGTCATGACTGAAGTTTTCTCGTCTCCCTCCCAGCCTGTGCCAACAGCACTGGCTCAGGTGGACCGTGAGAAGATCTACCAGTGGATCAACGAGCTGTCCAGCCCTGAGACAAGGGAGAATGCACTGTTGGAGCTGAGCAAGAAGCGTGAGTCTGTGCCTGACCTTGCCCCTATGCTGTGGCACTCATTTGGCACAATTGCAGCTCTCCTCCAGGTGGGTAGGGAAGAGCTCTGCTTTATTCTGTGACACAGCACTGCCACATTGCAGAGCTCTGTGTATCCATGGGGTGGATCTGGGAAGGCACTGATAGTGCCCTTTTCTGCGTGTATAATGGCTGCTGGATCATGTGGTGGGGGGAACCGTATGAGGACTGCATTTCTGGTGTCTTGATGGTGCCAAACTGTTCTCAGGGTGGCCCTGAAACAAGTGAAGAAATTTGTAAAGGAGCCTTAGGTAGAAGCAGACAGTTTTCTGAACTGGATTTCTCACCTTCTGCTGCTTCCCCTGCATTGAGTTAGAAGAGTACCAGCAGCTATGGTACGAATTAAGTGGGTGTGCTCTGCCTCTAGGCACAGGAACAGCATTCCTCTTTGCTCTGGAAGTTCAAAACAAAGCAGTCCCCACATCAGCAAAGAGCCAGAAAATGAAATGAGCCCTTTTTTGAGGTGGGGCTGAAATCAAAGTTTGAATGAATCTGTGTGGCTTCTTGTCAAACTGACTCTGGCATAACTCTGGCATAACTCTCCTTTAAGCTTTGCAGAGTCTGCCATGTGACTTCAGACTGGTGCTTAGTGAAAGCGGGCTAAAATCTCATGGCACCATAGTTCCTTGCTGGGCAAGTGCTCTTGTGCAGCTTCCTGATTTTTTTTTCTCCTTTAATTTTTCTTCACTTATTACTTTTTTTTTTAGGAAATTGTAAATATTTATCCATCAATCAACCCTCCAACCTTGACAGCCCATCAGTCCAACAGAGTCTGCAATGCTTTAGCTCTGTTACAGTGTGTTGCATCTCATCCTGAAACAAGGTGAGTGTTTCAAAGTCTCAAGGTTTTCTGGAGCGTTGATGATGTTGACAGCTCTGCCGTTCTCTTTGACTCTGGGAGCATGTGAATTCCTTTTTGCTCTTTTACCAAGAGAAGTGGAAAAATAGGCAGAGCTGGAAGATAGGCAACTGTCTGCTGCTTTCACTTGTTTGCATGGATTACCAGGATGGCAGCTTTATTGTGGTCCTGAATGCTTTGCATTCCTTGAATCATCCCAACATCCTGCAAATTCCCAAAATATTGGGTTGTGACAGACCCTAGGAGCTCAGCCAGAGACAAGGCTGCCTTTGTGCTGAGTGTTACACACAGGATCCTTGTTTTAATGAGCTTACAGTTATTTAGATCAGCTGCTCAAAGAATGGAATGAGCTGGGCTGCCTTTCCCAGAGGCTGTGGCAAAGGAAGAGTAGCAAAGCCACACCTGCAGCCTCCAGCTGGTGCCTGACTTTAGGTTTCCTCAATCTGTGTTCTGCATGTATCAGCAAGGAAAAAGATGGTGTTAGTTCGGCTGAAATCAGTAGTTAGTGCACAAACATGGCCCAGTGCAGAATTAATTTCACAACTTACCCTCAGAGAATGAACTGCTACCCACTTTTGAAGAGCAGCAGCAATGATGTCTGTCAGGAATAGTCTGAGGCTGTGCGTGATAGTTTTGGTTTGTGTGCTCACTTTGTTTTCCTTGTCTCTTGTGGGTTTCCTACAGGTCAGCGTTTTTGGCAGCTCACATCCCTCTCTTCCTGTACCCCTTCTTGCACACAGTTAGCAAGACACGTCCGTTTGAGTACCTGCGGCTCACAAGCCTCGGAGTGATTGGTGAGCAACAAGGCTAATGCAGAGCACTGGTTTCCTAGTCAGCTGTATGCAGTTAAAGCTGTGGGTGTAGTAACCTGCACAACTGAAGTTAGGTCTGGAGTAGGAAGTGAGACTTTTTCCACTTGTGAGAAAACCTTGAAGTCTAGGCCTCTTGCCAAAAAACTTGCTTGCTGTTAGAAAAAGTATCTGCAGTTTTGTTGTGCTATCACCCTTAGCACAGTTAACAAGAGACTGGGATGAGAAGGGTGCACTCTGGGCTTTCTTTTTCTTTTTGTCGTTATCTTGGATGACAAGGCAAATATACCTCTTTCTTTCCAGCAAGAGTGTTTTTCTCTCAATGCATAGAGTGTCTCAAAATAGGTTTCTTCTGAGAGATTGCTGTTGAGTGGCTGTGACTCACTGGAGGTTGTGTTACCACCAGGGGGAGAGCCAAGAATGTATCCCCTTTCTGAAAAACAACCAGCCTCCAAATGCAGCTCAGTTACTTTTGCTTCCAAAATGATATCTTCTCCAGCCACAAGCTGCAGCATATTTAGGATGGGAGTTGCTCTGTCAGTCATTCAGGTCTAGTGATTCCTGGCAGAACACAGTACAGGCCATCTTTGATAGGCAAGGTGGGGGTGTTTTTGTTTTTTAAACAATTTATCATTTAATGAATTTGCTTTTTGTTTTTCTTTCAAGGAGCCTTGGTGAAAACTGATGAGCAAGAAGTGATAAACTTCTTACTGACGACAGAAATTATCCCCCTGTGCTTACGCATTATGGAATCTGGCAGTGAACTCTCCAAGACGGTATGTTTTGTTTTTCTGGAGGGTTTCTGTTGTTTGTATCCAACTGACCAGGCAGTCTGTAACCTGCAGAGTTGGCTGATATCCTGTTGCAAATGGTGAGGCAGCTCTTGATGGCCTTTTGCCTCCTCAAAAAAAAAAAAAAAAATTGAACTGAGTGTTCCTTATGTGTGGCAGTTCTGCTAGGAAAGATCTTGCTGCTCTCAAGGCCCAGTCTGCTTTGTAGCTCAGCAAAGTAACTTTCAGTGCTGAGCTGGATTAGCTTTCCTTTGACCTGGGAGAACAAGTGCTGTAATTGCTCAGTGCTCGGGTTGAGCAGCAGCTGGTGGTGGTGGTGATTATGGAGATGATTACCACACTGGATCAGTTTGTTACCCAGTTTGTTTAGGGCCCCATCCCACCATGAGTTCAGATCTGTGGTCAGATGACCCAGGTAGGCTGGCCACAGGTTTCAGTCTGTGTGCTTTCCTAGTGAAGCCTGGTGACATATCTGACCGAAGCTCTTCCAGGAAGTCACATGTCTGGTCATGAATCAGTAATACTTGAGATGAAAACTGAAACCAGCTTGCTGTGTACACAGCAGGGCCAAGGGCTAGTTGCTTTTCTTGCTACCTACTGTGTGCCCAGAGCAGTGTAGCCATAATACGAGGCTATCCCAAGCAGCTTGGCAGTAGTTGCTACTTCATGCAGCCTGCATCTAGTCATCTGGTATGCAGTGCTTTGTGTCTATCTTTTTTTCTTAGCCAGAGATGCCAACCATTGTGCAGTGTCCTGCATTTCAGTTTGGCTTTAAACTTGATTTCAAGTACAGCGTTTTCTGAAAGGCCTTTTGGCTCTGGGACTACCATGAAAAGAACACAGCACAAAGACTGTTATTCTTGGGGACAGATGAGTTGTTTTCATGTGTTCTCTTTTCTGCTTTCTTCCTGTTCTAGGTTGCTACATTTATTCTTCAGAAAATCCTTCTGGATGACACAGGGCTGGCATATATCTGTCAAACATACGAGCGGTTTTCCCATGTTGCCATGATTCTGGTAAGATATTTGTTTCTTCTGCTGTATAAAAATCAAATAGTTATACATGTGCTCTAGCAGTTAACTTCCTTGGCAGCTGCTGTGCTGCTCTGTGGCTGGAGCACAGGGTGAGATGGGCAAGCTGCTCTTGGACTATCGTTATGTAGCTCTGTAGCTCTCTGCTCCTGCATGTTTCCTTTGTATAGCTCTGGTTTGTCTGTTAAGAGAACAGAATATTAGTTTTTGACCTGATTTATCTTGAGGACTTTGTATATTACATCTCCAGAAAATAAGAAGGATTTTCAGAATTGTTGGTTGGATGTGACTTGTTCTAATTTTATGTAAAGATGATAACACGTTCAAACTGTGGATCTGTTTTCCCTGTTTCCCTGTTTTCCCACAGCACGTTATAAGAGAAGGGCGAACAAAACGTATATGATACTTTCCCTTGTAACAGCCTCCAAGCTGCCAGCTAGTTTTTGGTTTTGGATTTCCAGGACCAGCTCTGGATTTTCTATGCAGTAACCCCCAGTGTGTTTGTCTAGTCCTCCCCTTGACTTGCATACACAGTGTCCTTTACCAGGGAGTTGCACAGGTTTTCTGTTTGCTGCCTAGAAAGCCAACCCCAATTTGTTTAAATTGAACCCAGTTCTTACGAACTTCAACACAATACTCTAAATCTTGTGTTGGAATGCACAGAGAACAGTTTTTGTCCATTCCTTGTCCCCTGTGAAGGGGAGATTGAGGTACCCATATTTTGTTCACCCTGAGAGTAATAGCCCCAGTGGATTATTTCCTTCAGCTTGCTAAAAGAGAAATATGTGTCTGCTCTGGAACAGCCATTACCCTGCTTTTGTGTGTGTTTGCTTTTTACAGAGCCAGTCTCAGGAGAAGGAAGTGCAGCATTTAGTTAAGCACTTTGTAGTCCTGGTTCCGTGCCTAAATTTTGATGCTTTCATTGGGAATATTTATTACTGCATCTGTTTTCCCAAACATGAAAAAAATATTTTCCTCCTAACTCACATGTGAGCAGCAAAATATGAATGCTTGTGAGCTGATGTCCAAAATATCCAATGTGATATGACTTCTGTGGTTGTGGAAGGGATCAGCTTTGGCTGAAAGTACATCCAGCTCAGGGGCAAGCAATTAGAAACAGAAGCCCTGGGATAGGGGAGAGGGAGACTAAGGAAGGATCTCAGACCAGTAAGGGTATGAACACAGAAGGACGTGGACGTGAACTTATGTTAGCATGGAAGAAATGCTATTTGTGGTATACTCCCACAATTGATTGAAACACTGATGCGATAAAGATGAAAATGTTTGTAAGACATTTGTTCTGTATTTCAAAACTAGGGATAATGTACTCCTGTCTCCTGAGGGTGCTGGGTTGCTTCCTAGTCTGCTGATAAATGTGTAAGATGTCCTGCAAGTCTTAGAGGCTTTTAAGAGGGCAACTTAATAATTCCTGTTCAGGAGCTGTCAGAGGAGCTCTCTGACCTGCTGTTCCTTATTTTGAAGAAATCTTGGTATCCAGGGGATAGCTAAGAACAGAAAGCTTCCAAAAGGCCAGATGAGGCAGCCCCCACTAATGGCTAACAGGCTGAAAATGCAAACACAGGTGGATTTCGCTAATGGGGAAATACGACTCAGAGCAGGTGTGTGAAAGCATCTGTAGTGTTCACTAGGCTAGGTGTGTTCAAGGTCCTGCACAGTGTGAGAAAGAGATGCGTGCTGTCAGGAAAGGTGCTGGGCTTCATGCGGGGCTGTCCAGCTGGAAGGTAGTGGGCTCTGCTGGGGGGGGACCAGGGTGATTTAATGGTCTTTCCCATCAGTCACTGACTGCTGGCACTGGCCTTTGTCAAACAGGGTAAAATGGTCCTGCAGCTCTCCAAGGAGCCGTCAGCACGGCTGCTGAAACACGTCGTCCGCTGTTACCTTCGCCTTTCTGATAACCCCAGGTAAACATTTAAGGAGTTTGGGCCAGGGCTTCTCCCGTCTGCTTGGAAGCACAGCTCTTCTTGCCATTACTCACTTGCAGTCAAGATTCCTTGTCTGTCCTTATAACAGCTCATTATGGAAAAATGCTGGGTGCTTTTGGTTGATTTTGGGGGGTTTTTTTGGTAGTTCCAAGAGCTTACATGGTAGAAACAGTGCCTACTTGGAGCTTGGTCAGATTCAGGCTGTGCAGGTTAATGCTGCCTGAGCTCAAATGTTGCTTGAACTGAAAATGAGGGGGGGACTGAGCTGGAAGGTGTGTCGTGCTCTCCCTCTTCTGCATCATGTGAGCCGTTAGCAGTAAAGCAAATCAATGAAATCAGTTTATATTTTCTCAGCTGACCAGCAGCTCTACCCAAAGCTGCTGAGTACGCATTCGTTGTCTGCCTCTTCTGGCTTTGCTCTGCTGTTGGCTGGGAGGCATCAGGACAGGCACAGGGATTTGCTTGGTGGGATCTTGCTTGAGCGACGGGAGCCATGCTGGTCGGCAGAGCACCCTGTGTTCAGTGGTTTCCTTGGCTGGCCTGGTGTTGTGTTCCCGGTGGGGTTTGCTCCCTTCTTGCCCCTGTGAGTTTATTTGTTGGGCCCCGTTTTCTTGTCTCTTGATGTAGGGCACGTGAAGCTCTCAGGCAGTGCCTTCCTGACCAACTGAAGGACACCACCTTCGCCCAGGTCCTGAAGGATGACACCACCACAAAGCGCTGGCTGGCTCAGCTCGTCAAGAACCTGCAGGAGGGTCAGGTCACTGACCCACGGGGCATCCCCCTTCCTCCGCAATGACTGCTGGGGGAGGTGGGAGATCGGGGAAGAAACAGCTCAGGTTTACAAAGAACTAGGAACAGATAACCTCTTCTGTAACAAACTGGGCATGCCAGCTGACTTTCAGTCTGCCAGCTTGTCGGAGCACTCCACCCAGCCAAAGGCTGCTCTAGCAATGCAGGATGCCTCTGGGGATCACGACACCAGCAGATGCTGATACTGCAGCTTAAAAAATAAATCAATAAAAATAATCTGTAAAGATCCCCATCCCTCCAGGAGGCTTGGCTGGCATATGTCCCTGCATCAGCAGGCAGGGGATAGCGTGGATGTCTGCTCGCACAGCTAGCTCAGGCTTCATGCAAATAGTGTGTGACAATGGGTGTGTGCCACAACCCTCCAGTTCCTTGTCACTTCTTGTTTACATGTCTGCTTAGATGAGTGAGCTGAGTAAAAGCTGATGCAGTTGTTTTATCCCTTGTACAGACTACTGCTCAGCTGCAGGTAGCCTGGGGACAGCTTTCTTCCCTGCAGGCACATCCTTGCTGTTCATCCACCCAGCTAGCACAGCAGGCTTCTCCTTTTCCTTTCCTTTGGCACAAAGGCAGTTTGTGGAGCTGAGCGCTGTAGTGCTTGCCTCATGAGCAGGGGTAGGTTACATGTGATGAACTGTGTGTCGTCAGCTTGGTTCCAAGGGCTCTGGGAGGAGGAGAAAATGGCAAGCCTGTGGTTCCTGTGCTGTAAATAGTGCAGTTCTCCTGTGACTATTGACGCAGCACTGACCAGCAGCTGAGGGTTGGTGCATGCTGGCCGCTGATCTAGCAGAGCTCTTGCCCAGCAGAGCTGCTGCCTGGCTTGCCCAGTGATCAGCAGGCCACCACTGCCAGTCCCCTACTGCGGGACAGCAGGGAGCTGCGTCCTGCAGGCTCCAGGTACATCAGCCCCTGTGTCCCCTCCTGCCTGCCAGGCACCTCAGTCTTGATCACACGCCTCCCAGCATGGCTCTGTCATCTGGCTGCGTCCATTTCAGCTTTCAAACCTACCTTGGCGTCTGCCTCAACCCCACTGCAATTAAACTGTCTGGACCGGCAGCCACTTACCTGCCTTCCCTGCACAGAGGGGTGGTGTGGCCCTGGCAGGGTGGGCTCTGGGGCTGTGTTGCAGCAGCCAGCTTTGCTGGCACTTGACTGCAGCTGGGCAGCCTCTCATCCCCCTCTGCCAGCCCATTTTGCTGATTACCCGCAGTGTTGCGCCAACAGTGTCTTAAATCCCATCTGGTTTCCCCTCCTCCTTCCCATTGCAGCCTTTGCATAATGAGGGTAGAGCCTGGCCTCTTCCTTGCCCTTGGGTCCCGTTTTATAACCATTGCCGCCTTCTTTTTCCTTCTCCTAACCCCGACCTTGGCGGGGCGTGAAAACGCTTCTGTTTTTGTAAGTTCTGGTTAATAAATAATAAAACCCCAGTCAGCACAGATCGCTCCCGGCCTGGTCTTTGGGGGAGGGCAATGGGGCGCGGGGGGGTTGTTGTGGATGAGAGAAAGGAGAGCTGTGCCAGCCCCTCTCTGTCTGTGTGCTCCTGGACTTCTGTGAGAAGCAGCTGGCTGTCACCAAGCTGCTGGAAGTCTCCCCATCTCCTCAAGAACATAACGTGGTTGGGATGCTGAAGCTGAGGTGTGGGCTGCTGTTTGGTCCCACTCCGCAGTGTGTGCTTGCAGCTGCTCCCTGGCACACGCTGTCACTCTTGTTACGGTGTTAGAGCCTCTGCTGCTGCTGGGCTGTGGCAGGGGAGGAGATGGGCAGGGCTGGCAGCCCAGGCCAGGCTGAGAGCAGTGTCCCTGCGTGGCCGGGGCAGGGCTGTGCTGGCCCTGCTGCACCCATGAGCAGCGGCTTTAGGCTGCGCCGCCGCTCGGCATCCACCATGGCACGCAGTCGGGCGTTGCGACGAGGTTTGCTCCCAGCGCTGCAGCCCTTGCACTAAAATGTACCCGCCCTGCAAGGGAGGGTAATGCTGGGACCGTAGGGTCCCATGCCCTGCCCGTTTTGCCGCTACTTTGGGGCCGATCCAAGGGCTTGGGGAGCCTTAGAGTGAAGGTCAGGGTGCGCTGGGGCTCCCTGTGCCCCCGACCCGGGCCGGGGGTGGGAAGCGACGGGCAGGGCTGGAGCTGGACCCCCGTCCAGGGCTCCGCAGCCTCCCCGCCCCACGGTGCGGCGATCGCGGCGGCGTGACCTTAATCCGGGCCGACCTTGGCGGAGCGCGGCCGCGGGGCCGGGGCCGAGCGGGGCGAGGGGCGTGCGGGGGCCGTGGGGGCGGGCTCGCCGCTCCGCCGCTGCCAAGGGGCGGGCAGCCCGGGCAGCC
>VXAB01011654.1:0-16169 GCA_013399175.1 Odontophorus gujanensis
ATTGTCACGGTACTGGGTCAAATCAGCCCGCAAACCGCTGCCACTCAAATATGAACAAAACAAACAAAAAAAATCAGCATTTCTTTGTCAATCCAAATATCGTAAACAAATTAGGAGCATTATTCAGATATGACTAGTTGGTTCACTGAAGAATGTTACCTATGGAAATACTTCTGAATACAAGTACTCCTGGACCATTAAAACAACTGATTAAAAAAGTAGTGATTGCTCATGACTCAGGACTGTGCTAACTGCTTATCACAAGCCCTTTGAACACTTGCACTGAGGACTTACTCTTAAACACTTGGAGCTGCAAGACAAAATTTGAATGCACAAAATCAATCCAGTAATTTCTATCATGGAACTGTATGAGTGCTGTAGGAAGCCATTTTCACTGAAAACAGTTTTGATGGTCTTCCTCATTTTTGAGGTACGGGAGTCTCTCACATTAGTTTAGCAAAACATCTTAATATTTTTCTCTCTAGTGAGAGCACATTTGGTTACTCTAACAAAATGATAAGTACTACATAGTTTCTGACATAAAGATTTAATTGTTTTGTCTGGTAAAAACTGAGCAAAAAGGCACCGATGTGTACTTTCAAATGGATGCAAATTCAAGGAACTATGTCACAATCATACTGAAGCAAAGGAGCACACTGACCAACTGCTCAGACTGGAAACCCACACGACCCATGGCATAGAAACGTTTGCCCTTCTTATTTGAACTTACTTTGATAACTTTATCCATGAACTAGAGTAGGAAGAATAACAGGAAGATGGTCTCAGATGACTAGAGGAGTCAAAGATAAAGAAAAGATTGCATAGGAAGAGAGAGAAGGCAGGTCTAGCAAGACTGAGCAAGTAAGCAAAAGAGTGCCCACACAGGTGAGCAGTTTACTTCTCCTGTTTCTCACAGTCGAACACCAGTAAAGCAATAAGCACATGAATGCAGCATTTGATGCATTTACATCAGTGCTGTGCTTTTCAGAACACAAGCAAGAAACAGCAAATGAGTCTGGACCCACATCACAACCGAGCACACTGCGATCATTACCACACAAACAACAGGTCATTGAAAACAGCATTGCATTTAAAATTACAACCTTCCTCCAGTAAGCACAAAGTAACAATATTTGAGAATGAGAGAAAAATGACCTCGTCGGTTTCCAGATGACCTGACCAAAACCGCTCTTTGAAATGATCTTTTTTTTTCAGTGCCACACTTACTTTGAAATTTGATACTAATCCAAAGAGGGGAAAAATGCAGATGGTTTCAAACACTAACCCTTCGCATTTTTCTTTATAACAAAGTGAAATAGTATTACAGTGCCCTCAGGTGGTGTAAATTCATTTCTGTCCTACTGTCTTCCCTACAAAGATAGCTCTATAAATAATACCAGTTTCCAGAAAACTGAATGAATATGGAAGCAAACAGCAAAGAAAGGCAAAGCACAGAATAAATATCATTGTTCCCAGGGAAGACTTGTTTTGAGTGCTTTGCCAACTTTTGATTTTTAGAAAGTATTTTTTGATCATTTTTAATTGTCTGGAAAGAAGTCCACCAAATATTCCAAAGAAAACCTAAACATCATCACCAATTATGGGAACAACAATTGCTACAAGTAAAGATCTAGAAAAGAATAAAGCAAGAAAAGGCAATGAAATCAGTAAGAGTTTTTCAGTACAAAAGACAAGAGATGTATTAAAAGCAGATAAAAAATAGTATCTTCTCTTAAATACATATAGCTTAATAGTAAAAAAAAAAAAAAAAGAAGTGTAAATAAAACAGCACATAATAGATTTGTCATGACTTGAAACTTACTGAATTCCTCCTATTATTTTCATATGAGCATTCTGTGGGGTAAACAAAGGCAATGACAGAGTCTTTTCCTGGTGCTATAGAACAGGATGACGATATAATTGACTCACCCCTTTCAATGAGTGGCAGCAACTCAAAAGGAATACAGCCTCTGAAAGACACATCACCTTCAGCTTCTAACCCTCAAATGAGGAAGGGGGGAGTATCTAGCCTCCCCCTTCCAGTCACTCAGATGCACTGCTTGCACCTGAGCTCCCTGGGTTAACCTCACCTGGTGCTCCACCATTGCTTCAGGCTCTGATCTTTTTTTATTAGTCAGTATAGAGGTTTTAGCACTTGTACTAAGTGGGGTATAAAGGATCACCAATATCCTAATATACCCTAAAACTCCTGCAACTGTTGCAACGTCATGGGAACCAGGAACACTCAGACCTTCTCTATGATCATGTTGTGAAAAGGCAGTGTAGTTACTGACTCCTCTAACGCCTCCACTAATTCAGACATCAGCATTCGATCCTCAGCATAGCAGTACCTTTTGACAGGAGACAGTTTGTTCCAATTTGACAAGTCACATGCCATCAGATTATGACAAATGGTAGGCAAATGCACATACCCCTAAGGCAGGAATTGAAAAGTCCACTGCCTGCCCTCCCATGTGAATGCAAACCGGTCTTGAGATTCATTAGCAATTGGAATGCTGAAAAATGTACTTGCTAGATCCAAAACACAGTGATGTTTCTATTTCTCTACTTAACATATCCACAAGAGCAGCAACATCGGGTATGGCTGCACGGATTGGTCGTGTGACTTTATTTAGTTCTTTGTAGTCCACCACCATTCACCACATACCACCTGACTTTCTGACTGGCCATATGGGGGAGTTATATGGACTGTGTGCAGGTCTTATATTCCCTATTCTCTCCAGCTCCTTCAGCAGTGTTGGCAATTTCTTCCTGCCCACACGGGAGTCTATACTGTTTTGTATTTCTGATCCAGCACGGTTGCAGCAAACAAATGAGCTCAGTTTTTGCATGGTCTCTTAAAATTACCTGCACCACCCACATATTAATACATCTTTCTCTTAGTCTGAACTCCTCCACACTGGTCCAGAGAATCAGACCTCACAGAATGTATATTCCCAATATATAGTCTGGAACTGGGGTGATAGACACCCTGTACTCTCACAGTGGGAGACATCCAAACCCTAGATTCAACCATGTTTGGGTTAATGGATTATCTGCCCCTTGAACCCACCAATCATTGTCTTAGTGTCTGAAAATTGATTTGGTTCACCATATATAAGTGATGTTTCTGCTCTGGTACCCACTAGCGCCATAACCTGCTGAACATTCTTTTCAGGACTAATGAATCATTAGTTCAACATAGAACCTCCAGTGCCCTCTATAGGCCATAATGTCAAGGGATTTCTCCTTCCCAGTCGCATCATTAGCTTGGCAATCCCCAAGTCTTTTTCCTCTGACGGCTCAGCTGCAGCTGCCCAGACTGCCTGAGGAGGTTTACACTTTTTTAATGGGACTATAAAATCCTCTAGATTCCGCATATCCCATGAAATCTGTTCTATGATTCTAACTCCTCCTTCAGGGGAGGATTCAAATCTTTTCAGGTACTTGCCTCTATAATTTTAATAGGACCTGATTAGGCTGTCCGTCAACCTTTTACAATTTGAATTCCTGTTCTAATCAGGTCATTGAACATTTGTTTTCTTGAGACCCCAATGGATCCAGATTGGAATCCTTTGGTGCCAATCTCCGAGGTCATTATCAGGGATGGACCTTAGACATCTCCACCACCATTCCAACATTGCACCTTGCCTGTAGGTGCTTTGTCTCCCCCTGATGTGCCACCAATTGGGCAACCTGTTGTATTATGGCCTCCAACACAACTAAGGGGTTCAGTATGGATACCAAAGTACTATAACTGATGTGGTGGGGCTTATTGCAGGATGAGGTCTCTCATTCCTACTGAAAATTTCATCAGATCTGGACTTTCAAAGGCATCCCCATAAATTGCCTCTTCTATACCTAATTCTCTAATACAGGTTTTTAAGGCTTCTGCAGACAACCATAAACCCATTGTAAAGGTATATCATTTTTACTTGGTCATGTTAGTCAGCAAGCAGCCATCTGCCACTGAATTTCTGGTCCTTCTGCCTCCACGTCCCATGACTGAAACAGCCATGCCAGTACACCTTCTCTCAGTTTTTATCTAAACCACTGCACCAGATCCCTAAGTTCAACTACAGTGTACAGGCGTTATATGTAGTACAGTCTGGTCAAGGGGCACTCCCCTGCTCCCTTTTTTTTTTTTTTTTTTTTTTTTGCATCACAATAAGGCAGATCTCTAAGGGATCTGGCTTAAGTGAAGCCTCAAGATCAGACCTTCTAGCACCTTCGTTTACAGAGTCTCTTTCATGCAGGCTCCTGGTACTTTCTAAAGAGATGTTTCAGACCTTTTGGAGGGGAATGATCAGATTTGTTTTTTTTCCCTCCAGCAATAACACAACCCATCTTTCAAGTTCTTCCAACTCAATCATGTAGTAGCTGATTTTCATCAGCTAGAGCCTCATCAGACTTGTTCAACCAATTTGAAACCATCAACAGTGGCCACACCACAGTAGATGCAGCTATTTGTTGTTCTCTGGTAACCAGTATATCTTTGCTAAGGGCATGGAAATACTCAGGCAGGTGGCCTGGGGACTCATAGATGTTTCCTCTGTCCTGCAGGGAGCCCCATTTTCCAGTTACAGAAGTAAACCTATATACAGGGATCATAAGAATCCTGCGATGTGCTCTAGCAAAATTTCATGAAAAAGGGTAGTCTTTCCCCATCCAAACCATTCCCTTATGTTGCTTAGAAATGCCATATTAAATATTTTAGAAGGCTTATGACAGAATAGCTTTAAAGTTATTTGACTGACTGGCTCACCAAATCAAGGGGCAAACAAAAGTAATGACAGAGCGTTTTCATGGGATACAGACACTATAGAACAATATAACAAAAGAATTGACTCACCCCTTCCAACAAATGGCAGCAGTTCAAAAGGAGTACAACCTCAAGAAGACAGAGCACCTCCAGCTACTAACCCTTAAATGAGAGATGGGTGAATCTAAGCCCCACCCCTTCCAGTCACTCAGGGGAATTGCTTGCAGCTGAGCTCCCTGGATTAGCCACACACAGTGCTCAACCATTGCTTCAGGCTGTGACTTGGCAATTCCACTGCACCTTCCAAACGCTGTTGCTGTCAAAAATACATTCCTGGTGTTCAGTCTTTAGTGATGAACTACATTTCCACCTTCAGGGAGGGAATTTAGTCCAAAGTAATTTGTGTCCTAAAGAGAAAGGAAATCTTTACTGTGTATCTGTCCAGTATTTTATTTTTGTTACTAAGGCTACCCACATAAATTTTATTTAGCTGTTCTGCTTCTAGACATTCAAGATAATTACAGTATTGTACAACATATAACTGAATTTCTGCTGTATGTCAGACGTTTATCATTGTTCAATGTCTCAAAAGAAAATGCAAGGAAGATCAGCATATCATCAGGAGAATTCCCTAGTCAATCACAATTAAAAGGATTTCAAGAGATTCTGCAGTATTAGAAGCACTGTACTTCTATCAGGATACTCTTAAAGCGATGTTCTCCATTTTACAAGCACAAATTTCACCACTGAATTTATGCAGTGAAGGTGTTGGGAGTCATATCAGTGAATCCATTTCCAGCAGAGAATACTACCACAGCATAGCGTTGCCCTGTTGTCAGTCCAGCTTTGTTCTATTGTCTTTTCTACAAAGACAGCTCAGAAAATCATAAAATAATTTAGAGATTGGAAAAATCCTTAAAATCATCAGCGTAATCACCCACCTAACTGCCATGTCCGCCACCACACAGGCCCATCTCTCAAGCCTGTCATCAGAACATCATCTGCACCACTCAGCTTGATGTCAGCTGCAAATTTGCTGCAGATGCCCACCTGGACACTGGGCCACTGAATACAACTCAATGGATGCATGCATCCAGCCAATTCCTTATCCACCAAATGGTCCAACCTTCAAACACATCTCTCCCTAACTTAGTGACAAAGATGATGATTGCTCTCTTGTATGTTTCTTCCATATTCACCCAGTTTTCTGAAAATCGGTCTTATTTCAGCTTTAGCAACCATGGACCTCACTGAGCTACTGTTTTACAGCTCCTCTTGGAAGGATTCTGATTTACCTCAGCTTCTAAACACACCTCTTCAGACCAGCTCAGATTTTTCTGCTCAGGAATTGGTTCTTAATGCATGGGACATTAGAGTAGCCACTACAGTACAGTAATGCACTCCCTAAACAGCTCAGAAAAGTCATTTCCAGACTTCCAAAACCCAAATGGGACAAAAGAAATTTGAATCCCACCAAACTTTCACTTTCTGTAGAAATTACGCTTTTTACTCCTTTCATGTGGCAGCTTGGGACACTCCCCCTGCCACTCAAAAACTATGATTTACAGGAAATGCTGTGCTGATTCTACAGTTTTCTAATGACTGGCTCCAGGATTTCTGAGGGTGGCCAGAAGAATTGCTATTATACCTGTAGTACTTACCTTTACAAACCATATCCTTCAGCAACAACAATAAAACAAACAAACAAACAAAAAAACAACAAAACCACTGCAAGAATTTCACCTGGAGGCACCCCAACAAGCTTTCAATAATCTCTAATTACTACGTCTTATTCCCCTCCCTTTTAAAGTATCTCACTCGTACATTCATTTCTCTGTGGCTCAGAGGGAATCAATAGTGCTTACAAGTACACTATTTATTGGCAATTTACTCCTGATTTCCCCCATCTAGGCTATCAATAGAAAGGCAATCTCTTTATGGAACTAATGACTTGCGGTAAAGTATAGACATCCGTTTAATACAAATAAGGGCAAACGATTTCCCGGTCTTGGTTAGATAAAATAGAGCTCACAAGGGCTGATCTCACTTAAAAAGAGTAACTTGTAGCCTTCTCTCATTAAAAGGATAAACTATTAGAATAGAGACAAGGAAGGGAAAAACAAAACAAAACAAAAAAACCCTATATTGCTGGAATAAGGTCTAATGTGCAATCAAGCCTCATTTGTTTAAGAAGGTAATCTTAATAAACTAAACCACTGGCAGAAGAAAAGTGACAGGCAAGACATGGCTTCCAGACAGAAAATAAATGGACATATCAAAGAGCTGTGAACTTCAACAGCAGTGAGCTGCTGAAAGCAGCACTGGCATTTCGGTCAATCATAAACTGCAATGCATGAACTCTGAGCATATGAGAGGGAAAGGTACTGTAGCTGCCAATGAGCCCTTCATTTCAAAAAGGATATTAAGCCAGAACAAAGCCACTCACCTTGTCATAATTAGGAGTGCATCTCATGGGACAAAAAATAGCACTTGTTTCCTGATGCACAACAATTACAGCAATTAAACCTTCAGTACTACTTCCAAATAACACAAGACTACAGAATTTCCATCTAGGAATTTCAGGTTAAACTCCTGGAAGGACAGATAGCCCTTGGCACTGAAACTCTGTAATGACTCATCATTAAGCAGAGGCACATCAAAAGATGCAGGAAAAGATTCCTTCCAACCTTAGGAAAAAAATAAAAAAAAAGGTGTTAGAATAAGAACATGCTCAAGTCTAAATGTAAATAAGTGTTTCCTTGGCTTAATTTTTAGAACCTTGTAGTGCAATATTTCAGTTAGAGAATATAAGAGCATTTCATTGCAATGAACTGGAAAAAGACACAGCCGTCAAAATAGATAGGTAGTACTGTACTGCCTCACAGGCTACTAGACTGCAAACTCTTGAATAAGGACGCATTGTTGCTGCATTTTTCTTTTTGAGTCCTTTAACAATTAATTTTCACACAATCTCAGTAAGTTACTTTATTTCTCAGACATTTTACATGGAATCATTGAAGGGTTAAGTTTGTAGCAGACCTCTGGGTTGCTCTTGCCCAGCTCTGCTCCAGCAGAGGCATCTAGAGCAGGGTGCCTATTGCCTCTTGCCCTGGTACTGAGCACCTCTGAAAGAGCATGGCTGCATCCCCTTTGCATCCTCCCTTCAGGTATTTATAGACACTGATGAGATCTCCCTGGCGTCTCTTCTCCACTCTGAACAGGGCCAGCTCTCAGCTTCTCCCCACAGAAGAGGAGCTCCAGTCCTTGACCACCCTGGTGGCCCTACATTGGCCTCTCTTCAGCATGCCTGTGTCTCTCTTGTTCTGAGACCCAGTACTGCAGACACGGACTCACCAGTCCTGAGCAGAGAAGGATCACTGCTCAGTTTCCGTGTGTACAAACAGAATGATTCAGCCAGCCAGCAAAAAAGAAAAAATATCTTTCTTCCCTCTGCAGAGCGTTCTCCTTTCAATGGCAAAGCAAAGGATCCATAAATTTACTACTTGGCTGACATTTTTCTGTGTATTCCCTTTCTGCGTGGCATGCAAGGACCAATGACATTTTTCTACAGTGCATTCCGGTCCTCGTCATGGTTGCTCCACCAGTGAAGCTGGTTTTCAGGGAAGGACACTGGGAAATTGGGACGGCTTCCCCCAGACCATGGGACTCTTTCAGTGATTCCTGCTGTGTGTTCATCTCCCTTGCTCAGACCTCATGGCACAGCTACCAGTAGTAATGTGTATGCTGTTCCTACAGCTGTTGTACCTTACTCCTCCATACAGACCTACCATGATATACAACCCCAAAGGACTCCAAGAAATTTCAAAAAAAATACCAGGTACATCGAACACATTGGATGCCCTTGGATGCTCCAGGAAGTAGAGCACTTACACCCATGGATGTACTTTGGGAGGTGCTGACTTCACATCTGTTCTCTGCTCCTCTGCTGTTCTGGCTCTGTGGTGCCACACTGAAGGAGGAAGAGCAGACTGAACAGTGCACATAAGCAGATAAAAGAGGAAACAGAAAGGGAGAATGTGAGAGAAAAAGGGATTTCTCAGACTACGCATTCTGATACCTTGCTAAATAACCAATTGTCTTCATTTATCTTGAACTTCACCCAGTCTCTGGCCAGAGGACAAGCACCAGGTCAGCTGGGCCTGCACCGCCACAGAGCCTTCTGCAGGCAAGATCACAAGTCGAAGCTGAGCATCTCCGCTGATATCTCTCCTAAAAGTGAGAGTCTAAAATCAGCCACAGGAAGCACATTTTAATATACTGCCTGCCTTAAGAACTATACTGTAATAACAATGTACTGAAAGGCAAAAATTTCATTTTCCATTTTTATATTTCTTCACTTTTCTGCTACATTGTTTTCAAGGTCATTCAGTTTCTCTTGCTCACTGATCTATGCTGATGAGGGCTCACTTCTGCATCATTATCATATTCATACCTTTTGTGCCAAGAATCATAATGAAAAGTATTAAATATGGCCTGTACCAGAGCATACATCATGATGCTTCACAGAGACCACCTAGTCTAAAATCATAGAATCATAAAATCATAGGATGGTTTGGGTTGAAAGGGACCCTTAAGATTGCCTAGTTCCACCCCACTGCTGTCGGCAGGGTCACCTCCCTCTAGACCAGGCTGCTCACAGCCCTATGCAGCTCAGCCTTGGATGCTTCTAAGGAAGGAGCATCCACAACCTCACTGGGCAATCTGTTCCAGTGTCTCACCACCCACACAGTGAAGTATTTCTTCCTGATATCTAGTCTAAATCTATTCTCTTTCAGGTTAAAGCCATTTCCCCTTGTCTTGTCACTATCTCCTCTTATAAGAAGCCCCTCCCCAGCTTTCCCGTAGGCTCCCTTCAGGTACTGGAAGGCCACTAGTTCTCCTTGGAGCTTTCTCTTCTCCATGCTGAAGAGCCCCAGCTCTCTCAGCCTATTCCTGCAGGGAGGTGCTCCAGCCCTCTGGTCATCTTCGTGGCCCTCCTCTGGATCCACTCCAACAGCTCCATGTCCTTCTTGTGTTGGGGGCCCCAGAACTGGACACAGTACTCCAGGTGAGGTCTCACGAGAGCAAAGGGGCAGAATCACCTCCCTCACCCTGCTGGTCACACTGCTCTGGATGCAGCCCAGGATACGGTTGGCCTTCTGGGCTGGGAGAGCACACTGCCGGCTCATGTTGCATCTTTCATCAATGGACACTCCCAAATCCTTCTCCTCAGGGCTGCTCTCAAGCCATTCTCTGCCCAACCTGTATCTGTGCTTGAGATTGCCCTGGTCTAACTTCAGGACCTTGCATTTGGCCCAGGGGATCTTTATGAGGTTGGCATGGGCCCACCTCTCAAGCCTGCCCTGGTCCCTCTGGATAGCATCCTTTCCCTCTAGCGTGTCAGCTGCATCACCCAGCTTGGTATCATCTGGAAACTTGCCAAGGATGCACTGTCCATGTCACCTATAATTACACTAGTCCCAACACTGATCCCTGAGGAACACTGACACTCATCGCCGGACTCCACCTGGACACTGAGCCATTGACCAAGTTTGTTGGGCATGACCTGCCCTTGCTGAAACCACGTTGTTTACCACCAATCACCTCAAAATGGCTTTTTCTTTTTTTTGTTTGTTTTTTTCGTGACTGCATTACTAGCCCCCAGCACCTCCCATTTCTAAGCACAGGGAACTTCTACAGAGATGCTTCCATGAAGCAGTACCACAGCATGAGGAACGTGGGCAGACAGCATCACTACTGGGACTCAGCATGGGTTTTTTGCTGTCTGTCACCAATTCTCTAAATAACTATGTAAACCAAGAGCCTTTCTCCCTTGCTCCTACGTCTGCCAAAACCAAGAGATGAGTAAAGCACATCCGCGTGGAGTGTTGCCCTCAGTTCCCCCTTCCCCGATCACACTGTTTGGACACAGACATTCACATCTGCACTCTGGAATAACAAGCAACAGAACAGGGTATGCTTCCATGCACCACAGACTTGTTGTAGTCCACAAAGTGAGACAGAGAACAAGCATCTGCCCCCAGTAAATGCAAAACACAGGTTATTCTGTTCATGGCAGTATATTCATATCCTTTCAGACATTTTCATCTGCACAAAAACTGCAAGAAAAGGTACTGCAGTATGTGTATGGCAAATTGAAGCACAGAAGGGTTAAAGAGAACTTGTCTGAAGATATCTATGCTGTGGTATTTGGTAATATGCAGTTCTAAACACACCACAACATGTAAGTCTCAGACAAACTCCATGTTACCAATCTCAGTTTTGCTACCTGTCCTATTGTATAAAGGGTACTCACAGTTCTACCATGGAACTATATCCACACATGCACACAAAGTGCTGTCTTCCATTCCAGGCCTGGAATGGCCTGCCTAGGGAGGCGTTTGAGGCACCATCCCTAGCGCTGTTCAAGAAGCGTTTAGATGAGGTGCTAAGGGATTTGATTTAGTAGTTTAGAGGGTAGGGATGGTGATAGGAGGATGGTTGGACTAGATGATCTTGTAGGTCCTTTCCAACCTAATGTATCTATGAATCTTCGTTACCAAGAACAGGCCAATACGAGGACATCATAGTTTGAGAGCTGAGGGAACGGCACTCTCCGCATCCCGCGGCCGTGCTGTGCCGTGGGGCCGTGCTGGAGGAGCACGCGGATCCCCAGTGCCGGGTCCGGTACGTGCACTCGCGGCAGCGAGCGATGTTCCGCGCCGCTGCCGCCGCGCGCCCGCTCCGGGAGCAACCACAGAGCCGCCAGGGGGCGCCGCTGGCACGCGCCCGGGGGTACGGGGCCGGGAGCGGGTGTACCCCCACAGCCGGCGCTGCCCGGCCCACGCGTGATGTCCTCCGCCGGCACGAGCCTGCGGGGAGCGGCCACGTGTTAACGTGCGCACCCGTGTGTCGGAGCGCCAGCGCGGGCGGCGTCGTTCTCCCGTTAACGCAGCTCGGCACCTTACCAGCAGTGAATTTACGTCTTGTTTGAAACGTCTCAGACCGCTCGGTTCCTGCTCCGGAACTTTTCTGCCAAAGCCATCACCGCGGCGATGCCGCCAGCACGGGGCGGTGCGGCCCCGGCGGCGCGCGAGGTTCTGCTGCAAACTCAAGGAGCGCCCGGGACGGCCGCAACGCGCAGCCCCGAGGCGGCGGAAAACCGGAGATGCCGCTCGTGGTCCCGCGGAGGTCAGCGGGAGGATCCTTCGGTACCCCGCCCCCGTCGGAAGGCCGCAAGGAAAGGCACCGAACGAGTCCGGGGCCTCTGCAGAGTTAACGAACGCGTGTATTTCCACACGTGGAAAAAAAAAGCGGTGTCTTAGATTTGCAGGGAAGTCATGGATCAGGAACAAAAGCACAGTTAATGTGCAAAAGCTGCCATCACTCCACCGCACATTTTTAAAGCGGGTACGAGGGGCTGGATGCTGAAGGGAGGAGAGCCTCGGGGCCGCCCGCGGGACTCGCAGAAGGCAGGGTGCATACGATGCCTGCGCGGCGCGGACAGCGAGAAGACGTCCAGGGGTTGGGGGGGGCGGGGGGGGTTGGAGGGGACACGAGAAATCTCCGGGCCGGCTGGGGAACAATCCCGTCCCGGCCCGACCCGCCGCGTACCGCCTCGTCGGGGCCTTCGCACCGCCGAGCAGGGGCTGGCGGTTGCCGCTCTCCTACCTCGGCCTTCGGTCCCGGCGGGGGACGACCCGCGGAAAAAGGCTGTTCTGCTACACGGCGCAACGGTCTGCGCGCGCTGCGGGGCCAGCACACGGGGACGAGGAGACACGCGGTGGCACCGCAGCCCCGGGCACAGCGGCCGAAGGCGGCACTCGGGGTAACGCGCAGACGGGGACTCAGGGACAGAGACCGGGACAGCCCTGAGCCGGTGCGTGCGGCACCTCCCGCAGCCCCGCGCCCGCCGGGACGACAGCACCGCCCGCACCGCGCATCGCGCCCGGGTCGGTCCTCACTGCTCTGTTGGCGTTTACAACAGAAAACGTGAAACGGCAACAAAGTGCTTTGTTAAGCGCTCTTCGCAGGAGTGCCGTTGTTAACCCCACGCGCGCGCATTACACCTCAACGAGGATGCACACACAGAGCCGCACTGCTGCATCGTTTCTAACCTGAACACCTGAAAACAGAGGGCGGCTCGAGCTCGGACGGTTCCGTCCCGAATGCACTTCGGCACGAGCGCGGCGGCTTTGGGCTGAACACCCGGAGGAGATTCCCAGGACGGACACAACCACGACCGAGTACCGCACCTGTCCCAACCGTTCTGTTCACGGCCGCCGTGCGAACACGTTGACAAATATTCATTCCTCTAGTGTTCCCCAATTAGCAATGCAACAAAAAACGGGAGAAGATAACTGTAAGGCAAAAAGCACGCTACGAACCTGCTTCCAGAATTATCTTCGTTCGAAATCTCAGATCCGAAGCCTTCTTTCGGAGAGTGCACACAGTTCGGTCCGGAACGGCCCCGGTGCGGTACCATCGGCGCGGCCGTTCCGCTCAGGAGGTGCCGCCGTTCCCATAGCGGTGCCGAGCCGTGCCGTGCCGCTACTACCAATGGTCCTGCGAGGGTCCGAACAAGCGCTGTGGCGGCGGTCGCCGCGCACCAAAAGGCGAAGGCGGGCATTCGCAGAGTGGGAGATGGACGCAAACGACGGCCTCGCTCCGTTCGGCCGCTCCGCACTCCAGCCCCTCGGCGGGAGCAGCCCCCGAGGCCCGGCCGCTCCGCGCCGAGGCGGATCCCTGCGGGCAGGATCGGAGCGTGGGGAGGAGCGGACACGTACGCCCCCCACGAGCTCCCTCGACTTCGGGACCCGCCCGTCCGGCGCGTCGTGACGTGTCGCGGTGAAAGCNAGCTTCTCTCCTCCCGCCGCGCCGTCGGAACGCGGCGCCGAGAACGGAGCGGGCGGAGCGGCGCCGCGCCGAGGTTCTTTCGCTCCGAGCAAACTTTGCTGGTGGCTGCTGCCCGCAACCCACGAGCGGAGAGAGGACCGCGCCGGCACTCCTCGCGCGGGGCCATATCGTGAGCTTCGCCCCGCTCGGAGCAGGAACGGTGTCCGTGGATGACCGCCAATGTTAGCGGTGGGGCAGATGGATGCTAACCGGCAGAGCGCGTTCGTGCTGGGCAGCACGCCGCTGGCCGCGCTGCACAACATGGCCGAGATGAAGAGCTCTCTCTTTCCCTACGCCCTGCAGAACCCCTCCGGCTTCAAAGCGCCGGCCCTGGGCGGCCTCAACACGCAGCTGCCCCTGGGGACGCCGCACGGCATCAGCGACATCCTGGGGCGGCCCGTGGGCGCCGCCGGCAACCTGCTGGGCGGGCTGCCCCGCATCAACGGCCTGGCCGCCTCGGCCGGGGTGTACTTCGGCCCCGCCGCCGTCTCCCGGTACCCTAAGCCGCTGGCGGAACTGCCGGGGCGGCCGCCTATCTTCTGGCCGGGAGTGGTGCAGGGCTCTCCGTGGCGGGACCCACGCCTCACCTGTCCCGGTAAGTGCGACGCTGCGGGGCGCGGCTGGCGGTGCCTCTCCCCCTACCCCCCCCGCCCCGGGCCGCGGAGGGCGAGCGGGGGGCGGTGCGGACACCTGGGCTCCACGGAACGCACCGTGCCCCGCTCTGGAGCGGGCGGCGGAGGCGGCTCGGGGAAGACACGATCCCCCCTCTTCTTCCCCCATCACCCCGCCGCCGGTCGCGGATCTCGCGGCGAACGTGAACCTCTCCTGACGGAGCTGTTTTCCCTCCGCTTCCAGCTCAGACAGGGATGGTTTTGGACAAGGACGGGAAGAAGAAACACTCGCGCCCGACTTTCTCTGGGCAGCAGATTTTTGCTTTGGAGAAAACCTTCGAGCAGACGAAGTACCTGGCGGGGCCTGAGCGAGCACGGCTCGCCTACTCGCTGGGGATGACAGAGAGCCAGGTGAAGGTAGGTCCTGCCATCCGCTCCCTTTTGCACTCAGAACCGCGCCGCTCCCGCACGGGGCACTTTTTTTATTTTTTATTTTTTAAGTCACTGATAATTTAAATTACGTCATTTGGATGCTGAATAGCTTTTAGTTCAGTTTCTACGGAACTTCCTTTGTGCTTAAAGTTCGTTACGCTACAAATGATTAAAAAAAAAATCCGTATACGAATCCATCGCTCAGCGGCCCCGCAGGCGCTGCTCGCAGCGGGGTCGCTCCCGCGGCCTCCGCGACCGCTGTCCGGCACGGCTCAGTGCAGAGCCGCGCGGCGTTTCAGCAGCGGTGCTGGGAGCCCCGAGGCGTGGACGAGCGCTGCCCGCGGCCGTGCCGCTCCCGGGGCCGTGCGAGTTCGTTTGCAGCGGTGATCGCTCCGCGGGGCCGGGGCGAGTGACCCCCGCGTGTCGCCGCGAGCCCCCGCGGTGCCGGGACGGGGCGGGAGAGGCGCGGGGCCGAGCTGAGTGCTCCTCTCGGGGCCAGGTGTGGTTCCAGAACAGACGGACCAAGTGGCGGAAGCGGCACGCGGCAGAGATGGCCTCGGCGAAGAAGAAGCACGACTCCGAGACGGAGAAGCTGAAGGAGAGCTCGGACAATGAGGACGATGACGAATACAACAAACCCCTGGACCCCAACTCAGATGATGAGAAAATCACGAGGCTATTGAAAAAGCACAAATCCACGAACCTCGCCCTCGTCAGCCCCTGCAGCACCAGCTCGGACACGTTGTGAGTGGTGCACCGGGATGTTGATGTATTGTACAGCCCAAGATGTATGTGAAATGTATATATTTTTTACAGAATAAGTTATGAAATTATTTTCTTTCTCATCGATGTAAATTTCAGAGGAATTTTGCCGACTGCTTCGTTTCCTTTTCGTGTCCCTTTCAGGTTCACTCCTCTCTGTTTCAGCCAATTCCTGCTCCTTACAATCACCGTTTGTCACTGTTTTGTATGGAGCATAAAGCCCCAGCGCGGCCACTTTGTACATAGTGAACTTCAGATTTTGTGATGTATATTTCTAGTGTAAAAACAGCGTTTTCTTTCAGTCCCTCCCTCTGCTCAGGGGTTTGGCGGTTTGATTTCTTCTGCCTCCGGATTTTATGCTTAATAATATCAAAAGAGGGGAACAAAAAAAACGCGAGAGAAATAAGGACGCTTGATTTTAAATTGGATTAATACTGTTGCCTCCACACGGTTGGAGAGACTTCGTATAAACCAATAAATTATTTAACACGCTTCGCCTTCAGCGCGTTTTCCCCCGTGGTGCCACTTTCTGCTCAGCCCGGGCCGGAGGGGCCGCACCTCGGTGCTGCGGGGACTGCGGCGGAACGCGGGGCGGGCGAGCTCGGGGCCGGGCCGCCTCACGGCTCCGTAGTGCTGGAGGAGCGCCGTCGGGGGGGGGGCACGCCGCCCGCTCCGTACCCCTGGGGCCCCGCAAGGCTGGAGGTGGC
>VXAB01011654.1:16629-170891 GCA_013399175.1 Odontophorus gujanensis
CCCCGCCTTTTTTTTTTTAATGTTCAAGTTGCGTTTTATGAATTTACACGCATTAGATTTGAGACACTTTCAACTCCACAAGTTGCCACACCACAGCGCCATGTTACTAACGCCTGCGGAGAGGTTAGGAATGTTTATGGCCTCGCAGTCCATAGCTCTGGTGAATTTATCTATAAATGAGGCTTCAGTCTGAGGCTGAAGGCAGACTTTATTTTTTTCTTTTTTTTTTTTTCCCAAACCTAAAGATAATCTAAGCACTTTACGGTGGCATATTTATTGAGCTATGGAGAATGGCCTCTCATCAATAGCTCATAAAGCTGTGTGACTCTGTATGGGAACACTCTAACACAGACCCCTCAATGCCTTTTTCTCAGTTTGCATTATGTTTTGATTAACACCAGAAGTACGTTCTGTTAGATGGGTTTTCACTCAAAAAATGACCCTGTTAATTGGTAGGAGATGTAAATTTCATACATTACATAGTATGAAATCTGACAATTCAATAATTTCCCCACAATCTGCAACGCCCACATCGAAGGGACAGACACAAGAATGCTCACCATGATCAATTTTATTGCTTGAGAACCAGAGTACTCATTTCTAAAGGCCTTCGAAGTTACCACGAGTTGAGTTTGCTTAAATAGAATTATGGTGTGGTTATAATGCAACATGGCACAGGAACAATACAGAGCTGCAGACACCCTTCGGGCAGCAGTACTCAGTAGGAACAGTACAGATTGAACTGTTGAGAAAACATTCTGCAAGCAGACACCAAATCATTTCAATGGTANGGCCCGGCCCGCCCCCGGGCGCGGTGGGGCCGGGGGGGGGCGGGCGGGGGGGGGGCACGCCGCCCGCTCCGTCCCCGTGGGGCTCCGCAGGTCGGGTGGTGGCCGGGCCGGGGCCGGGCAGCAGCGCTCCGCGGGACGAGAGTGGAGCGGCGGTGCCGGGGCTGAGCCGCGAAGGCCGAGTCCGACCGCAGCGTCGGGAGCGGCGTTCGGTACCGCGTGGAATTCTCGCGCGTTGTGCCACGCCGTCCCCGAAACGAGAGCGTGCAGGAAGAGCGCGGGTCTCAAGAGGGTGCCGTGACACCCGGCGGGGACGAGGGTCAGACCGCGACGGCTCCCGGTACGGAAAAGCCGTCGGACGGCGAAGGCAGCTCCGCCGCGGGGAGCGGAAGGCAGAGCCCGGACGGCGGCCGCAGAGCGGCCCCGGGGCAAAACCGCGCCGAGCGCGGCGGGGACCGGCAGCGCTACCTCCGACACCGCGAGCCTCGGCCCTCAGCGCCCGCACCCGCGGCCCGGGACTGCCCGCACCATCAGCCCCAGCTCATTCGCTCCGCTGCTGTCGAGCGTATTCGAGGCCGGGCGGGCGCAAGGCAGCTTCGCGGTCGAGCTGCTTCGGTTCCACTACTTTCTTAAAGGAGCGAGACATGGTTTCCGCCTCCCAGCTGCTGCTCGGCAGTGCCGGAGTTGCGGGCCGGCTCCCGCAAGGGCTGCGCGGCGCTTCCTCTGTGCGGGTGAAGGGCCGCGGAGCCCCGCGCTGCCGCCGCTGTGCAGCACTCCCCCCCCGGGCGGGCGCGGCGCGGGACCCGCCCGGCACCGCAGCGGGGCCGCGTTCCGCCTCTCTGCAGTCGGGGTCTTCGGGACCGGGACCGCGCCCGCGCTGTGCCGCTCCAGGGACGGAGTGCATTCGATTTAGAAATTAATCCCCGCTTCTGTTTCGATCGCACCCGCGACTGCCCGACTCTCGGTGGGGAACGGCACGATAAAAAACACCCATCCCCAAAGCGGAGGACTGCTAGGCCTGCTGCCGTTTCTTAAAACGAAACGATCCCCACGGAACGCGACAGTCCGCATGGGCGGCTTTTACTGAACGAGGAACGCGGAANAGAGATAATCTAAGCACTTTACGGTGGCATATTTATTGAGCTATGGAGACTGGCATCTCATCAATAGCTCATAAAGCTGTGTGACTCTGTATGGGAACACTCTAACACAGACCCCTCAATGCCTTTTTCTCAGTTTGCATTATGTTTTGATTAACACCAGAAGTACGTTCTGTTAGATGGGTTTTCACTCAAAAAATGACCCTGTTAATTGGTAGGAGATGTAAATTTCATACATTACATAGTATGAAATCTGACAATTCAATAATTTCCCCACAATCTGCAACGCCCACATCGAAGGGACAGACACAAGAATGCTCACCATGATCAATTTTATTGCTTGAGAACCAGAGTACTCATTTCTAAAGGCCTTCGAAGTTACCACGAGTTGAGTTTGCTTAAATAGAATTATGGTGTGGTTATAATGCAACATGGCACAGGAACAATACAGAGCTGCAGACACCCTTCGGGCAGCAGTACTCAGTAGGAACAGTACAGATTGAACTGTTGAGAAAACATTCTGCAAGCAGACACCAAATCATTTCAATGGTAGTGATTTATACCAAAATCTAGCATAAATCTAATGCCATCACGCAGTCCATGAACTCTGTAGTGTTCTAAATTAAATCAATAAAACATACATTTGTGTTTCATCAACAGACTCCCTAATCACCTTTTAATGTTGTATTTAGTGGTGGGAGAAAAACATTAGTAACAGGATGATAGCGGCAGCTGCAGCGAGCTGCTAACCAGGGCAAGTTACAGCCTTTCTTCTTCCTTTAACACTGTGTGTACACAGTCAGTGTCCAATGGAGATGCTACCTGAAGCAGACCGTTATTTTCTTCTCCTGTATTGTTGTTGTTTTAATACAGAATACTTGGCACCATAAAACAGTAACAAATGACAGACAAGAACAGTTTACAAAATTCTGGAAAGTTACACCCAAACCTAGCTAAGAACTTCACATTCAATCCTTAATAGTACATAGAAAGAAGGGATTATAGGAGCAACAAAGTGAAACTGCTAATATATGTGCTATATAGTATGCTATATATCTGTATCGAGGATGGCACTGCTATATATTATTATTATATAAATGTTGGTTTTGATGTACACTAACTAAACCTGCTACAACTCCAACACTACTGCTGATATGGCACTCTCAAGCATTCATATCGGAAAGTATACTTAGCATAAGTTTTGGTCAGGTTTATAAATTATTTATATATCTGTGTATATATACACATACATACATATATATACACACACATATGTATGTATAGAAAGCAGCTGCTGTGTGATTCAAAAACCATGTAACATGGTAGTATAGTAAATAACTTGAGGAAAAAAAACCTATAAAAATGAAAAACAAAACACTAAAGCTAAAACACAAACCATAAGCCTTGGTTGACAAAGAAAATACCATTTAAAACCATCGATATCTCCATCTATACAATCCAATGTACAAAACCCCAAAGTGGTAAAGATATATAATGTCAGGCATGACACCTTTAAAAGTTTATAATATGTTGAAATAGCTTTTCCACATCGTCAACAAACACTTATTAAAAGTTGAAGATCGTGAAATCTAAAATACATAACATCTCTGCTGTCTATTTAGAGTTTTGGCAACAGAATCGTGACACACATATATATATAAAAAATAATTCCATGTTTCTACTTGATGTCACATGAACATACAAGACAGTGAGGTATGTGAGGCTTTTCTCGAACAGAGTCCAGATGCTGAAGCATAGTGTACGATCAGCAGTCATAGAATGTGGCACTCGGGACGTTTCGATACGGCTGTTACGATTATGTATTTCTGGATGCTGCCATTCCTCCCCTCCTCGCTACAGTGTGGTTTCATGGAAAATCTTCTCATTCCGTAGGCATCTTTTTCCTGTTGCAGAATTGGCATTTTTTTAAAAAGAAAAATAAACACAGGGGCAATGATGTAGAAAATATAAACGTAAAGGAAAAAAAATGATATTTACCACCACATCACTGCACGACACAACACTTGTGCACATTTGCAATAGGTTTACCTGCCCCAGCAGCTATTCGAAAGGACAGGAACACAGGCTGCAGCAAGTCAGGAGAAACAGGAGTTACACATTGGAAATCTTTCTTTTTCAATCAGTAATAAACACACAACAACAATTCCATGGCTGGAAACAAAACGGTGCAACGATTTCTGGGATTAACCTAACTGCAAAAACATGAGAGAAAGAGCTATGGCCGCTCCCGTGCTCCCAGTCCAAGGGACAATTTCCTGCTGACTTCTGCAGGTGGGGGTTCCCCTCAGCCCCCATCTATCACGGAATCAGCTCAGCTGAGCGCACTGCGCTAAACGAAAATCCACACTCAGTGCATCGGTGACAGAAGGGACAGACACGGTCACTTCTGAGTGGCTGTCGTCAGCCACCGACACACGGAACTTTTCATTTACTGCAGAAGTAGTACACCTCTGAATTTCAAATTGGGATTAGATGGTACTTAAGTGTGGTCCTAGGAAAAAAGTGCTCTGTCTCAGAAGAGTGCTGACCATGGCAGCAAATCTAAGTACACTGTTACCAATTTGGATTTATCTGTATATATGCACACATACATGTATTTACCCATTACCAATTCGGGAGCATTACCACCACCTCTAGGACAGATCCACTGTCACTGCTGCACAGCTTACACAATTTTGCAAGTTCCTAGCTGGCTTTTTCTGCAATCACTGAATCACAAAATTCTGCAGCTGCTGTCGAAGTCCCCTCCTCCCCCCGACCAAGGTACTTCAAGGAAAGCACACGCACTTTTCCTGCATTTCTCCCTCAGCTATTTGTCTGTATCCTCTGCAGAGCGGTCTGTAAAATCCCTTTCTTCACTGAAACAACTGCTACTTATTATAAAGTTCAGCATTCTTCTTCTTACATGTCGCTTAAATATGGATCTGCCAACATGCTATTTTATCAATAACTGGCTTGGCTCCAAATTAATTTAAATTATGTTTTAGAAGCATTTTAGATAACCTAATGAAAAAGATTACATTTCACATGGACAGCTGTAAGTGTGCACACATTGGTTCCTTATTCGTTTTGTATTTTATCATATTTTCCTTTCAGCATACACCACTCTATTCCTTATTTGTTATTCATACAAGTGTCTGCTCTACTGATTTTGGTTGAATTCAACTTTAAAAGATTTCCACAGCTCACAATTAAAATTATGAAGTTGAGAAATAGCTGACTTGCATGTAAAATTAAAGGAAACTAGTGAACATATTCCCCTTCGTAATAAAAAAGAAGATAGAAAGATAAATAAAAAAGTTTATTCATTTACCTTGTGATCCCCCATGCAGACGTTTGGCCCAATGTGGTCATATATTACTATCTTCTCATCGTTTTCTGACTAGTTTAAAAAAAAAAACAACAACAGAACCACCAACAAGAATAAACAAGAGCCGTCAGTTCAACCATCCTCCAGTTCACAGAAACAGAAATATGGGAATGGGGTAACACAAATAATTCAGAACAGTTCCTGAATGAAGAGGCTCCATGAAATCACACAATGAGGGGACAGATGTCAATACAGGACCACATCTTTGCTTGGCTTTTCCAGAAAGAGACCATGCAGAACGTATCTTTATGTTCAGTACCAACTGCAGCAATTTGTACACACGAATTAATTCATCACAGCGCCTACTCCTTGCTTCTGGGGCCTTAAGAAATGTTAGTGACTATCATTTGGACAGATTAAATTAATCTTTCATTAGGTTTCATTCAAACCTTCTGCCTGTGGAGTGCAGCCCCACAGTCCCAGTTCCTTTCAAGGAGAGCACACAACTGTATGGAATTAGGTAGGATATCTATCTGTTGCTCTTTCAATTCAGTGCAATCCATGTTGCCTCACATGATTATTTTATTTCCTCACGTAGTTGATTTTAAATGTTCAGAGATACAAATGAATTATTTACACTTTATGAATATAATCTTCTATCACTTCTATGATATACATTCCTTCTTTTGAAAAAAGCACTAAGTGATTTTGAGAAAACCAGTAGTAAATGAAATATGACATTCCTCCAGTCTCCATTATGAATTGTTTTCATTTTGTTCTGCATTGAATATTACCCTTGTACGCTTATATGATGACTTCTTTAGCATTTGTAATTTCAGGGATAAAAAAAATAAACTCTTTCAGCCATTTGCAAAAAATGTAATTTTCAGAATGTTCTGTTTCTCAGCACAACCCTTCAGGAATAAACAGAAACACATCGCCATACAAGATAATTCCTCATTATGCTAAACAGTCTCTACCAGCTAATTAAGTCTGCTGTCTGTGCACTCTGAAGTCTATAATACAATCGTAGATGTGCTTTAAACTAGTTGACAATACTAATTTATTTTGTATGAAACAGTGAAGACTTTCTCATCTGTAATCAGTCAGGTCTGACTGGGCAGTAACATTCCATAAACACCAGCATTTTGGACTATAAAGTTAAAACTGAATTATCTTTAATGCAGTAAGAAAGCTTAAGGTCAGATTTACTTTATAGCACGGTTGTCTGCCAAAAATATAAAAACATAACCTTCTGCATTGTATGCATGAGCCCTTTCCAATATTTCAAGATCATAATGCCACTAGCATCGGAAGTGGGGATACATTCATCAAAAGCGACTTGATAATTTACAAAGGCAGCATAAAATTGTGGATTTTCAACTGCATAATCTTTAGACAGATAAACAAATTACAGCGGTGCACAAGCAGAAACAATATACACTTGGCTGAGCATTCATTACTTCATGCTATCAGGCATCAACGCATCTCCCTAGCAGTGGGCAACCTTTGGTGTTTTAGGGCTCAGGAGGCATAAAATAACATGATGGTGAGGTAACCGACCATAGCATGATAGATGATGTTGCATGAAAGCTGTTCACAGCCCCATGTCTGTACAATCTGTAATGCCTACTGTGTGGTAGAGCCCACTGTACAGTGTGGCAATTTGTGCATACTGTCCTTTCTCTACATAGGATTAAAAAGCAGATTTACAATTTTTGTTTGAAATTAAAGTATAGATTTGCCAAGACAAAAAAATAAATCCTTTATTTGCCTATAAGAATTACTACAGCAAAACAGTTACCCTCATAAGAATTTCTAACAGCTAATTAAAAACACACAAAAAAACCTAAAAATTTGATAAACGCTTAAATTTTCAGGATTTAGTATACTGTAATTAGTTAATTTAAATTTGCCTTCATTTTTTTAACAGTTCCTTCCTAAATTTCACAGCGTAAGGTTCTGCAGTGAAACACATTAAAAACATAATATGCACAAAACCACAGAAACGAGCACTGTCATTTTGGTCTTTATCAGTTCAGCAGTCTTTTCTACTTAATAGTTTCAATACATTCTATGAGCCACAATTACAGTTTATTTTTGAGCTGGGTAAGCTAACTCCTTCCTTGGTACTGGCTCACAAAGTTAAACACCCGTGCCGGTTCGGCTTCCTCCAAATTTGTAATTTTGCAGGCACCTTCCAGGAAATGTCCCAGACTGCATGTTCCTAATTTGGAAGTACAAAACTGCAGTGAAAATATAGCATGCAGTTTTAAAAAGATCCAGGTGGCTGCATTTCTGTTCCATTGCGACCAAGAACTGTGGAACTGACCTCACAGCTACAAATTTCTTTAACGCTCTACCTTTGTTTTCTTTTGTTTAATTTTCTCCCATTATATCCAAGTTATACCCCCCAGATAATCTGAAAGAATTCCTTTCCCTCTGTACTGTTTACACTCTTCAAGCCTTTGTGTACACTTCTATCTCCTTATTCATAGTTTAAAAAAAAAAACTTCCCTCATTGGCCACTCTTTCCATGGTTTTAATCCTTTGTTCTTGAGGAATTCCATGGGTGTCGAGTGCTATCTGTAATATTTTGGGTAGAGCCTCAATTTTTCCTATTCTATTTCTGTAGAAGATCAAATAACATTGATTTTGACATTACTGTTCTTACTACAAAGCCTGTATTCCTCTTGGCTTTATAATGGTTTTTCATCAAGTTTCATAATACACAGATTATCTAAAATTTTAGGTGAAACTTCAAGACACCATGCGACACTTATACATTAAAACGTGTGAGGAAGTATGCTGGACTGAAATATGAGCAGCTATGAAAATGTTCTCAGCCTTTCAGTGAGTTATATACTGCAAAGCAAACAGTCTAATCATGAGGCAAATAGCCCTGATGGGAGAGAGAACAGGAAGGTTATAAACTTCAGGGAACAAAGTTTCAAGGGTTTCATTACTTTAAATGGGAAAAAAAAGAAGATATACATGCAAAGATTACTTCCTGTTAAACTGTACTGGTTATAGAGAAAAATACAGATAGACAGATGACTTTGGGCAATTTGGCATTTCTAAGTCTGTTGAGTGAGCAACAGTCAAACAATCTGGTCAGTAAGGTAACCTCAGTGCAGCAGGGCTGAAAAGTCACAGCACATTCCTTTCCACATGGGAGTTCTGGCTGCTGCTGGCACAGCAGGAAAGGTCTCATGCACAGCAGGAACGCATGGCTGAGATCTCCTTATGCACTGATTTCCTGAGGGGTTTGGGGTCTTTTAGGAACAGAACAGATCTCTGTGTTCTTGCCATGACCAAGCACACAGGAAAAAAAAAAAAAAAAGAAAGCAGTGCATGTTGGCACATGTAACTGGCTGATCTGGTTCAGTGTCTCTACTGAAAACAAGAGAGCAGGGCAAAGTAAAAGAGAGAGAAAAAAAAAACCAAGAGAATTGGGAGGCTCCTGAACTACAATTGGTCATTTAACCTTGAATAGAGAGCATCACTAAGCTTAACTGACCTCTAGGCACTGAAATCCTACGAGGAACCATGTATTCTAAAAATCCTATAAAATAATATTTCTAATGCTCTAACAGAATGCCTAAATTTACACTAATTTAATTGGTATACCAAAATTAGGAGCCTATCTGCTATAGGCTGTCTTCCTTCACTGCTCAGCTATAGTAGATTTGAACCACGTAGGGCCTGACACGTTCTTGGGAAATGCAGTTCTCATCATCAACAACAGAGGGGATCTAAATCTACTATGCTTTAATTCAGGAGCCTCAAGCTGTTCCTTCACAGACTTTTCCTTCAGTAACATTCTTCTTCAGTGCAGCCACTCCTGGCTGCTTCTGCCTGCCTCTGTGCTGAGTCCTTATTATGCCAGCCCTGCTAATACCCTATTCCCTATGTTAACACACAGGAGGCTCGACAGGGGGACTGATGGAGGTTATTGATTTATTTTTATTCTTTTTTAAACCAGGCATGGTTTCACAATGTGGTTCAGATATGCCACAACAGGGCACTGACAAATGCAGCCCTGACAAGCTCCAAAGCAGTGCAGGAGAGCAAATCGTCAGTCAGTGTTGGAGCTCAGACACCAAATGAAGCATTGTGAAAGCTTGAGCTTTGGTAACTGTCAAAGGGTTAATTGGGACAAATCCATAGTCTCCAATGGGAAGCACTGGAGTTCAATACTGCTGTGTATGCCGCCACCAGCTTAGTGAGGGTTTGCTCTTGTCAACTGAAAATTCAGGGCCAAGCAGAAAGGTATCAGCCCTACCTAACCTTGTCAAAGAAAAACGCAACATGAGGGAAGCAGCGAAGCTGCAGATTCACACTTACCTTCAGAATGAGCTCCTTGGCTGAGTGGGACATCAGGATTCTGTCGCACCAGGCTGGACATCGTGTATTCATGTACTGCTTTCCCTGGCTGGAGTCCTCGCTGTACGGGTAACTGCAAACACATTGTCATCACAACAGTCAGCAGCATCCTACAAACATCCTGAAACCTCTGGATCAAATGACAATGCTAATTAAAACATTTAATTGGCCAAAAGCAGCTCTTTTGAACATCTCTCATACTTATTTACCTTCTTCTTCCCCTGGAAAAGAAGCTGATAAAAAGAAGTTACATCACTGGATCGCTATAAATGCACTGTGGGGTCTCCAGCACATTCTATTTTATCTTTAAAATGCAACAAAGTGTTTATTTTGACCTACAGAACACCCTAAAAATTAACTCGAGCTCATCTCCATAGTGCGTGCCTGGGTGAGCCTAGGCTGAAATCACTGAAGGCAATGGTAGTGGCAGCCTCTGGTTAACTGCCAGGAGGCCGAATCCAAAGCTTTCTTAGTGAGTGGATCCTATCCAAGTGTTCTCACTGCTTCAATACCACAGACCTTTGAATTTGACGCTCACTGATTATGCTGTAAGGACCACTGTTTTCCCAGACCATTTCCAGAATGGCATGGGTAAGTAGCCAAAGGGGACTGGAGGATGTCCAAGGGGCTGTGAAAGGCTGTTTCTTGCATACTGGATCCAAATTAGCTGAAGAACAAATAAATGCACTTAAATAAAAACATTAAGCTGGTGCATATTATCTACAGATATATGTGTATGTGTTATTTAAAATAAAGATATTTGCATTTTATCCTGCTTGTGGTTGAATTCATAATGAAAATGCCAAGGTTTTCAAGACGTGTTGAAATAAAATTTCTGGGATGCAACCAAAGGGTTTGCACGCTTGAAGAGAAACTTATTTACCGCTGTACTTGGTGCGATGCTCTGAAACTGAGACATTTTGCTTTCTACCAAATAAGTTTACAAGCTACACTGCCATTAAAAAGATTAGCCATGGCAAACATCCAAGAAAAGCATACTGAATGTATTGGAACAAACTAGTGATCTCAGTACCTTTTCCACCTCATCAAACCTAACAAGACTCATTTTCAAAACATATTATGAGAATTCAATTTGCTGCTTCACTGACATACAGAAGTACAGCTTATTTCTGAGTGTCCGTGAGATATTTTGATGATGTAATACTATTGGTAGTAGAAGTTCTTTGTCTGTAATTTAAGGGTTGACTTTTTCCTGTTACCCTTTTTTAGTTACTCAAGAATCCTATAAAACCGAAGTTACCTTTTATGACAGCAGGTTTAAGAATCAATCACGTCTCACAGAATCCCTCCTTTTACAGAATTAACTACACAGCCTTTAAAATAAGATGCTCTGTACTTGGAATGATCTGTTACTGCTGTGCTAGAGCATTGCATTCAAGAGCCTAAATTCTGTAAAATGGAGTTTAAGATCAATAAAGCGAACTGATAATGTTTCCAAAGGGTGAAAACTTCTGCTAATTTTTCAAGTACTAACCACCCACGGTCAAGAAGGTTTGGTCATTTACAAATATATCTGACCCATCAGCATTCCAATAGCTGGAGCAGAAATGAAGATAAATGCTGCAAAAGCTATCCAGACAAAATCATCTGCAATAATTTAATATGCTAGAATGAGGCAAAATCTTCTTATGAGCCACCATCTATCCCTTAGGCTGGAAGTGTGACAGCGTTCTATCTTATCACACTCCAGTGACAAAAGCTTCTCTCTCCACATCACCTCATCTTTGTCTTGTGCCAGTGTCACTCCTGTGAAATGCTGACATAGGCATAACAATAATAAAAAACTATCTAAATACATTCCTAAGAAGTAAGGAAAATTCTTTGCTCTCCACCTTCATGCTCCAGATGGGTCACACATGCTTTGGAATAAGCAGGTTCTCTTTGTAGACTTGCTCAAAAGGTGAACCAAATATGATTCTTGATACTACCAGGAATGATTCTTTTTGCAGCCAGGCAGGTTTCATGGTCAGGGCAGCTTAGTTCATTATATGTACTTACCTTAGATAGCTTTTTTTTTTTTGTCAAGTAAACAGTCTGTTAGAGGTTCTGGAGTAAGACTGTTGCTGAATAAACTCTCATGAAACATACTGCTTAATGTAGAGTATTCCAGAATAGCACGTTCCAGTATATGTCTCCATCATTCCATCCCGTAGTTAAACGAACAGTACAATGAAAACACTGTGAATGCTTCCTGAATTGAGTCTTTTTCTTGTGAACTCCGAATCTTTTCACTTGGTTGGAGCACTTATAAGGGTATTCTTTTCTAGGCATACTGTGCCATCTTACATGATTTCATCAGCTTTCTCACCAGCTGATGTGATTTAAAACCAGTCGATAAAAGCAATCAAAGGAGGAAACAGATGTGTGAGTGTCTCAGGAAACTCAGCTAATGATTCTGTGCTGCCCTAAAGATATCACAAAATACAAAGATACCAATAAAACAACTACCCCAAACCTCAAAGCTACCACATACAATGGTGTTAATTTTCAGTCTTGTACACAACATCTGCCACAAGAACAGAGCCCTTGAGTGTGCTCCCAGCACTTCCTGCAAAGACAAGTCCTCTGAGGTTGCCAGACTTGGGTCCACAACCACGAAGGCTGCAAACTGAACAAGTGGAAGATATCAAAGGTGCACACATTTCAGAAAAAGCAGGATATAAAGACACAGCACTCACACTGCTTCATCTCATACAGCAACTGCCCAGTAAATACAGACTCAAGATGGCAGACAAAAAACCAGAAAATATTTCTAATGACTTCATTGGGCTGACTGTACTAATACAGTTCTGTTTGACTATTAATTTTTCATCTTCTTTAGGGATGCTTCACAATTCATCTCTTGTCCTTTTTTTCAGCACTATTTTTTTACTGGCTTCTTTAAAAAGAGCATAAATAGTTACATTTAAATTTATGTGCATGCAAGAAAAGAACAGAACTGATCTTTTAATATACAACTTCCAAAAGATATTCAACGTACAATTGTCTACTACCAAGTACATTATTATAGCTTTGCTTTCTTGGTACCTCCAGCTCCTTTTACCACCACCATTCCTGGCTGGTAAGGAGCTCACAGATCTTGATTAAAAATTCATTCAATAATTTAGCAGTTTTTCTGATCTATGAATTGTACAAAGAATAACACTGATCTGACAAAAATAATTTTAAGGACTCTACACCAAATAAACAAAAATTAACAGCATCTTGCCAGGATTGGGTGTTATCAGTCTTCCACTCTGCAGTCAAAACCATCAAAGTTGTGACTGTGGTGGAGCAAAGGAAGAACCAGCTCTCTTGGCCCCATGGCTGTATGAAGGAATTTCTATTTTTCCTTTCTCTAACCTTCTGCCTCAGTCACCCTCTACCTTGTGCTATGTACAAAAGAACAGTGACATAGAAAATAGCAATTGTTCATGTAACAATGATGGCATAACAGAAAAAGGCCTCTGTGAATGATAATTAGATACAACACTAACACTTGTTCGTTCTGTATATGACTGGACTCACTTCCTAATCAGAGCATTCAGTATAGTTACCTAGTGGTTTTCCACGCAGTGTATTCTATATACAAATTTACAAATGAAGAATCCCATATGGATAACTTTTCTGAACTGTTTAATAAAGTAGCAAAGTTGAAATTTAGAACCTTAACAACTCACATTAATTGAATAGTTAATAACAAAATGAGCTTGCTGTTGTCTATATATACCAGCCAGCAGAGAGTCATGCAAAGTATCGTTTGACTTTATACTCTCCTGGATGATGGATAGACAGGCAGTTCTGGAACTGGACCATCCACGCAAATGACTTAGATAATCTGTCTCTAATTGTTCAGGATTTATTTCTCCTCAAGATACTCTTTCTGGACACTTTTCCACCTTATTTCACAAACTTTTACACACTAATGAAAACAGCATCATTGTTATAACAGTGAATGTTGTCAAAATCTAATTTCAAGGATTTGTAAACTAACTCTGTTAATTAGGAACAGAGTGTCAAATAAGCCACTGACATTACAGTTAATAAGGATGAGAGCAACTTGGCACCTGTTTGTGAAAATAAAACATGAAGAGTGTCAGTAATATTATTTCATTACTGCTGTTGTCAAGAATTGTCAAAGATGATTGGACACCTTTACAAAAATACTTACTGCAGGGTTAAAAGTCTTCTGACATCATAAACCATCCTGACAACAGTGCCTTACCTTGAAACACAAGCCAACAATACGATGCATATAAATGTCTCCTAAACTGGCATTTCCAGTCAGGAAAATGCTACTAATGGACTCTTCTCTTGCTCAAGAAAGGATAAAACGTGTTACTGAGATGGGTGAAGAGTACTTTCAAACAATAAACAATTCACTTTGGAGCATTATTACCTTTCAAAGCTGTCTATCACAGACAGTTCTGCTTTCCAGTTCAGTTTCACTCACAGCAAACACCATTACTATGCCCTGATGTTGACAGTGTATTTTGGTGTCACTTTAGGCATTCTGTCTTCTATGGTAAAGACATATTTGGTAGTGCTTCAGAAAGCATGATAACGTCTACCAGGAAGCAATGGGGAAAAAGCAAATTGTGTTGCATTTTCTTTTAGTATAATAAAGGTCATCTTGAAAAAATACACATGCTATGTCAAGATTTACGTGCAGATATTTAGCCAAATATTACTGTGTTTCAGGAAGTGGAGAATACTCCTCTTCAAAGACCAACTGTCCTCTAAACTGTTTCTAATACAAAATGTTTGAGATGAGATGGAATCATAAAGTACTAATGAGAATGGAGCTCTTTATGAGAAGAGCTAAGATAAAATGGACCAAATTACAACTGTATTTCTGAACTCACAGATGAGTTCTTGCATTTACTCAACTTTCTTTCAACATTCAGTCTTTCTATTTAAATATGATATTGAGAAAGGACTTCAAAAGGTGAAAAATACCAAACATTTTTCATCAGAAAATGGTTTATTACTTTATTTACCTTTAGCTCTGCTCTACTTTCAGGTTGCCTGAGGTGATTTTACAAGGAACAAGGACTGCGCAAGGCAGCCAGTTCAAGCTTTGAGTACATTCAAAGTTATAAGGCCAAACATAAAAAAAAATATAAATTATACCTTTAATTGGCATTTCAGCATTAACGTGTGCTGGTATATGAGCAAAACCTCAATAGAATGTCATCCGAACAACTAAAGTATGACATCTAAGGATCAGCATATGCCACTGCTAATTTTTGTCTGCTGCCAGATCATTGGTTTCCTCTCCCGAATCAAATTACCACTTTATATTTTCCTGAACCTAAAAGGGAGATTTGGGGTCCCTAGGCTTTTTCCAAACAAATGACCCTTTGTAATTTATCTTCATATGTTCATTGTAGGAGCAGATAGTTAAAGCTTAGCCATGAGACACATTGGTGATTGAATTAAATTAACTGTTCACGTGTACCAAAATACTCATAAGCCTTCACGATGCTCTGCTGAGCTAACTGGCAATGATACGCATCTCACTTAAGCCAAATCAGGAGGGTAAACAGAGTCTTGCAAACACAGTAGTTTAAGTACAATGTGTTAAACAGCTGCTACTTGCAAATGCTACACTAACACCATGGTGATGAAACCAACAATCAGAGTCAAAGGTGACAATAAAAAGGGAGGTCACCAGGGCAGTCCAGTAGCAAAGGGTAAGATGGGTAAACAGGACTCAAGCCATAACTCCAGGCTCAACACAAAGCAGGAAGGTTAACACTACAATGCTTTTCCCTGAATCTTGTTTTATGGATTTATGTTGAGCATATTGCTTGTTTCAAATACTGAGCTGCTTTGGAAAATCACACTGTTGTAAAACATGTAAAGAATATGATTCAATTAATATTTCTGTTTCAGTAGTCAAACTCCAGACCTCCTCCAGTAAAAAAGAAAAATAAACCCAGAGTTCCTTCCTTTTTCTTTTTTACAGTGAAAAACACCCGGGTATGTCTCTTTCTGCTCCCACAGAGAAAATCCTTCCTCACTGATTACAAACATTCCACTGCTAAACCACAGTGATTATGCAAACACGCGTTACTTCTCACACCACTCCACCTGCTGCATCAGTGCCCCTCTGCAGGGTGGTCATCCTGCCCAAGGCTGAGACCCACGCATGGCTACCAGCCATCAGTGCACTGCATTCTGCTGTCCAGTGAAGAGAGAGAATGGAGAAGCCTGGCTAACAGAAACGGATTATTAATACCTCAGCAAGCAAGCAATGAGTGATATACTCTATTGCTTTAATAACAACAAAGCTGTACTCCACTAAATGTCTGTGATACCTCTACTACTACAAGTAGATACACAAAATGACAACGATGATCTGTTGGAAACAACCCAGCGTGGGCTTGTTCCAGCAGAACAGTCCGATGTCACTGTATGTGACTGCAACTGAGTTAAACATTTTCTCCAGGAACTTGCCTGACTTAGGCTAAATTGCTTCTGTGCAATACTTACACAAACTCTAATACAAAAGACAAAATTATGGCAAAGCTGAGCAACAGGTAGGAAGGAGCCCAGGTTCCGAAAGATCATGCTTTTCAATAGTACTTTCAGGCCTCAGCATGATGCATCAATGGTAAAGACTACAATTAACGAGCTGGCTAACAGTAAAGACCACAACCTTTTTAGAATATACTCTGTTTCCTTCCTGATCACTGCTTGTGATTCTCATATTATACATGCCATACAGTAATATTCAGTGCTTGAAACTTTTAGACTTCACTGATTTTCCTCTCTATTTTCCTTTGCCACAGTTCCTTAAAACAGAGAACTGCACTCTTGGCAACTCAGTCAAGTTCCTCACAAATTAAAAAAACCCCTATTTTAGTTTGGAAATTAAGTGAGGATGACAGTGAGAGCTGTACCGGTTTAATCTGAAGAGAGAAATGTGGATAAGAGCTGTTTGAAAAGCGTTACAGTGGTTAAATGATCACTGGTCTAGAGTAAATGGCAGCTGTCTTCTCAGCCTCCAGCTGGGAAGCAGTTCCTGAGCTCCACTCTCATGTGTTGGAAGAACCTGGACACAGAAGGTCCTGTAGCAATTTACTCCTCAGGGATAAGGGATCCACTGATGATTTAAGATAACCAACTGATACCTGGAAGGTGTTTTACTTTTCATGAACGAATATATGAACTATTTCTATCTGGCAAAAAAACCCCACACATATACTTCTCAATCGGCAGAAAAATAAAGACAAAAGGCAAAAAAAGAAAACAGATTACTGAATAAACAGGAATCTGGAAGAATAAAGTACAAGAGCCAAACAGAATTCCAAAAGGGAAACAATTCCAAGAGCAAATGAGGTTCAGCCCATTTCCAGGCATGAGGTGATAAAGCCATGATACAGCCAATGCAGAGGGTCTGCTATAGAAAAACATCACCAAGAGGATATCTAAGACACAAACATATGTCCAGCCAGGAAATTACACGACAGCCTAATGCAACAATAAACACAAATAGGCCACTTTAAGAGAATGATTAATACATAAGATTATTGTGCATGCAGGCTTATCAGAAAGCAAACCTTGTAGGTGGGTGTGAACCCTTGCTAAAGTCAGCTCCTATCTTTGCTATACAACAGCTACAAGAGTAATTATAATAATTAATGGAGAGCAGTGATAAAGTTAACAATTGCCCACCTGTATACTGACTGACCACGATGTTGTTTCTTTTCTCACACCTACTGCTTTCTGCAATGATTGCTGACTACTACAAACCCTTTTCCAGCCTCATGCTGGGCTTGTTGTTTGCTCATGGCCATGCTGTTCCACCTATAACTGACAGCACTCACTGAGTTTTAAATTCTGCACTGTATTTCATCTCCAGTGGCTAAGGTTGCTATGAGTGACATTAGATTACAAAGAATAATGAGACAAAAACATGAATATACACCATATAAAGAAAAGATCTCAAAATACAGGAATGGATGGATAATGTCTGAAAAATTATTAGCAGGACTTTCCCTGTTCTGTGCAAAGATAACAAACTTACAATGCATATGGTGATTCCTCATTAGGCTCTGATTCCTTTTACAGCTTGCCTTTGCTCTTGGCAGATTTCACGAGGACAGAGTAAGAATTTGCTGTGGCTGAAGGCACTGTGGTTTGTTACTGTTCTTTTTCTCACTCTAAGGGCAGAAAAATGATGAAAGGGCTTTGAGCAGGCTAATCTCTTGGCTGGGTGATGAAAAACTGACTGGTTGCTTTCCCCGCTGGCTGGGAGGGACCGCTACACTCGTGGACATCGCTCCCTTGGCTGTTTCTGGTGATACTGATTGCAACATGCAGGAATGTACTGGCATCCTCCAGGCAGGGGCTGCTGAGCTGGGACACAGCAGCCTCAGCACACACAGGCTGAGCCAGCAGGTCAAGACTTCTTCCTCAGAATTCAGAACACTGAATAACTAACATGCTTTCTTTACACAGGACTATAGGTTAATACTTGGAGAATTCAAAACAACTCAGAATTTAAGAGGAATTCAGAAAGAAAATGTCTTGCTATCAAGTGTCAAGCTGAACAGATCAGAGGTAACCAAAATCCTTGGAAGTGGAGAAGATACTGCAAGGGCTGCACTCAGGGCTTAGTTCTGGGCGATTCTGAGGAGACAATGCCCTAACACCACAGGGTGTGAATGAAGGACTGAGATACCACCAAGTAACCATACAGCCTAAAACTAAATTATAGTTTTGAACTGGAGAAGATAAATTTTCTTTTTCAGTTCTACAAATAGACCTGCAGAAGTGCTGTTTTTAGTTCTGACTGGTAGGAGAGTTCAAAGGTCGCACTGGAAACTTTCCCGTATACAAAGTGGATGGGGAAAAGGCGCCTGGAGTTAACCTTCACTAACCCTGTGAAGGCCCACTTGGTACTGACTACCAGGAAGGTACTGCATTGCCTTAATACAACTGATGTGGCAGGTACAGATTCTGTTTAGAACTATTATATACTCTAATTATAAATTCCCAAATTATGCATTGTATGTACAGTGATCCATACCTATCAAAGTTACTGTATAGTTAAAATACTGATGTGTTTGTAAAATTCATCAAATTCCACTTGCATATTCCTTAGTAGTTGGAAAACTTTCAAGTGAACTACTTTTTTAAAGGGGTAGAATAGAACTCAAACTGTGGATTACAAAAAAAATAAAAATAAAAATCAAAAGGGCAATTCTGAAAATCCTCATCTATGTGCCATCTTATTAGCCATGTGAATGCTCTCATCCACACTCCTCGAATTGTTTTCCAGATCTGTTCAGTGATTGTTTGCTCTGAAATGCCCAGAGTGCAGAGCTGATCTCCATTCTTCCACTTAACAACGGGTTGCTCTTCATGGGGTGACGGCACCATCTGCATTTGTACACTTCTGTTCACCTGAAAAATAGCTTTTCCAAATATAAAACTGACTGTCCTGGCTTTCAGCAATTAATGCCTGAACTCTAGATTTCTATTAAAACACAGTGCAGCTAAATTAACGCAGTCTTCCACAACAGTCAAACTAACACACGTTCCCACAGATGGTTAAACTAATTTAGGTCTGCATTCAAGGCACCAAACAGCATGGAAGATTCGTGTGACACTGTCATGGCAGGAATCAGCTCAGGTTCAGTCATCTAAGCACCAAATGGTGAAGGGCAGCCAGGAAGCGATACTCTTCTCTCTGTGGGTGTCCAGATTTGGCAAACAGAGCAGTGCAGGGCAAGAGCCCTACAGTATTACAGCTTCTTTAAAGAATTATCTATACTAGCATCTATACTAGCTCTTAGAGACAAGTAAGAATTCAGTAGCTAAAAAATAAAATTATTTCAGAATAGCCTAGATTCAGAGTACAGGATCCCTACCTTCTATAGAATTAAAAAGCAACTTTTTATTTGATAACTTATTACAACATCAAAAATCTTATTTTCAGGAACCATTAGCTCTGTGACTGAAAAGAAAATAGGAAAGAAATAATATAAAATTAAATTTATAAATTTTATATTAAAAAGGAATGATTTAGCAGTAGATGGAAATACATAAAGACCTCCTTCTTCAGCCAAGATTTGTAAGTGATTCCTGAGATGCTTTCTCTGCCTTAGAAGTGGTAAGATCGGTGCTCTCCCTGAGTACTGAACGTAGTTTATGTTCAACTGAAAAGAGACTGTAAGGAGCTTTAGAAAGGCACGCTGCAAACAACTCTTGCAGACCATAATAAACTCAACAACTATCAACAGTGGAGAAGAACAAAACACCATAGGAATATTATGAAAAAGACAGACCTCCTGGAAAGAGTCCAGCAGAATAACAATTGTAAGGGTTGAAAGGGACCTCCAGAGATCATGGAGTCCAGCTCCCTGCCAAAGCAGCTCCCAGCCCAGGTTGCACAGCTCGGCATCCAGGCGGGTCTGGAACATCTCCTGAGAAGAAGATCCACCACCTCTGTGTTCAGCTCCAGTGCTCCATCACTGCACTGTGAAGAAGTTCCCATGCACATTTATGCACAACTTCCTATGCTTCAGTTTGTGGTCATTTCCCCTCATCCTATCATCATGCACTGCTAAGAATAGTCCAGTCTCATCCCTTCACCTCCCACTCCTCAGATATTTATAGACATGGATCAGATCCCCTCTGAGTTTTCTTTTTTCAAGGCTGAATAGACCCAGGATTCTCAGCCTTTCCTCCTAAGAGAGGTGTTCCATGCCCTTTATCATCTTTGCAGCCCTCTGCTTTGCCTGCCTTGGCAGTGGGTTGGACTAGATGATCAGTTCTGTAATTACAGCACATTTTCATTTTACTATCACTTTGTTAGAAAATTACTGAAGAAGTCAACATTTTTATTACTGCTTATATTGAAATGCTATTTTAGTGTGACCAAGAAAAAAGAAATGACAACCAAACTATTCTAGGTTCCCAAAGTTCATTTTTTTTTAAAGAATAGTCAATTCACATTTTTACACACTGTAAATGACAGATATCTCCCCTAAATCTCATAGTGAGAGTGGTAACTTGTACTCTGTATTCCTATGAAGTCTCATGGAAGGTCAGTTTCCCCAGCATTTAGAAATACAGAAAATGTTTACATTAAGTTCTGCTTAGTATTAAGGCCCTGTAACAGTTCCTGCTGCCCAAACCAGGCTTGCTGTACCCCACTCAGGGCAGGAGCACCTGCCCTGTGCCCTGCACACAATGGGAACACAACACAGGGCCGGGGCAGAGCGCACCTCCATGGCCGCAGGGTGCCACCCCTTTAGTGCCCCAACACCTCCCCACAATGCCAAGGATCAGAGCCTGACTCTTCCAGATAGGAACCAGTAAACAATACAGCATCATATGACACAAGGCACGACTGACAGTGCTTGATCAGCAGGTACTGGAACTTTAAAAAGAATATGAACATTTTGGACACAGTTTGCAAAGGTTCATCTAAAGAGCAAAGTACTGTGATTTTTGTCAAAATAAATGCTTTTTAATATTAACTATATCCCTACACAGTTGTCACAGCTTCAGGTGACATTCAGGAGTAGGGACAGAGAAATTCATTGTAAAAGAAGCCTGCACAGCTCAGCACCTGATGGTGCTGCTGAACAATGCAAGAATGAGGACTCACGATTGGGTTCACTGCCTGTATTTTCACTGCAAGTACTGATCAGAGCTAACTAAACTCAAGACTTTCCTCTGGAAGAAAGGCATTCCACCCTGTGCATTCACCATGATGCCTTGCACCATGAAATGGAGTTTTCTTATTATTTTGAGTAGGATTTTGCTAATTTTTAAGCTGTAAAACCAGTTGTTTTCAGTCAAAACAAAGCCCTCTTATGAAGAAAGGGGACTGGTTGTCCACAGTGGACACACCACCTCCCCAGCTAGCATTAGCCTGGAGATCAGAACCAAGACACCACAGCACCTTCAGCATTATGCAAGGATATAAAGTAAAACGGGTCAGCAATAATGCAGCATGTTTGTACCTGGCTGCACTTATACATGAGATATCTGGATTGTGTGTGATGCTGCTCTAGGAATGAAGTGAACGCAAAACCAGGAGAGCTGCTGAGGCTGAAATTTTGGCCCTGATGAAGTACCACTGACCCACAAGGATTAAAGCTTTCCACAGCAGGTCAGCAATGGTAGTATAATAAAATCCAGAGGAGTATTAAAATCCAGAGAATGAAACAGTTAATGCTTATTAAAAATGAATCTATAAATAACTTAGCCTGCTGCAACTTAAAGCTATGTAACATTTTCCATTTACCTGAAGTGTACACTGAATCCTCTCAAAAAGCATGTTTGAGAATGTGGGAAGAATAGAACCCAACCCCCAACATTGATAATATTGCATCAAAAAAACAGTACGGCTTAGTTGTTAGCTATAATAACAACTACAACTCTGATTTGTCAAAGCATACAAAAGATCAGACAACTAATAGCCATATTAAGAAATGCAGTGTAATCAGACTAGAAATACACTGAATCAGAAGAAAAATACAAAGCAGAAAGAGAATGGTAGAATGGATTTTCTCGTCTCATAAGTTCATCTCAAGTTTTTGCTCAACTTCATAAATCCAAGCTTTCCTATTTAAGCGTTTGCTATTATGAAAGCTAACGTGGGCTTGCTAACTACATTAAATTCTGGAATACTGCTTTAAGGCTATGATTACTATTGTTCACAGCTTCCTTCTAAATTCAAATACTCACTTATTAAGCCCATAGGCCTAACACAAAAAGTAACTTTAGACCTTTCTGACTCATTTTCCAGTGGAAAAGTCTTTTTTTTCCTGTTGCATTTGCAGAACAAACTGATGTATCGTATGCTTTGCAGCTAAGAGTTTGAAGAAGTTTAAAAGTAGTTTCTAAATATACAGTACTTTTCACATCCCTCTTTGGTTAAAGATACAAAATGCAGTAAGACTGGATACATATTAAGCTTATATTTACAAACAGTAAATAAAATGGCCAAGTAATGGGAAGCTATATCTTTTTATCAGAAGAAAAGGTGATGAAAGAATGCAGGGGAAACAAATGGAAAATTAAGCAAAAAAAAAAGACAAAATAGCAGGCTGCATTATTCCTTTCCTTCTAGGTTATAAAGAAAAACATGTAGCTTTTTGCCCATTTAGAAGATTAGAATTTACAGTTACTAGCAGATAGGGGTAATTATTTCAGCAGAAATTAAAAAAAATCATGTTATTTCTACCAGGAAAATCAATGTTCTTTATTTCATGAACAAAAATAGGACAATGATTGCAGAAACTCTTTAGCAACAGTGAATCCAACTCTGCAATACTCTGCTTAGGTAAAACTTCTCATTGCCCCTGTTAGCTACGCAAGGATTACAGAATGCAAAGCAGGATGCCTTTGTCAGATGGTCCAGAACACAAGGAGGGATGGGTGAGAAAAAACAACCTAAAGCTGATCTGTTCAGTGTACACACGAGGCTGGCCTGTTGGTTATACACCCTATATTCTTAGCAATATTCTCAGGTTCTTATCAGTTCTCTGCTTTCTTCTTATGTAAGCCCAGTGTTAGCACCTCTTCCATGCCAAAAAGGAAGTACCAACTTTCAGCATAAAACTCCTTATTTACTATTATTATTACATGAAGCAGACAGAGTGACTACCAGGCAAAGATTCACATTTACCCCTTCACTGATGCTGCTGGAACAGATGAGAACAGCAGCTGCAGGGCTGATCCTCTGTGGGCCTTTGGACCTTGCAGCTGGTTAGCTGCACCCCTCCTTGGGCTCCTAGCCTGTTCTCAGAGCTCACAAACGCCCAGGTGAAGCAGCTGTGGCCTATGCAGAGCTGCCTGGGACTGTGCCCTTACTGCCATGACAGGGCAACCAGGAGCACTGCCTGTAGCCCTTTGCCCTGCACTGTTCATGGAGAGCTCCCCTTCCCTAGCTCCAACTGGATGTGATGGGGAGGAAGGCTCATTTTATTTGCCCACAGGCTCACACTGCATGGTCCTTGGCAGCTGCAAGGAAAATCCTGGATTGTTCAGAGACTGGCTGTAGTTCACGAGAAATCTAGCTGCTAGAATAACAAAATACATCTCTAATGAGATTCGGACATATCTGCATAAAAAGATTTTGCGAAGATTTAGAGTTTGGCCAAGCATTCACATAATTTCACAGAAAGTTCAAGAGTACAACTTAGACACAAAGACTCACACCAAATTCCAGACTTCTGCACCAGAGCAGACCAGCAGCAAACCATATTGGCTGAAAGGTCTGAAGAGCCTGCAAACCACTCATGCAATAAAGCATTCTTGCCAAACCCTGCCCTTGTTTTGGCTGAAAGATTGGCCGGGACTTCCATTCTACTTGCAAATTACTGTACTGTTGTTTGTTTCGTTTCCATTCTACGGTATAAAATCTAAAGCAAACATTAGCAAAGCCATAAACTATTAAAAGAAAAAACCCAAACACCACCACTCCCACTCCCAAACAGGTCAGGAAGCAGCAAAAGCAGGCACAACTGACACAGAACTTTAAAAGTAAGACAGAGAACTTTACAAGTAAGTCTGTTCTCAGTCTTGCCCAGGCTGTTTGTGTATGAGTGCCACGCTATTTGCGCTTGGTGGCCAATGAATGACATGACAGCTGGACAATTAATCTTCATTTTAGAAAAAGACTAAGTTAGTGAAATCCAATTGAAGTATTTCTGGTAAGAAATGCACATCTTTTTTCCCTCGCTTCCTTTCACCCCCAACAAGTACACAACTAACCAAATACAGTCAGCGATATACACACTGCTGGTCTTCTGTAATCATAATCAATAGGAACAATTTAGAGCAGTGGTAACCTCTCTATGCATGCTTCCATAGTCCCATGGGATCAATATAATTCAGTATCACAGCTGGCTGGTAAAAAATGATGAGATTATGATAACAAAAAGGCAAGCTTTTCAAATACTTTTCCTGGTGCATGACAAAGCATTATACCTTTCAGTCTGTTTCTAAAGAACAAAACAGAAATATTTAAGAATGTCATATTTCATATACGAATACATATAAACTCCTTTAATACACTTTGTGTATATATGCATACATATATCTACATCTGCAGAGGTTTCTCATTCTCTATGAATACAGTATTTATTTCCCTTAAAAGTGATTCTAAGATTTGACTTATTCATACTCAGAAAGGGGATATACATATTTAAAAACATATCAATTTTTCTGTGCATTTTCAATGAAGGGAACTGCCACTTGTAAAAGTTTTGGTTTTGTTTGATAGCAGTACTTGTGCATTAATGGCTAAAATTCAACCAAGGGTGTACATCAGATTAAAAAGCATGCATGTATATTATAAAAGCAAAATTATCCTAATAAGTCTTCATAGTTATAAAACATGTCTACTGAAACTGAAAAACCAGAATCTAAGTTCTTGCTTTCTTTCCTGCTACTCCTGGAGCCCATCGTGAGCAATGGCATTAAGCTATGTATCTCCAATACTTCAAGTCTATTTTCAGTGAGCACCACTTGCCATTCAGTTGCCAACAGCTAGAGACAAAGACTGCCATGGCTGCAATCAAATAACTCAACAGGCCATCTGGCTTTAGTAACTATGCTTCTTAGCACTGAATCAAGTATGGTCTATTTTAAAAGCAGCTATAAAACACAGTAACAATGAGCTGTTGAGCAGCATTTATGTAGTAACTGAGGGGATGCAGGAAGACTATATAGACTTATAAAGGGAATTAAGATCATTATCATTTCTACAGTACGAATAGGAACACTCACATTTTACCTGTAACACTCCTAACAGTTAAGTTTTAATCAGCTCACTAGTTAAATAAATGGATTATATGCGACTCTTACCTGGGAGGAAATGAGATGTCCAGTTCATACAATCTGTCCTTAAAGACTGAGAGCTCTCTGTCAAATTCTAAAAGCTATAAAAGACAGAAACAAATGCATTCACGCTTCAACTGAAGAAATCTAAAAACACTATGTTACATAAAATGAAATAAATGGACTGATTACACAGCTTGAGCTACGCTCCTCAGATAACAGCTTCCAAAACTTACTGAATACTATTCTGATATATAGAAAGTTAATTGAGGAAAGTGTACAAAACGTTTTTTCATCTTAGTGAAACATGTAACGCTGGCTCTTTACATCAGTGACTTACTCGTGCACTTAGCATGCCAAGATGGTGAATTACAAAAAAAAAAAAAAATTATTAGCAATCTTTTCAGAGATAAACCAGGCCTGCATTAAAAGAGTACAGCAAACTGATATGCTAATCAGCCCACAAAAATGTCGGGAGAAGTATCATAATACTTTATATTATCTTCAGCTCTGATAAGAGGGTACAATAAACACGAGGATGTGCAAATCACTCTTCCTAAGCAAAGACAAGCAGCATTTTTGTACACTAATTTTGGGTGGTGCATGTCAGATAGCAGAAAAAAGGAAATGTGACAACAGGTAAAATGTGTTCCCAGGAAGCAGGCAAGATGTGGTACTGGAAGCAGATATTTAACAGACATGTTCATAAGCCTAGAGTTAATATCCCAGATAAATATTAGTCCTTGCTAAATCTGTTTTCTCGTGACCGTGACAGAGAAAATAAATGTCTGTAGTCTTTTGTTCACAAACATGAACCCACTCATAACAAGTCAATGATAATAGTCTGTGCTAAACCATTAACTGTTCTGATGAACACAAGCGACCTTATTACAGAACCAGGGCTGGTGTTAACTCTGACGTCCGAGTGAATAAGAGAGTTAAAAAACAAAAAGCTCATCATCTGTGGTGTTACCGGCTGCCGTTCCAAGTGTCACTTTCTATTTTGACAAGCATGTCATCAAAACAGTATCCTGAACGATGGAGTATGTTTGTCCACTGTTCATTAATCACATCCCATCTCACAGCTGTGCTGATACCATTGTATGAATAGCAGAGGTTCCCAAAGAAATTAGATTGTGTCCCCCTTTTCCCTCTGCCACCTCATAAATCATTCCTGAAATGTGCAATTAGCAGCTACTTGTACACATTAATTATCTGCGTGAAGGGCAGCTACCTGAACCACCTGCACTGCTGATTAGCTACCTCTCCATGGCCCCCCGGGTTCTTCCATTTCTAGTTGCAGTGTTGCTTTACGTACGCACTTCTGCACGTGGATACAAAATCATGGGCAGCTTCCCCTATTTTACTGCATCTGAAGCTAAGCTCTGAGATGGAATGCTGACAAAGACTTTCCAATACAAATGACTGCAGTTAATTTCTATATATTTCAACTCCCTTCAAACCCAACTATTTAAGAGTTTGGATAAATACTATAAAGTATTGGGAAATTTGCACCTCATGTATCTGTCTATCTAGTAATATGTTCAACTCTAAAAAAGTTGGGATGGTTCAGCCATTACTTTACGATGTAATGTCAATACACTTAAGGAAAAAATGTTTCCTTGTGCACGCTTTCAGACTGCGAACTTTATTAAAATAAAGTCCAAACAGATAGATGGGTAGCCACTACGTATACACACAAGCCAGCTGTGAAAACAACTGTTAATATCCTTTTTCTATTCCGCATTTCTCCACATGTTTAATTATCTGCCCAACACAAACACGGCACAGGAAAAAATCTACCATCCCCACTAAAAACTGTTATTTGAAGCACATAGCTATTAATGTAATACAAATTCATTTTTCCTGCTCCTTCCAAGTAAAAAGAACAGAGCAGGAAGGTGGAAGCATCAGGAAAAATAAGGCTATTTCTAAACCATGAAAACAGCAAGAACTGAATAAAAGAACAATGATCCACAGAATACAATTGTATAAATTACTCATGAGAATTCCAAGGGATGGAGACATTAAACACAAGCATTGTCCTCTCATACCAATTCACGCTGCAAAATTTTAAACATTCATACTGCTTTTGCTATGATTATGTTTGCAAATTAAATGAAAGTCAGCAGTCATAGGACTGAGCGTTCAGACGTACATTATCACCCAGAAAGTTTCTGATGTGTTTATTTGCTGCAGTCGCTGTTCAGTTGTGTTGTGCTATGCAAATGAGCTGCTGACACTGGTGACAGAGTGGACAGATAACAGGAACAAGACTGTATTGTGCACTGCACCACCAGCTCCCCAAGTTATCCCAGGTAACAGGACATAACTGAACCAGTAATGACAAAGCCAAAAACTCACGATAACCTAGCTGAGTGTCTAAACCCAATTGGATTCCCAGGAGCACACATACAGGAAAAGTTGTTCTTTGTTGGCAATGCATCATCACATGTAAAACAGACATGTATTCTGACTGCAGCGGATTATCTGAACAGGATTTTTTTTTTTTTATTTCTTGATATATTTTAATATTACTTAATTTCAACGAAGGATTAATTCTTTCCTAGATATTACATGACTAAGTTATAATATCTGTACAAATGGTTACACATCCACAAATCACACAAAGAGATCTGATTATTCTCATAAAGGGAAATAAGAAGCTCCCCATGTGTTCAGAACGCTGCAATGAGAAACCACATCAGAGTTCTGCTTTATTCACCTAGCACCACTGTAGATGGGCGGGGGGGGGAAAGACTAGGGCAAGAAACAATGAAAATTTGAGACAGGCATTTTGAGAAAACCCCAGTTTATTTTTCAGATGAGAATGCTCTGATCATCACATTTTTGGTATTCATCTTAAAGTCACTTTGGTTCTCATTCAAGTCTGTGCACTCAAAATGCAAGATGGTGAAAAAACTAGGCCCTACCACAATTACAGACACTACACTCCTCTCCAACCCAACCTAGTAAAAGAAAGAATGGGACTTGATACAGGCACCATCTCATTATATTTGCTTTACAGCAGCTGCATGGACGTCTGGTCCCCCTTGCATATATTAATTTTTATAAGCTACCTGTAGCGCAATCTGACACTGAAAAGCAGTCAGAATTTCATAGGGCAGCATCCTTACAGCATATGCCGGCATATTTTTAAAAATTTCCCCAAGCATTTTCCATTAATAGATGTTTTCAGACCAATCTTCCCACTCGTCTACATATCGTACATTACTCAGCATTGTGAATAACACTGTTGCTGTAATAGTAAACAAATATGTCTGATCATTCTGAATGACTAAAAAATGACAAAGAAACACAGTTTAAAACCAAAAATCAATATATTGTTCCACTTAATTTACTCATCTTTAAGATGAGTACTCATCTTTAAGATGAGTACTCATCTTTAAGATGAGTACTCATCTTTAAGAAGCAAACCCTGAACATACCACATGGTATTCTGAGATAATTTGACCAATTACACAAATTTTAAAGCACTGGGGCTGAAAACTAATTCCAGAACTGCATGTCACAGACAGTTCAGAAGTTATTTGGTTTTTTTTCCTCCCACCCCAAAATCAATTTCACCAATGAACTTGCATGTAAAGTACAGCAAGGATTATGTAAGGGCTGCTTTAAGCACTGAGTTGCTGATACTACGTTAAGTGCTGTGTCTTTGGTAACACTATAACATGATGGAAAACACAGCAATAGTAGCAGGGCAGCAAAGCCTCCAGACACAGCAAATGAGGACAAACCCAAACACAGCAACCATAACACAGAAACCCAGGAAGAAAATTTGGTTACCTTGGGAAGGCCTCAGGTAGGCAAAGATACCCTCACCTCCACTGCCAACCCTTAAATGAGGACTGGGAAGGGCTGGATCTCAACTCCACCCCATCTAATTACTCAGGTGCATTACACACACCTGAGCTGCCCCTGCCTTCCCACCAGGTGCTCCATCACTGCTTCAGGCTGTGACTCAGCATTTCCACTCCGTATGTAAAGATATTTGGTCTACAACACACAGTGACCAACCCAACATGAGCATTAGATCAACATCTCCCAAATGAAAACACCCTCCATACATGTAAGTATTATGTCTACAGACAGCTAGTACCCTGTGAGACAGAGACAATATGCCTGGGTGAACACAGCCATGCAGTGGGATTACAAATGCACACAGAACGCATCCACTGGCCTGGGACTGGGGGAAAAAGTCGCAAAATAATCTTTAAAAAACAGATTAAATTTATCGATGGGATTTTGCAGTTTGAAGTTATATATTTCTTTTCTGTACACTTTATAAGCCAAATACTTCAGACAGCTTCTGTATGCAAGCTCTTGCTGACTCAGATAGGAAATGACTTGCTAGCAGTGAAGTTCTTCGCACAGGATTACAGAATGACTGCATTTTGCACTAAGGAGTATTTGCTATTTTCTTAGAGTAGAATTAACAAACTTGATGGCTGTTTCCTGTATCAGCTGCAGTGTCTATCACTGTGTTGTTTATCCATCTGCTTGTAAAGACTGCTGAAGAGTTCTTTTCTTTCCCTCCCTTCTTGTCAATGAGCACTACTGCAGAACATTCACTTACTGCCTGGAGCCCACGGTCCCTGAAACTGCTGGGGTTGTGTGTGGGAAGCAGAACGAGTTATAGCTGAAGATAACACTTATCTGCAACGCTGAATTTGGATGTTATCTTGCTCTACAATAACCAAAGGACTATAGCAGATTTAGCTGGTGTAGAAATCAAAGTAATTTTGCTTGCTTCAGTTTAAACCAACAAAGCACACAGGAAAGGTCAGTGTCCATCGGTGTACTGCAATGGGCCACCTTGGCTAAAACCACACAAAAATGAACCCTTTAAAGCAGGGCATCTTAATTCAGTCATTGGAGTAGAACAATAGCAATTACTCATCAAGACCTACAGACCAAAGTCAGAGCATTGTTAGATCAGAAGGTGATATTAGCAGCATTTATCAAACCCATCTGCAGGGCTCACCAGAGAATTCACAGCTGTGAAAGGAAAATGAAGTTTTAGACCAAGGAAAGGAGATGAGCATACAGAAATGGCCTTAGAGAGTCAAAATATATGCGCACTAGTTACTGCAAACTCCTTCACCAGTCTTGTATAGAGCCCACTTCTTTTGAAAAACTCTGGAAATGCAGTAATTTAATTTGGCTTTCCAGTTGAGAAAAATATTTAGAGCCCAATTCAGCAATAGACTGCTTTACAAAGGTCTGGGAAATACAGATCCCTCCCACCTAAGACAACACTACACACAACTCTGCACTGCTCTGATTTTAAGCACTTTTAAAATCTGGGCCCTTGGGGCCTGGCAGAGGTGGCTGTTGTCACACTGCCATGCACCAGCCCCTCCTGCTGGGGAACTGCAGGGCCCCGCACTCTGCAGAAGATGCACCTAGGATGCAGGGTGCAACAAGTGGAAGGGGCTCTTGAACAAGCAGCCCCAGCAGTCCATGCCACACAGTATTTCTCACTCTGCAGGGTGTTCAGTTCTATGTATGCAAAGAAGGAACTGGATGGTTCAGAAGCTAACTTCTGGTGCACTGCTGTACTGTCTCTCCAACAGATACTGGAAAGGCTGAAGTCCCCCACGAGGACCACATTATATAAATGTGAAGCTGTATATAGAGGGTCTCATCCACTTGGTCTTCCCAATCAGGCAGCCTGTAGCAGACTCCCATCACAGTGTCTCCTTTCCCAGCCTTCCCCTTATTGCTAACCCATAAGCTCTCTGTCAGCTCCTCACCTGTCCACAGGTAGAGCTCCATGGACTCCAGGTGGTCACTGATGTAGAGGGAACACTCACTCCCTTTCTCCCCTGCCTGTCTTTCCTGAAGAGTTTATCCCCATCCATCCCTACATTCCATTCACAAGAATCATCCCACCACGTCTCAGTGATGCCAATGACAGCACAGCCCCATAGCCACACACAAGCCTGCAACTCCTCCTGCTTGCTCCCCACACTCCACGCATCAGTGTATGGGCACCTGAGTTGGGTTCCCGTTAAGACTGATTTACCAATTAGAGTTTCCTTATCCTGTACCTTAGGTGCCATCTTACTGGCTTGTGATCCTCCAGGCTCGGGGCATCCATTACCATTTTCAGCCTCAAAATGCAATTATTTGAGGATCCCCTCCCCAGACAACTCTAGTTTAAAGCCCTCCTGGTTAAACAATTTTCCTGATTTCCCTCCTGGAAAGCTTGCTGCCTAAGATGGTCTTCCGCTTGTCTGACAGATGAACCCCAACCTACCCCAAGAAGACCAGAATTCTCAAAATTAGTTCTATGACATAAGTAACCAAAGCCCAAGCCCTGTTCATACCACCTCTCCCTTAGCTTTTTGTTGATTTTCTTAATTCTGTCAGTCCTTTCCCTCCCCAAACCCCTAACTTGGAGGATTGATGAGAAGACTACCCATGCTCCTGAGATCCTCACTGCTGCTCCCAGCTCCTTGTAGTGTCTCTTGATGTTCTTCAGGTTGCTGACAGCTGTGCCTTTGGTGCCTATATGAAACAGCAGCGGTCTGTGGGAAACACAAGGTCTGGTAGCCTCTGTCACATCCTTAATGCAGGCCCTGGCAGGCAGCAGACTTCTCTAGACAGTGGGCCAAGGTGACAAATGGGTGCCCCTGTGCCCCTCAGAAGGGAATGACCAACCACTATGACCCATCACTTCTTCTAAGTTGCAGCAGTTGTTATCAGTGGGGAGGGCTGGCTGCCTTACTCAGTTCAGATGACTTACCTGCTATTGTTTCTTCTTCCATCTCAGCCTGGAGAACCATGAAGTGGTTATACAGAGGCACCTCAGGCTTTAAGGCAGGCTTTTTCCTCCTGTTAGTCTTTCTCATGGCAATTTGCCATTTCTTGTCACTGTTCCTCTCCAACTGGATATGCCAGTGGGGGAGTTTGGGGCTGTTTGGCCCTGGACTGTGGAATAAATGCAGGCTGCACTGAGCCTGGTCGACTCACTCTCTGATAGCACACAGCCGTCTGGCTGTCTCCTGGAGGTTGGACAGCTGCTGCAGGAGGTCCTCCACCTAAGCACTTTTTTGTCACTCACCTCTGCTCCAGAAGACAGGTGCAGACACTTCCCACAGACCATGGTCTGCACAGATGCTTCTTCCTTTATTAGCTCTGTCTGAGTGGAGGCACTGGTATTGACTGGGGTAGGTGGTGCATACCCCCCATCCAGTATACCCAGCACATCCAGTCTGACCCATGCTTGCACTCTGGATTTACATGTATGTTTGTTAGTGAGAAGAATTTACAGATGCTATTCCCAGTCTCTCTGCCGTGTATCCAATTTGTGCATCAACTAAGCACTACCTTGAGCAAATGCAATTCCACACATGGGAATACTGCTGTTTGAGTAAAGGAAGAGAGCACTAAGCCATTTTCCTGCCATTATTTTTATGAAAATCAGGCATCCCAAGTGATTTAAATATAAGAGGCAGTTTCAGGATGCATAGGATTTCTTTATGATCAGTTCTAGGGAACAACGATCCTAAGCAATCAATTTCCTTCCTTTATCCTAATTTGCCCTTATACATCATATTCAAGATTTTATCTGGACAGGGGCTGGTTGGCTCAGTGGATAAACCTCTGCCTTTTCACCTCTGGGATCATGGTTCAAGTCAAACCCTGATGAAATGCACTTGATCGTCCTAATCTAGTTCTTAGTGGACAGTATTCCCATTATCTTTAAAAGGGTCAGAGCCAAGGCCATTGGGAAGAGTGCACTGTGCTATATCTTGTCTGTTGATTAATACATTTTCAGTGATGCCAGATCCTTAACCTTCACGAGCACACATATTCTCACAAAAAGCTTAATAAAGGTCCCTCATGGACTAACCTTCTCTTCTCAATGCCCATATCCTTTCAGATCTCTCAAGAATATTAAAATAAAAAACACAAAGAAATTACTCATCATCTAAAAGTATGTTTGTCTCAAATGTCTGCAAAAACACCCCTAAGCTAATTAGCATAATAACAGATCACTTTAAGTCATTACTTGGCATACGGAGAACAAGACCTTTACAACTCAATCCATTTTTATAGCACATTGCAATTTTCTTCCCATATCGTATCGTATCAGTCAAAACTAAACAGACACACAGAACAAAAGGAATCCATCCTCAAAGACTGATTACATTTTCCAGAACACAGACATTGAATAAAGATGGTATTCACCACAGAAATTTACTCTTCAGGATTACTGAAGGATATCTGACCAACAATTACAACATAAAATTCTTTGCTAGTTTTTTTTTCCATCCTTACAACAAATAAGGTCAGAAATGGAACCTCTTTCATATATGTAGTCTGGAGATCACTGTGCTTTCCTGCACATTTATCTTGAATCTATGATTCTATTATTCTAATCTGGGAATTAATGTTAATAAGAACAACAGCATCCCTTGAACTACCAGAGTACTCAGGAGATACTGGGACCCCAGGCAGCTTCAGACTAACTTCTTGCACCTCCAGGTAGCAGAGGCAGGGGAGCAGCAGGCATAAAGGACTGCCAAGCCAGAGCATCCCTGCCAGAGCTGAAGCCACCAGCAGAGGACAAGCCACCTGCCCAGGAGCAAGAAGGAAGCAAGGAATATCACTGTAAGCACAGCCATGTAATTAGTCACCAGGTTAAAATGAACATCAACAGATAAAGCAGATTGTGATTTTAGTGGAAATAACATCTGGTCTAACTCTCAAGAAAATGAATTAACTGACTACTTTCACAGTAATGATCAAAATCTTGAGGAAAATATGTTACTTTCCATCTAGATTGATTCTTTAATATGAAATATATGAATGTATGACCCATTTCTCATTTCTGATTATGATTAAAGATTATAAAATGATTTTTAATGATTCTAATCATTCTCCAACAGCCATTAAAAGGTTTTAAGTTCTTACTCAGTATTTATTTAACTGACTACTAAAGACACAGCATTTAACTCACAGAATCACAGGATTGCAGGGGATGAAAGGGACCTCAACAGATCATCAAGTCCAACTCCCTGCTAAAGCAGACACCACACAATAGGTCGCATAGGTAGGCACTGCGCTGGGTCTTGAACATCTCAATATAAAGAGAATCTACAAGCTCTCTGGGCAACCTGTTCCAGTGTTCTGTCACCCTTCCCATAAAGAAATTCTTCTTCATGTGAGTATGGAACTTCCTATGTTCAGTTTTTAGGCCATTGCTCCTCATCCTATCACTACGCACCACTGAGAAGAGCCTGGCCTCATCCATTTGCCTCCTAACCCTAACCCTTTAGCTATTTATAAACATCTATCAGATCCCCCCTAAGTCTTCTTTTCCCCAGGCTGAATAGACACAGGTCTTTCAGCCTTTCCTCACATGGGAGGTTCTCCAGGCCCTTTATCAACTTTGCGGCTCTCCGTGGGACCACTTCTAGGAGATCCCTGTCTTCTTCGAACTGGGGAGCCCAGAACTGGACACAGTAGTCTAAATGTGGCCTCACCAGGGCAGAGTATAGAAGAAGGATCACTTCCCTCAACCTGCTGGCCACACTCTTTTTAGTGCACCTCCGGATCCTATTGGCCACAAAGGCACACTGCTGGCTCATGGCCAACCTGTTGTCCACCAGAACACCCAGGTCCTTCCCCACAAAGTGTCTCTCCAATCGGTCATCCCCTAACCTGTAAAATAACTCATGGTTCTTTTGTATGAAACAGTAACACAATTAGCTTTTTTTTTTGTTTGTTTTTAATTACATGATTATTCCTGCCTTGTTTTTCTTTAGAATATTTTGGAATTAACAGGGAATGCCCAATTACAAGATTTTTGGAAAAGGAAAGGAAAAAACAGAAAAGAAAAAAAAGAGGAAAGGGGAAGGGAAGGGAAGGGAAGGAAAAAGAAAAAAGCTACAGCTTGATTTATAATCAATGATTATGGAATTTGAAAAAGAAAATATTGTAATGGTGTAGCTTCATTTGAGAACCCCCTTCATGTTGCTACTTCTCTGGAATAATCAATATGATAACTTTGTTCAGTCAAGAGCTGGCAAATCCAAAAACTACACCCAAGTTTTGTGTGTGTGACATACTGGTGGGTTAGCATAAGGCCAGGGACACTGAAAAGCCCTGCAGAACCACTCAGGATGTCTATGCAGAAAGCTTAAGCATTCCCCAATGTCCTCTCTTGTGTGGGAGCTCCTCATGCTCTTTTGGGGTGAGAATGGGAGCACAGAAAAGGTGCAGCATGGATATGGGCACCACTCCCAGCTGGGATCTACTGCCTCTTGAAAGGTATAAGGCACCAGCCCAGGTCAGGTAAGACTCATTTATTTGACCACAACTCACGGGTGTTCTTTTTGAAATAAAATGATACAGAATGGTCTTTGTACTTTGAGGTAATAAATACAGATAATCGCTAAGATAACTTTGGAATAAGCCACAGATATGTCTGGAAAAATTAGACCCCACAGGTGACTGCATGAGTTTTGAACTGAATTTCTGTTGAACAGATAATCTGTATCTATACCAGATTTTTAATAAAAATATTCATTTTCATAAATACAATTTAAGATTCTTTTTGATGATTACAATGTAAAAAAGAAGAAATAACTGTGTATAGACAATGATAAAGTAGCCTGTTGATAATAAATATTTGTCAGCTCGTCATATCTCTAACATTCCACTGTTACTAAAGGGACACCACATCAAGAGAAAAAATAAAAAAAAAAAACAGAAAAATCAATGGATTTTGAGCTAAAGCAGTTGCTAAACACACAGAAAACATCTTTATCCAACAGCCATAGTGCTGTGAAAATTCCCAAGCCTTGCATTGGTACAGCTAAGGAAAATTTAATCTTCCCAAATACTCATCAGGGCACTCCATCCTGCAGACCTGACAGCCCCACTTATAATTAATTATACAATTTCGATGGGAATATCGACTAAACAAAGCTATAAATCATAGAAAAAGTCAATAGGCATGGACACATTCAATCATGTCCCGACCAATGATTACTACTCTTAAAATACAATAATTATTTTCAGGAGCCAGCTTGAATTAAATTTCTGTCAGGCTGGTACAAGACCGGCGGTTGATGAAGGATGCGATGGATTTTTTGGGTTGAATTCGGCACAGAGACATTTATCCTTTTAGATAGGTAGTTTGTTTTTAGTGATCATGGTGCTGTGTGTTTAACTAGACCATGAAGATTAGATTATCTCCAATGGCTCATTATATCGTTTATCTTTTCCTTCCATGTTTGATCTGGAAGATTTCCCCCTCCTTGATGCATGAATGAAATGACTGCTGATTTAGAAAGGGAATGTGCTTAAGTGGGATTCTGCTTATGCCTTTCCACACTGTGTTCACGTATGTAAAGCCAATCAGCAATCATTTGAAATGCCACAGAGGGTGTGGTAAATGGCAGCAACATGAACAGCTTTGTTCATCTTCAAAAATGTACTGGACAAAAAAAGAAAAGAAAAAGACAAATATTTGGAACTGTTTGAAATAAAGCTAAAAGATAATAGTAGCAACAAATATAGAGCAAAAATATATCATTTATCTATGGAAACAGAAATCAGGATTAGTGTTATTACTTCATACTAAAAGCGATGTAATAGAGGACAGAGATGACACAGGAACTGGCATGTACACTTCATTTACTTTTTTTTTTTTCTATGAAAAAGAAAGTAAGCAAATAGATACCAAAGGTACACTATACTCAAACTAACTGGTAAACTGAGGAAGAAAGTTGGAGCAGAGACGAAGCTGGATAAATTATCTCTTCTCATCCTGTAGACAGGAGCACTGATAAGGGTAAGGGTTGATAGAAACACAGTTTGTATGTGAATTTCCAACTTCTTCCTTCAACGGTAATGAACTTACCGCAGTGCCATTGTTATCTCTAAAAACATCTTGATTAAAATAGTCAAAGAGCTTCTTTTCTAATTGTAGCATAACCTAAAAAAAATAGAGGGGAAAGGTCAGAAAAGCTCGGGGATGCTTTTGGATACATACAGCCCTTCATACATCGCCTGAGTGTGTAAAGCTGCTTGTCAGCTCGCCCATTTAGTTGACTGGCAATCAGTTAGAAAAATCCAATTAACTGAGCATTAGGTGTGACAATACACATCCCTCCCCTCCCTTTATATTAACGGTTTGAAACAACTATATTCATGCTCTGCAGAAAAGAAAGTGAGCATTCAACAATGCTTCTGTTTACGCAGGAGGTACAGAGGGCATTGCGTTGTTTACCTTTCGGTCGTTATCGGATTCACGAAATATTAGCTTGACTACTTCATTTGTGTCAGCTGCTCGGACAGTCTGCATTGTAGCCTTCGCACATAGCGTCTAATAAGAAACACAAAGGGAGAAAGGGAAGCTCATTTACACAGAAGGTGAGACCATATGTTGTTGAACTTGATCAATCTATGTGTCTTCAAGTGCAGATCCAATGCCCATCTGAAAGTATGATTTGCTGTAGGTCCAAAAACAAACCTCTGCTAATTTACCTGATTTTCATTTACGATGGGTTTAAAACAATAAACCAATTTACTGTTTGGAGAGAGAGACAATATAAGACAGCATCAATCAAATGAAACATACACATCTGGCTTACTGATGTGCACACAGGTTCCTTCACAGGTCTGACACTGCATCCCACACAACTTGTCGACATTCTCAAAAGCCATTTCCTACAGCCAATGACTCTACAGTACTATTTGTTTATGTACCATATTTTTAAAGGCTTATGAGTACCTTGGCACTACAGTGCTTCAGCTTAACTCATTGGCCAACGCATCAGCATTGTGAACGAATTCCCCAAATATAATTAAACACTCCCAGGAACATTTAACAACCTGACAGCAACTTTTGAAGCTCATTCTGGAGAGCAAATTGCATATGCACCATTGTTTTAAATAAGAGACAACACTGCAGCTCTAGATATTTTGAGGGCCATATGTCTAACACGTATTACAAGTTAGCACTTGCTTAGACTCAAGGTATGAATCTCAGAGGAGTCAGGCTCTGGTTCCTGTGTGACTGGTCAAGTTGTAATGGCAAGGAAAGTGGACCCAGAGAGGGCTGGCTGCCTGCAGGGTATGCTCTGCTCTGTTGTTGGGTGAAAACCTGGAACCTCAGCAACATCATCAGGCATGCATTTAACTTAAAAACATGCTTTAGATTCACTGATCCCGTATTTTTATAAGTGTTTTAAAATGCAGAGAGAGACTGTGCCATAACTGTGGGGTAGGCAGGCCTCATTACGTGAAGTTACGCAGCATGGGCAGTGCTACCAGATGGTGTGTAGTGCTGCTCTGACCCATTTGTCTGGGCTGCTGGGAAGCTCAAGACAGAAGACAAAAGGAGAGTTGTGTACACCTAATTGTTGCTTGAAGACAGAGAGAAAATGGCCAAGATGGGCACTTACTGTGGGAAGCAGCTGTTTCCCTTGCCATAGTCTAGCCTCCAGCAGCTCACAGTATCTATGCACAGGACAAGGATATTGGTAAAGATGATCTTTCTGAATAAAGGATTATTTTGCTAGAGGTTCTTACCAAGAGTGTGCCCAAAAATTCGATCAACAAGGAAACAGGTGCCTTCCTTGTTCTGCCCCTTCCATTCTTTGTAGTAATGGTGACATAATAGACTGTTACTTTGCATAATCAAAATGATTTCTGTTAATGGGAAATTTCACATCCTACCACATACTTCTTTCTTTCAAAAATATAAACACACAGATCATGATTCTTATTGCTAGTGCAGTATCCATCGGACATAGTATCCTGCTTATAACAACAGCTCACTTCCCAGCTCCCCATTAAGAGTTTCTTCGAAAGAGATACCAGGCACCTATTTTTAAAGAAGCCCCCATGCCTCCAAACAATCCAGACCTCAGCTCAGGTTTCCAATGGTAAGAGTGGAAACTGTACAAAAACATTTTCTTCTCATTTGAAAAAAAACAAAAAAAAAAGAAGGCAGTAAAATGATCCTGGACAAAGGGGTCTATGGGTTTCCATAGTACAAACAGAATGGGAAAAGCTGATTGATTTCATTTTTAAAGAACAACAACTTGAGCGTGATTCAGTGAGAATGAAATACACATCCCAGTTTTTTTCTTCAGCTCTGCAAACTGATCAGGTGTCTCACTGAACACAGCACGGCCTCGCCCAGACTGCTCACGATTCTTTCCCTCCCCAACAGGACATCTGTGGACTACGAACAACCCAGCTCCAAGCCGTGTCACAGCAGACCCGGCGCGGCCACGCGCGCACACAGCCTATGATGCACGGCAGATCGGAGCTGTCCCTGAAGGAGAGCACGTGTGTGCCACGACCACGGCCGGGCTGCCCCGCACGGCAGAGCCCCGCAGCGCTTCGGGAGGCGCTGGAGGAGGGCTCGCTGCGGGCAGTGGAACACCGCGCGCTGCTGCCGTCCGCTGCTCCAGGGACGCACCTCCGCGCTCGTCCCTCGCGTCGCCTCCGTTTACCTTCGGACACGTTTTCTCCGTTTCTACCCGTAATTAACGTTTCGCCATCTGCGTCCGCAGGCAGTTCCCGATGAGGTAATCCAGCAGCGAGCCATTCCCAACGCGCGGGCCCTTCGATACCGCCATTGAAATTCAGAGCACAGATTAGCTAATCGGGTCAAGACTAAAAAAATAGCGCTTTGGGCTCATGTGTCACAAATCAGTCTGGTCGCCTTTAAACAGCGCACCAGATTAGAACAAGCACCCGAACAAACCAAAGCGGAAAAACCGCCGCTCTCTAAAGCTGGTTTCTAAAGCCCTAACAAATCGCTCCATCTTTCACTCATTTAAACTTTCCAAATGAGGGTCAATACGGTCCCCGAGCATCCAAATGCTAATGCGCTTAAGTGCCCTTAAGCAGCTTTCCAGAGTGAATGGGCCAAAGAAGGGCTCGAAAAGACAAGGCAGAGTTACTGTCACTGTCAAAAAGTCATTGTAGCCACCCCCGGAGTGGTTGCAATTCAAGAAATTCATGATTTCTGTCTCTTAAAGGCATCTGCTTGAGAACACTTTTTTTCTGAGCTGCTTTATCTCACAACTTCAGGCTCGCTCGAAAAGAAAAAAAAAAAAAAGAAGAAAATAAAAAACCGCGATCAACTCTTGAGAACCAATAAAGAGAAAGGACCCACATATCTTATTGCTTTCAAATTTCACATGCACAAAAAGTTACCGTATTCACAGACAAAAAGTGATTGGGCAAAGGTTCATTTCTTATACAAGCCGCAGCATTCCTTTTTTCCTCCTCCTTTCAGTTCCTACAAAGTCGTAGTCACCCAAGCAGAAAACTTGGGGGAACATGTGCCTTTTTGCACAAGTCTACTTATGAAGGGACGTTTTGTTGCTGGTAAAGAAAAACAAAATCCGATGAAAACATGCAGTTTCTTTTTTGGGTACTCCTCCAAAAGCGCTCTTTTGCTAAGTCAGAATATGGGAAATCAGACATCAAAACCCTTCTGCAAAAGTTTTTTTTTTTTTTTTCTTTTAGATTATTCTTTTTTTGGAAGCAAAATTTGGCCAAAAGTTTGTCACCGAGCTCAACTCAGAGTGGGGAGATCCCCACACTCAGCCTTCAGCCGGAGTACAGACGGCTCTGCTCACAGGTTGCACATGTACTATCCGTGCAGGAAGATGGCTCACAGCACTCTGAAAATAATCCTTTGCAATAATCCGTATGCACCGAGTTGCAAAACAGTCACAGCTCTTCTGATAACTGCCTTAGAACATAACAAAAATGTATTATTAGGAACAGCCAGAAAGGAAAGTTTTAATGCTGACAGTGACAACTCTGGAATTTCTGCTAAATTCTGCAGCCCACAGAAACTGGAAGCCCTTTATTTACAGTCCTTTATTTACAGTGCACATGTAACCTCCAACATCTACTCGCGTACACACACAGCACAAGAAAATGTTTAAGGCTGTATTTCTGCATATTTACATTTTAAAGCTATAAAGACATTAAACACAATTAAATACATTCTATATACACACACTACTCTGCAATTCATTGCATACTATGTAATTGCATTTTATGCTGTGTATGTATGGAATGCCGACCAGCTGAGGAACACTGCTGCTCTGTGAGCTGAGCTGTGTTGGAAACGGCAGTGGATGTGGCACCCTGCAGCCCTGCTCCCCAGCCGTGCTGCAGCTCCCAGTCCACCTCCTGAGCTGTGTGCCCAGTCACCGCCTGCTTGTAACTACACCAGCAAAACTGCTTTGAGAAACAGAAAAGGAGGCATCCAAAGCACATTCTGACCCCAGCTTCACAACTGCCTTTGTCTACTGAATCTAAAGACGTGTTATTTTTCCTGACAACTTGAATATTCATAGATTCATAGATACATTAGGTTGGAAAGGACCTACAAGATCATCTAGTCCAACCATTCATCTAGAAGTTACTGAACTCTTATTAAAAATAAAGTAGAACGTACATTTCTCCTCTACAACGAGGAAGTTCAGCAACTGTCACAGTCACTATTTCTAGTAAACTACATGGGTAAAACTTAAGACTTTCTGCTAAAAGGTAACAAGTGCGGTCTGAAGGCTAAGGTGAGCAGTTGGAGTAAGCTCCTGATCACATGAGCAATCAAATCAAGTACATTCAAAAAACTTTATTCCAATCTGCCAATTCCTCTGACAAGACGGAAAAGACAGAAGAAAATGTATAAACCATTACAAAAGTGAAATGCTGCTCAAAAAGTAAAATCAAACTGGTACTTACTAAATTAGGATAATCAAATTGTTTTTTATTAATATTATTAATATTATTAATATTATTATTATTATCTGGAGGCAGACTGTATTTGAAACAACTGCTGAGGTAAAAGATGTGCTACTTTTGTAATAACAGAAACATCTGTTTTATTTGGGCTCCTCCTCACTTTGGGAGGGTGGGTATGATTTCTGAAGTGTTGGGAACATACCCTGGAGAATTCATCAAGTAAATTCACCAAGTCATGCAGAGTAAGAGAATTAAAACTTCCACGTGTTAAATATAATTTTCTCAGTCAACAAAAGGTGTGGACTGAGCTGCAGGACAATTACTGCTGTACTCTTCAACCTCTGCCATTGAAGTGGAGACCTATTGTAGCTGGCACTGCAGAACCATGCAGAGGTCCTCACCCATACACTGTTGTAAGCAGAAGGGAAATTACATAGCTAAACTCTCTGGTGAGCAGGGATAAAATCTCATTTAAGAGAGCTTGTAGTTCTTTTTATGTGAAAAAAAATATCCCTTTGACTAAACTTTAAGTCATGTTAATATGAACTATATGGAAATACCAATAATGCCCCGAAGTTTTTATACTTTTTATAGGGATAAGCTTCCAGGAGTAAGAATTTTACTCAGCAGTGAGATACACATCAGCTGAATAAAGGACAGATATGAACAAGTAATAACGAGAAGCAACATTAAGTACTGACATGGAAAATGGCTTTACCAGAATCCTTACAGCAGTGAGCTCATGCCCAGGGCCGCATGCATGGTGGAAGCACTGTGTGGGACGGGGCACGACAGCTTCCTGCACTGCTCCATCTTCCCTTGGAATGTCACCTGTGCAGCTCATATGTACGCCAAGTACGTAAGCTTATGTAGATTTGATGGCAAGTCAGTGCCAATTACACTACAGTGCTGCTGGCGTTTGGTTCGGGACTGACCGAACCCCACAGGCAGCTCACAGCAGCCCCAGCACTAACACCTGTGACAGCCCGGCCCAGGAGCTGCTTCAGGCCTACAGCAGGACTCCACTCTTCACTGCTGGATCATGATACAAGAAGACAGTTTGGTTATAAAATACCACTTTGCATAGTGACTGTGACAAAAAAGGCTCAGCACTAAGACCCTACTATCTCCATGCTTCCAAAATCCCCTGTGTCCTTAAAACAAATGATCCCTGTTGGCAATGACTGGCACTTCATTTTCCTGACTGTGATCTCAAAGTCTGAGTTCAGTTAAGCATCTACATGCCAGTTCATAAGAAATTTACTCTGAGTTCTTTGTCACCTGCATGCATCAGAAATACAAATCTCTGTAAGCACTTGGCAAGCAACGCTGAAATGAGGGCCATTGCCCCATCCTTCCCTTCTTTATAAACTCTCAGATTAAATTAACTTCTTGACACAGAAAAGAAGTTGCAAATTCATTGAATACTTGAAACTTTGAAGTGGTCTACCACAGAGCCCCTTCCTCCTGCCCACTCCCTGGAAGTGCAACATCACTAAGTCACATCGAATAGTGTCCTGGGGGAGTTCTCTAAGACAGTGATCCACTTTTGCCGGAACTGGGACAGTCAACTGTTCCTATGGAAATCTGCAAGCATGTTGTCCTGTCCCATAATGTGTGAGCTTTGTGGAATTTATTTATACATTACTCTATTACTTCTCTCCCACTACTTGCCATTTTTGGCCAAGCAGGAGTACCACTCCAAGACATTCCACGTTGGACAACCCCTCAGTCGTTACACGTTTTATACCGCACTGACCAGGGAGAGGATCACATTTATTGTTTACATTAAGCAAAGACTTTGATAAAGTATACAGGTTCTGTGATGTACATCTGATTCTGTAGAGAAACGTAAAATCCCATTCCCTCGAATTTGGGAGAAATTAGGTAAAAGACAGATTCCCTCCTTACAGCTAAGCTTGCTTTTATCTAACATTCAAACGAAGAGCTTTCTATTTCTTTTCATTTTATAAGCAAAATAGCCTGCAAACCCCATCTGCTCCTCCATGCCTTGCAGTCGCCTTTGTTTTGAGTGCTAACATTTGCCTTTGTTTGTGCTGATCGTGTTGTTGTTGCTGCTACTTCTGTATGTAATTGTTTCCTATAACAGTAGCAAAAATTAAAGTCAACATCCAGGAAAATTCTGTTTCCTGACTCACCTGAAGGAACCTGGAAACTGCTGAGTTCCACATAACAGGAGGCTGTCAGCTTCACTCCTCCCAGCCTTGCAAGGAGCACAATGACTGTCAGCCTGCTGGGGACAGACGAGAGCACGCTGCTCGGCCCTGCACAGCACAGCACAGCACTCCATGCTGCCTCGTTTGGAACGAGCAGCACGCCTCACAAAGTCTCCCACACAGTACTCTGCTCCACCAATAAACACTGGTTAAAAAAAGCAATTTCTGGAGCAAATTTGCCCTTTTAAATTAATGGGGTATTTTGGACAAAATCAATAGTGTTACATGGTTCAAGATCCACGCTTAGCTACTGAAGGGAGAATACCTGGCTTCCAAAAAGTACACGTACACAGCAGATACTATCTATGCAATCTATGACATATTCTCAATCCACTATTTGACAATACCTTTGTGCTTAAGTTCTGCTGAGCTTATTCTCAGAATCAAAAACTGAAGCTGATCTATAAAACGTGAAGTGTTGGGTGATTCTGAAATCAAATTACAGAACTGTCCAAAATCCATATGCTACTAGCCAAACACAGGATACTTCTAAACACAAAGTGAGAAATACAGAGAAGCATAAAGCATCTTTCTTTCTTCTTACAATCCACAACATCAAAAATAGCTGAGCCCTTGAACAAAGACCTGTTCAGAGACCTGGAGGACAGTGACAGCTTGGGGCTGGAGCGTGCCCTGGGCTGCCTGCACCTCAGAGCTGTGCTCCCAGGCTCAGCACCACTGAGATGGACATCTGAACAAATTTTTCAACTTGAAATTGAACTTCACTGTTCATAACTGGGATGTGCTCCTCAGTTTTATAGTAAGACAAGAACTGGGCTGATTAGGTGGTGCCTTGTTGGTGTGACACAGGTACTGCTGACTCACTGCACTTTTCCCTCTTCTCTTTCTACCTAGCTGACTTGACTCTCTTTCACCTCACCATATCTCATTCCCTTCCCACAGGATCAGTTCCCTGTCTGGTTCCACACCATTTACTCCTTTATTCACTTTTGAAATGGAAGATGAATCCAGCAGACTAAGTTCAAATGACCCTTTTTAGACAGTTATGCTCAAGTAGCTCGGAGCGCATGGACAAGGATGGCCATGTTGCACTCCTTCAATGCACGGCAGCTTAGCAACCTCTTTGGTGTAATTTCTGTTGGTGTACAAATGAAGGTTTGTGCATTGCAACAATATTCAGAATTCTCTCAGGGACAATCTCCCCAACAAACAGATCCAACCTCAGCTGCTGACCAGGAGCAAACCACAGTGCAGCTGCAGACCAAGTGCTGGTCAGAGAGAGAAGGGTGTGGAGGAAGAGCAACCTCATGCCATTGGCTGGGGCTGCAGAGGAATTTAATGCAGCAGCGAATGCAGGTCCATGGCTCACTGACAGCTCTGGGTGCTGCAGAGCATCCCTGAGAGAGGACAGAATGCTCTGTCTGAAGTGCAGCTTCCCCAGTAGTGTTCTTTTGGGTCACAGATCCATCAGGAAGGGATGGGGCCCAATTGGGCAAGTGATCAGGTAGCATAGGGTATAGAATTTCTGAAATACATGTAGAATGCTTTCCCTTAAAGCAGAACAGGATTCAAATATGCTGAGAGACATACAGAGATCTCAGTTATGCAGAGAGAAGGAATAACGCAGGTTCAGAAGTGTTAACATGACATAATTTTGAGGCTACCAGCTGTGTGCGGGTTGGAGAAGTGCTATTCTTTTCCCTGTGTCTTTAAGTGCTGTTAAATTCATTTGTCACTTGATTGAAAGCCAACAGGTCACAAATCTCTTCAGCACCTCTTGCACTGAATGGTGACAGGAGTGTTCTGTTCTGCCATAAGACAACATTTGTGTGTGTCTCTGTCCCAAGTCATACATGCTGCTTTAACTCATCTGCCGCCCCATTCTCTGTGGCCCAGGAGGACAAATTGCTGGCTGTGGCTCCCTTTCAGAGGCAGTACAGCGCGCAAAGAATCATGACTGAGCAGAAACACAAGGAACAGGCACATAAAAATTCATCACTTTGGCCTCCTGACCTCTTGCCACTGAGTTTGGCAAACCCCATCTCAAAAAGTAGCACCAGGGGAGAGCTAAGCAGGCCGGCTGAGTGAAATTACTGACAAAAAATATCTTGGACACGGGAAAACCCCACCAGATGCTGCATTGTCTTTGTGGAGAAGTGGCGCTGAAAAAGGGGGCGATCTACCACATGGCATATTGGGTGGAATAAGTAGTGCCATTGTTTCAGTGCAGCTCTGTCACTTTACTGACTGCAATACAAAGAGGTGTAAAGCAAGATTTAATCCTGACTTTTTAGTCAGCAGATTAGAACCAATCATGCCAGATGTCCACAAGACTGTTTAACATACAGAAAGCTTTTTCATACGCCACAAAAAGTGAGAGCTGTAATAACTTCTTCTTTATTTCCTCTGGAGAGGCCTTTCTCTCTCACTTTGGTCAGAAAAAAGAGGGAGATATTGTACTGGATGTTAAGATGTGCTGTTAACTTTTATTCCTCCTCATCCTTCCTTTTGAGACAATGTCTATTCTCATCATTACCCATCCCAAATCAGACAGGTAAAAACTGCTGGTATCAGAATACCACGATTCCAGAAAGCACATGTACTCATCAGACCGGAAAGGGACTTTAGTAGCAGTGCTCACAACAAGCATTGAAACTCCTCTCCAAATCCCCTGATGCAATGTCAGATACATCAGTACATTTGTCTAATAAAAGTACAATCACTTCTCCGTGTAACACCAAAATGGTGCCTATGTGACTTCCACAGAGCCACCTCCTGCCATACGCTGCCCGGGTTGGGCTGTACGCGGGGCTGGGGTTGCACAGCCCTCAGGGCAGCCCTTGCTAAAGCCAGCAGCAGCCAGGACGCTGACCCGCACACACACACAGAACCTGGCCCAGCAGTGGCTCCTGCAGCGGGACAAGGAGCGCAGCCTGAGCTGCAGGCAGCTAACACAAGGGGTAAATTACCAGTGATAGTCACAGCTAAATACATGCGGCGCTCTCTTCATTAAGCCCACATATAGAACTGTTAAACTCTTGGCAGAGTTTTCTTAACCTGTTGCTTTCTTCTTTTTATATTTACAGACGCATTCATTTCCAAAAACATGACCGCAAAGGATACAAACTCAGCCATTACTGCACCTTTAAAACATACTTAGTTCTTTCTTTTTTTCTGACATATACAGAAATACAAAAATCTCCGACTTACTGTCCCTCCTGAATTTTCAAAGCCAATGCTGCTACATTCAACAAAAACATATTCAGTATCTTACATAAAACTACAAATCATTTCTGCATTTAATAAAATTATCTGACTTTATCTTTGTTAAAAGCTACAGAAAAAAATAATTTCCCCTAGAATGTCAGCAATACACTGATTTGTATGCTGTACATAATTCACTACATTGGAAGCCATACAGCACTAAGTTAATGCCTTGGTTGGTATCCATTATCATTTGCGAAAAATGATAGATAAGGGATGGAAAAAAATACAGCTTGCATATCTCATTTGTTTTATTGCCGCACACTTTAACAAAATAGTCATTACAAGTTCCTAAAATGAAAGCAACCGTTTCATTAAATCACTGACCTGAAACAACACTATTAAAACTTTTTCCTTTATTTATATCTATTTAATATCTAAATGAAACCAATCACAACTGTGCGATACATGAACCAGCAGGACATTAGTTTTACTGATGCTACGTTAAGGTTGATCAGAACTACCTCTTGGCTTTTCGCTACTTTCGGAGAGACGGATCTGAACTACTGATGTATTAATGGCCAATTGTGAGAGGGTGCTCCATTAAACCTCTAAACCAGCCTTACACTCAGCCACCTACCTCCTGCCACTGACTGCATCAGTTCTGCAACCTAGTTCTAAAACTAGGGCGCCACTTCTGGAATTCACAAGCCTAAAGCATCAGCATGTTCTGGCAAATCATGGTTCACAGCACTGTAATCCACAGCCACAGTTACAAGCATAGTACTGCGCTCCCTTTCCCAACAATGTATTCCATTAAGTTAATGAAGCTCACTAATCCTAGTTGTCCATCCATCATTATCATCCTTATTTTAACCTTTGCAGGCCTGGGAACATCCCAGTAAACTTGGGCAGGTAGATACCTTCAATAATGTCTCTATTTTCCTGAGTGTATATATTTGGTGACTGACAGTATAACACTTATTTTCAATCTTCTGGCATTTCATTCTAGTCCTGAAAGGCACAAGATAGCACCATATCAAAGGTGATGGTATTTTCTGTTTAAGAAAGCTGAGTTGGAGACTCAAGAGTCAAGAGTCAACTTAAGAGTTAACTAGGCATAAATGTGACTGAGTGATCTCTGCCAGTTCAATGCTTATTTCAGCACTAATTCTTTTCTTCTTTGCTATTTGCATAGTTTTAGAATTATAATTCTGTTCTCCATTTCTGAATTTCTTCATGCAAGTCTTGTGGGTGGCCTTCAAGATACATTTTACCAATTTTTCATGCCCATCCCTCGAAATGTGACCCTGCTCCTGTGCTTTTATCTCTCTGACAACTTCACACAGGAAAACATGCAGCCCCTCTGATAGCATGAAATCGGAAACAATAGCCTTTGGGAACAAAAGGGAGTGGGGAGGCAGGATACAGTTCGGGTCCTGGCTGATTTTAGCTTCAAACAGATGTTCGTAGGACCTGATACCCTGAACAAGCTGAAAGGAAAAGCTTGTAAAAGAAATGGTCCTCAAAAACAATGCATTGAAGTGCTTTAAATAAAGGCAAAGGGAAGGCAATATGGCCTTCAATGATAAATCTCAGCAAAGAAAAAGTAGCACCATGAATTTCAATGATGCATTTTTCTCTTTTCAATGAACTCTACAGCTCATTTTGAAATCTACAAATTGCTCAAATCTCATCTTAGTTTACAAATCTCCCATATTCATTAGAAGGTTGCAAAGCACGTATTTTTGTTTCTTGTAACTAATCATCTTAGCTGGGAACACCCAGTGAAGTCCTGAAATATAGGCTAATGCCATTATTTTAAAAGCTGCTTATAGCTCAACAAAAAGAATATGCTGAAAGAATCTTGATCGGAAAAAATCTGAGACTACCTCTTCGGACAAATTATGTTCAATCTCCTCTTTTCAAGTGTACCATTTCAGACTCAAAAAGACCCACAGAAAGAATCTAGGAAGCGCTGTCCTGAATCGGACTCGGGTTCTGTTTCACAAAAGCCAATATACAGCATTTACAAATGAAACAAAGTGTAGAATCACTCCTCCGACTGAAGTTTCTGCTTTTGTGATTAAAACTCTCTTCCTCTTTCTTGAAGAGTCTGCCATCCAAAAGGGCTGGTGCCATGCTCCAATGCACAAAATACATGTATTCATTACAGGGGAAAAAAACACTGAAAAAATTGGCACAAAGGCGGGTGCATAGCTTAAGTCCTGTTCAGGATAGCCCTCACTTGAACTCTGCACATTTGCATAGATTTTACCTATTAATTGTCTGCAACAAAACTATAGTGGATAACTGAAATAAATGTTCCATCAGCTGTCTGGATTCAGGTGCAGATTTAACTTGTTAATTATTAGCATCAATCAGATACATATGATACAGAAATAAACAAATGGTATCTTACATCAGCAACACAAAATTGGTAGAAATAATTTTAATGAAAAGGATGTCTGAGTCAGGAGGGATCTAAGTCTGCTTAGCAAGTTTGCAGAAATTATTAGTCAAATCTCTGGCCAGAAGTGACCGTGTCTTTCTCTTGTCTAATTATACAAAGCACAGACCATTACACTGCACCAACTTCTTCCTGATCTGACGCAAATAGCATCTCTTTGACGAAACAAATCTTCAGAAAGACATTAGCTCTTTGTAGGACATGGAGTAACCATCAATTCCTTAGTCATTCCAAGAACAGACCTTCTCATTAATCACTTGTGGCTGGTTTCTCATGCATGATTTTTCATTTGAAACTTTCTGCTACCACCTTCTAAATGTTATCTAGGACAAGAGTAGGATCATTGTTATGAACACAGAAGTCTGTGGAGACCACAGTTTTCTAACAACAAACTCCTGGGAAATCATCTCTGGCCCAGCAGTCAGGGCAGTTCTAGTTAATGTAACACAAGTCTAAGGTTTGTACAGTAAACTTCATGCAACCTGTGAAAATAATTCCTCTTTGGCAACCAGACCTGGACCAGGGCAGAGTCCCTTACTTTCATCTCATGACTAGTCATGTTCTTTAAATACATGGATTGAAGATATTTGATGGAATTCATTATACCAGCTCTACAACCACACGTGAAATCAAATTCACTGTGTTACCTTCTTTTTTTTTTTTTTAAACCAAATCTGTCTAAAGATGGTATTGGCAAGGGAGCTGTTTGCCTTCAATAAGTCCCTACTGTTCGTACTACTGTTGTCTCTTCAGCGCTCCCACACATGGAAACAGTTCCAAATGCAAAGTTAAATAATGTTTTCAGTGAACTTGCTTTGTCACATGATCACTTCATTATCATTTTCACCCAATGAAAGTTGTTAATTGCATTACAAACTTTCTTGTTCAGAAAATGACTGCATTATATCTTTCAATTCTTTGATCACTAGCATCTCTTCAATTAGTTTGCCTGAAATTGATGTCTTGCTACTGAGCTTTCAAGTTAACAAGAACTTTCCTCAATGTTCCCCTCCTTTCTTCTTGTACCCTTAACCACAAGTATGAATCTATCTCTCTCTTAGTGTTCTGCAAAGTTCTAGGTACTCCAATTTATTCTAAGTCAACATTACAGCCCGTAGGCTAATAATTCTACTAGCTAAAATGATCCTCGCTTACTTATAGATTATTCTGATCATGTTCCATCATCTTCATGTGCTGAGCACTTTCTACTGTTTCTTTTAGCACATGGTACAAAAATACATACAGAAAACATCCACTATTTCAGAAACATGATTTGCAGGGTTGGTTTTTTTTTGAGTATATGTAACAGAACATTTACATTGTTTTTTATTTTACTTTCTAAATGGAATCTGGTTAAGCATAGCAAATTAGTGATATTGCTCTAAGTCATAGCAAATGCCTCTCCCAACTAAAGAAAAGAAAATGACAGGTGACAAACTTCCAACACCTACTGAAAAATTCTCACGTTTATGTAGAGGACATCACATTATCCTAGACTTTGGGGCTATCTTCATATATATCAAAGTGACAAAATCAAAACAGGTTAGGGTTTTGAATGGTATTTAAAAGATTTTTTCTTGATGAATGGTAAAAAAGCAGTATCACTTGTACACTGTAGTACTGAACTATCTGTAACAATTTGATTTCACAACAGTATCAACGAGGCAGAAAGTATGATTTGAACTAACTGTAACATGTTTTACTTCCTGAAAGACATCCTTTAACTTCTTGGAAAGCTAATCAATGTGCAGGAAATTCAGCTGCCAGTATTAACGGATTTTAAAATTACCATTACAAAACCACAATAAATTAGGAACAGAGCTGCTCAGTTTAAATACTGTAACATTATAGGTTTCGATGCAAATTTTATTTTAGTTCTAAGGAAATTATCAGAAGCCGGAACAAAGATAATGGCAGCAGTTACAGGCAAAAAATCAAGCAAAACAGTCAACTGCATAGAAATGATTGGTAAAAATAGCTTTTTATATCAACGGTCACAGGTTTTTAACACATTCTGACAGCAAGGGGACAGTTCAGACTATCTGCTGAAGCACACACTATATGCAATATCAATAACTGTTTGGGACTTCTATAGAGCCTAACTACAACAGAATTGCAGCCTTAATTTTGTCTATCTCAGCTTCTATTATTTGTCACTGTTTTTTTAGAATTACTCTGCAGTCAGTATTTGCACAACAGAATTCTGTCCCAATATTGATTTTCCAAAGACTTTGTATCACTCCCTTCATAACGCATATATTTTAAGGTTAAGTGCGTGCAGAAGGTGGAAGTGAAGCTGCCTCCTGAATTAAATCAATACAAGCCACCAGATTGGCAACTATATCTGTATTCATTTTACAGAATGTAAAATATCCCATAAACAGAAAGAAAAAACACATTTCCATCCCACCTTAGCAATCTCTAATTTAAATGTCTTGTACACACAGGAACTTCTGCTTAATTAAGGTCAATTGCTGTCACTCAAATATTTAGCACATACTTGACTTTATCTGAGCTAGTAATGATTGAGCTGCATTAATGCTATCATCCTCAGTACGTGTATGGCTCACAGCTAAGGACACAGGACGGCAGTGGAAGCTACATCAGGAGATGTGCCTCTAAGGGGAGCTCAAGGCAGTGCCACAAGACCACACCACTCAAAAAACACAAAACAGTATGGGGGAAGTAAAGGGTTCATACAGAAGTCTGAATCTACCCGGGTTAAGTTTGTACCTCTGCAATCATAATGATGGTACTAGAGTTACACTCTGCTCAGCTGAAAATGCATCTCAAACGTAAACTTTTCAAATTTTCAGGGATGTTAGAATTCTATGAATGAAAGTAATCCAGAAATTTGAATATAGAAATGCAAGTCATTTCCATAAAGTTAATCCAGTATATACATTTCTTCACTGTCTCTAGAAGGCAAGGCGACATAAATGGCACTCAAAATCTTGCCAGAAGACAGGAGTTTAACCTAACTACTCGTAATGGTACTGCAACCTACACCAGACTTTTCTGTAAGAGAAAAATTTATAGTGAAGTTGGGCAGTAAATTAAAAACTTCTACTTATCTAAGCACTACATGCCATAGTACAGGTGCTGGGCATCATTGGCCTCAATAGTAGACAATGAAAGCAAATGGCCACAGCTTGGCATCTGTAGACTTCACTGCATGGGTAGGACTTGGTTTGTGCACAACTGATGCCTGAACAGCAGATGCTGAAAACTTCTGTTCCATTAGGAGTGGCTCAGGAGGAAGATTTTCCTCCATAACACTGATCTCATGGCATCATGGAAAGGTTTGGTTTGGAAGGAATCTTAAGGAACATCCTGTTCCAACCTCCGCTGCCATCAGATCAGATTGTCCAGGGCCCCATCCAGCCTGGTCCTGAGCACTTCCAGGGCTGGAGAGGCCACAGCTTCTCTGAGCACTTTCCCTTTTTCTTGCAGGAAGGCAGAGAGGCTGGGCACACTACTGCGTGGCACTGCAGAGTGCCAGCCTGCTCCACCCTGCCACCATTCTGCACCGACAGGGAACCATGATTCTCTGCACTTGTGGCCCTGAGTGCTTCCTGCTCAACCTGGCCCCTTCTACATAGGAGGAGTAATTTGCAAGAAGCACAAACAGGTGGGCGGACCCTTCATCTGCTTTCTGAATGCTATACTATGGGACTCCGAAGAGCTATAATGGAGGCTAAACTCAGAACTTGCTCTTACCAGGATGCCATTTCATGAATGCACTTTATTTCAACTTCTGTTAAAAGATTTGGTGCAACTGTTCATACTCACTTATTCCCTGGAACAGGAAATTATGAAAGCATGTGGAAAGTCAGCAACAGAGAAGTCATCCTCTAACCACCCAATGATATGTGAAAAGAAAAAAAAAAAAAAAAAAAAAGCAAACAGCAAGTGCTAGTAGAAACCAGAAGAAATGTCTTAGTGTTTCTCCAGAAAAGTCCCTGCAGGTAACTTACCTTGTTCTTCCAGAGGAAGATGCCATAAAGGAACATGACAGCTCTTCAGGATTTTATTGGCATACTCTTCATTCATTAAAAGAAAAAAAATCTATAATATGATTGTTGAGAATAACATCAGTCTGTATAGGTCAAAAATTGACTGACATCACTCTGGACAGGCATTATTGAGACACACAAAGAAACTGTTGTGCCTTTAAGCTTATGGTACGTTGCAATGCAGTAAATGAAAAGCCACTATTATGAGGGGATGTTTATGTCAGTATCTGAAACAAATCTTCTTTTTACTAGAATAATGCTGTCTTAAATTGTTAACGGTTGATCAGATAAACAACATGTGATAAAGATCCTATAATCTCTTTTCAGAAAATTCATTTTAACCCCTTAATGGCTCCGCGTATGAAATTATTATGTTACTGAGCTTTGTGAAAGCCTCTAGTTGCTCTATATTTTATCCTAACAGAGCTCTTATGCAAGCAGCAATGCAAAAAATCATGATTCGATTTTAAATAACATAGAGATAAGATGCTAAAATTTTCACAAGAGTTAATGTCACTGCCAATAACTCGTAACTGGCCTCACCTCATCCTCCACTCCACCTAGAAAGCTTGTTTGTAAGGCTCAGTAGAGGACAGAACTGATTCTATTTCCATGGTCAGACTGTAAATTTTGCAGAAGTTTTACATAGTGCAGAGTGTACTGAACCTCTGTGGCACTGCTATGAAGTTGAAGGTAACGCTATGTCAGAAATGCAGCTCATACAAGATACACTTTTAGAGGTCCTTCAGTCTTTAGGCAGGACACATGGGACACTAGGGATGGCCCCAGCATCACCTCTGCCCCTCTGCCTTTTTTGCAGGTAGCCAAAACAAATGGTCTTTGAGTAAGAGGAACATTTAAAACTGCAGTCGATCTCATCTTCTAAGCCTCAGAGATGAAGTTTAAAATAAAGCAATTTACTACACACTGGTTACCTGAATCAAGTGTCATGACACAGGGAACGTCGACAGAGTAAGAAAAGACATACGAAGAGCACCCACCCCCAAAGTGCCCATCTCTCCGTGGGACTCCACAGGCACAATCCACAATCCCTGCTAATGTTGCTGTGTTCTCCAGATCAGACATTGCCTCCCTACTCCATGGAGCATGCCAGGCAAAGGACCACCTGATCTCAGGCCCTGGAGCAGCACTTTGTGACCACGATGTACAGTGACATTTCTGTGCAGGTGGAGCCACTGTTGCCAACTCTCCCTATGCCCCAGAACCACAAGGAGTGCCTGCAGGCCCTCTTAAAATTAACACTAATCTGTGCTAATCTGAAATAGCACAGGAACTTTTAAACCAGATTCACCTCCCTGTAAGGAAATCTTAATGCAAACAGCATCAAAGAAACTGCAGGAAGTCTGTCAAAGCACATTCCACGTAGGTCTGCACTGTAAGGATGCAAGCCAACATACGGTGTACACCTTTATCTTAACAACCTCATGACAGAAACCCTGTTAGAATCTGACCTGCAGCCAACAGACAGCACTGCTGCACAGTGAGGGATGTGGGGACCCTGCAGCCCTCACCCCAACCAGCTGGCCCCAGCAGCAACGGCCAGCACGGTACCTGTCACACTCAGACAGCTCAGTCACCACTGTTAAACACAGAAAAGCAAGCCATACACATCTAAAGGTGTTTGTCCATCACTACACAACAGAGCAGACAAAGTGGACCTAACTGCAAGAGCAACTACAGTGTCAGAGTGACATGCCATCTGACTCAGTGCACAGAGTGGGTTGCTGCTACCTTTTACAAACTCCACGCACAAAAAACACTTTAAGCATTTGGAGCACTGCAGTTCATGCTTCTCCATAATCACTACGTTTATCCCTGTTTAACGGTAAGGAGGTGACACTGTAAAGGTTTTTGCTCCTATTATAGCAACAGTGGTTCCTCTCCATTCCCTGCACTAAATCTGTGTCCGAACTGAAACAAGAATCTTTCTTTTATCCACCACAGAATATCAGACTCGAGGATTCAGTGTACCTTTCTTCCACTTTTGGAAACAAACATTTTCAGGTAAAAGGCTGTTAAACAAATTTAGGTTGTTTTAACACAATTACTCATACTTTTGTACATTTCTGTTTATTCAGCTCATCAGCTCTCACTGTATTTCTGACTCCAACACAAAAATCAAACTTCTAATTCCAACAGCAGGTCCTGTGTACACTACAGAGGCAGAGGTGATCCTGCTCCTTGATTTTCAGAAGGATACCCAGTTCTTTCATCTCGATTTTGTTTTTGGTACTTAAGTGAAATAGCACTCATAATGCAGGCTGTAATTCTGAGAGGCCTCCCCCCTGGCTTCCCTGTATGACAACAAAAACATGTATAAGTACACTTTCTCATGTAAGCCACAAACTAAGTAGAATGCAAGCTTTATTTATTTATTTTTACTACAAACGGGTGCCTTCCAGTGTTAATTTGCCCACAGACATCAGCACTTGGTATCTGAGTAACAACCAGAAATAAACTAAGTTTGAAATGAATGCATTTTTTCCAGGTGCACAAAGCTTCATCTGAAATTACACAGTTTTCAGATATCACAACAACATTATATGGCATCTGCCCAGGTGATGTTTATACTCAACTGAGATCATGAGTTTTTACACTGAATATAAACAGAAAAAAAAATAATAGGTAGCTTTAGTAAAATATTTATTACTCCATTTAATTACTTAAATTACAGTTGCTTTTATAGAAACAATTTTCAAGACAGGAAATTTTTAATGATTAGCTGTACATATGTATTTCTAGGTATAGCCCCTGTAACACTACAAGCCTCTTGTCCTGCCTGAAAAGAGCAACTGACTGCCAATGCACTTAAAGGTAAGCATGACAGTAAGTGCTTTCTGTATTCAGATCCAATTGCTTCACTTGTTATAGACACAAGACCCTGGGCACCATCCGTATCTTTGGAAAACAAACCTTGGGACCCATTTCTTAATTGGCAAATCATTAAGCAGAATTTAAATAGCAACCACATTAGACAGATGAGCATTGTTAAACTTTGGAAACTTGCAATGGATACTGGGGGTCCTGCATTCTGCTCGTCTAGGTGAATTTGCATAAAGCTTCTGACTCTTGAAGGAGCCAGCCTGACTAAAATCGTCAGGTTTCCCTGCGGATGAGCTTGGCTGCCATGCCAGGAGCATCACTCCTTGTGCTAACAGGTACGTGCTGCATAAAAGTTGCACGTTCTCCAGGAGTTTCCTTTTTCTCCTCCATGTCTCCCTGTCACTTATATATCGGACATATCTATGAACTCGAGCCATTCAGAAACAAGAGCCTGTCTTCAGAAAGTCCCACTTCCCCAAACTGTCCCCATGGGTTGGTGGGTACATTTCAGGCAGCAACCAGTGAAAAAGAAAAGAGCTTCGGGCACCCAAAATGCCATCCATCACCATGGCTGTCAGCTAGGTGATGGATGGCAGGTGTGGCAGCAGCCAGCTCTGTCCCGGGCTGCGTGGAGACGGGCGCTGCTGGTACTGCTGTCACTTGCCGTCAGCCGGTGCCAGCTGAGGCTCCCAGCTGCCAGTTGCTGCCACGCAAGGCATAAAACATACACTCTGAACAATCGCAGCAGTGGAGCCGAGCTCATAGACTGCATTATTAATTAGTTTAATGACGCTCAGCCCTATTAGAAAGCACAAGATAATTGTATTTAATTTGTGTACATTGTAATTATGGCCCGAGCAGTGCCAAATTTGATCAACGTATCATCTTTTCTGTTCTGCTCTGTAACCATGTTTGTATTAATTTGCATGTGAAACAGGAGGAGCTGCTGAGCCCTACTGGGAACAGAGTTCCTTTTAGTTTTTAAACACTGCCATCTTTCACATTGTGATGCTGTGCAAGACCTCTGTCTGCTGATAACAGTGTCATCTTTTCCTGTAGCCACAAATTAAAAGCAGGTTTATGACCACATGCTACTAGACCCTCTAGGGCCCCAGAGGAGGCAGCCAGAGAACAATTCATTCACTCATCACTCCCCTTATCCATGATGGAAGGAGAAACAATTGCATCATTTAATTTACTATTGCAATGAAGATATGGCTCATTGGCCCCTCGTTGTTTTGAAGATGGATTTAATTAACCTCCTATGAATCTTGCCAATAAGTGTGGCAGCATCAGTATGGAACTGGAGATGTCAAAAAATCAGCTGGAGAGATGGGTAATCAGTATTTCTCAAGCTAGCTCTGCAGAGAGGACTTAGGACTACAGTGTTACGGCCCCAGTAGAAAGCTAAGGAACACACTGAGTTAATACACTACTGACCTACCTCTGGGAATCTGAGCTCAGGTTTGACTTAGATTACTGAGAAAAAGAGAGGTAATTGAATAATTCCTAATAGCCACATACATCTTTAATGCAGAAGCCATTTGCGATCACTGGAAAATAAATAATTGCAATTAACTACACTGTTAAGTAAATATACAGTCCCTTGGGGAAGCAATCTGCATGCTTTTATAAGTCTGGCTACAATATGAAACTCATCACAATGTCTATGAGAGTAATTTATAATGAACATTTAGCAGGTGCCTCAGATGGGCTGCTGCAATTTACATTCATTAATAAAACTGTCCTTATTAGACCCTGAGTTCTATGCATTTTAATTGAATAAATCTTTATTACATTTTCATTCTACACGATTTTGTTTCCACCATGTTCTATAATCAGTTTAGCTTGTAATGAAAGTTAAAATCTTTACGAGACAAAGTAATCTACAATGACCTATCTAAGGAGATAAAAAGAATTCAGCATCTTATGAAGACTTCTAACTGGAATGAAAACATGGTAAGCTATAAAGAATAATTTATTTCATGAAATACAAGTTAATCTTGAGAACAAAGCAATGCCATATTTCTTCTTGGAAGGGAGGCTCAGAATCACTTTACTGAAGGAAGAAGTAAACCCTGTTATAGTATAAGCTGACAGCCACTATAGAAGAAAGAACACTGATTGAAGAATACAAGCAACATTTCTTTTCATAAGAATAAAAGAGCTCTTCTGCATGATTTGTAGCACTTTATTAGAAGCCTTTCTTAACTTTCTGAAGATTTAATAGGACATAATGAAGTTTGGATAGTCTTAGTTTAGTCATATTTCGTCAAGCTGTCATTAATTTGTTGCTCTCGTAAGAAGGGATCTACCTGCCATGGTCTACTTCAGTTTGCACACCTGTGCCTCTTTATTTTGTGCTGTTGTAAAAGTTACAGGAAGAGGCTTTACATTTTCTCACCACAATTAAGTATTCTTCGATGCAAGAATCAGCCAAAAGACACATATCTCATCTCAGAAATATTCAAGAGAGTTTTTTTCTGTCGATAAATCAGATTTTGAGCCATTTAGAGGCATAACTGCAATGTTTCACGGTGTATGAAATACCGCCCTTATTAGTCTAAAAAGATGTTAATCAGTTTCAGTTGTTGTAGAAGTGGAAAGATAGAAATCTGACTTAGAAGCACTGATGTAAGCCTAGAATGAGAAGGAATAAGTTTCTTAACTGCTGCCAACTTTTATTTCATCAGTACTTCCAACTAACCCAACCATAGTCATCTAAACACCTCTTAAGAGCAATGTATTTTCACCCTCTCCAGAAACCAAGTTGCTATCAACCCTTACAAGATGTCATCTAGTTAGGGAAAAACAGTGTCGTTTCTGGATGCAAGTGAAGGTTATGGTTTACTCTGAGCCAATGAATTTTATGATAAACATGATTTTCTCCTAAAGATCTATGTTTGCATACTGAGTTTTATATTCCTGGTTGTAACTCTTGGAACCGAGGCGCACACAATTGTTATTTTCCTCGAAGTACAAGGAACTTCAAGAGACTTTTCAATCAGCAGTCTCAGCCAGAAACAGGTTTTTATTTCCAAACCATAAAACAAGACCAGTTTACTAACCCTGATTGTACTATCCTATGAAGGAAGATGTATAACCAAGAATTTCAGACAGAAACTTTTTGTTGTTGTTGTTTTAAATGAAAATAGAGTAATCCTGAAAGATTAATACAGACTATTCCTGTGGCCAGCTGACAGCAAAAATACTTTTGCTACGGCTAGACCCATCTAACACTTGAAGGGTGATCTAAATGAAGCAACACTGGAAAGCAGCCTCTCACCAAGTAATAAGGAGCAGAAGGAGCACTCTCTCTCCCTGCAGCCGTGACAGAGGCTGTGGGCTGCAGTGCTCTTGGCCAATGCAGGAAACACTGAAAGGAGATGGTTCCTTTCACTGATGGTCTGTATAAGCCAAGTCCCAGCAAAGTGGCCAGGCTAGTAAGAATGGAGCTCTGTCCTTCACAGACATCTCCCCTAACACACAAAGGGTAAAGGGCACCTCTGCATGTTAAAGACAGAAAATGACAGCCTGCATGGGCTGCCAGTGTGTAGGGCAGCCTACAGATTTACCACTGAGGTCACAACCTTCCCGCTCACACTTCCATAGATCCATGTGAATTAAGAGACAAGGAGAGATATGTGGGACTCGTTCTGCTTTCACATTAAGGCTAGTAAGTGTTTCTAGAGCTGACAGAAAATATTAGATGCTCATCAGTTCTTTCCATTAAAAAAATACGTACGTATATGAAAATGCTCCAAGCACAGATTTGGGAAGTGCTGCTGCCTACAGTGCTCACAGCAGCTGATGAGTTGCTTGGTCTCAAAGACTGACAGAAGAGGATTAACTTACTGCCCTTAGTGAGACGTTTCATTCCCTCATACTAACTTCGTTTCTCCTACCAAGCAAACAGAATCTATTCTCTTCCTTTGTAATAAAATCCCTCAGTTATTCCTCCACAAACTTTTAAGTTCCCTTCTTACCCTTCCTATGCTTTTGAGATTATAGTATCCTATTTTTATTAATTTGATAGCTAAGCAATCTTGATTAATTTCAGAACCTCCAAACATTTACCACGTTACTCATTTGAAGAGACAGAACACTAACGTATAATGACTTCTACATTCCTGGACTGTTATTCAACTTCAGCCTCCAGTGCACCTTGTGCTGCTACACATTTCTGCCGAGCCTCACCAAATCTTCTAATTAGAGATCATTTTCCACCAACAGAAAAACTACCCTTGTCACACACACTACTATAAATTCACAATGTGTTTCTGATAACCATGAAGCTTAAAGCTGTGACCTGTTTGTAATACGGAGAGCACAACTACTAGAAAAATGACAGGGAAACCATCATCTACATGCAGACACATACCAAATTAATGTGTCTCTGAAATGCTGCAGCAGTACTCTATTCACGACACTGAAGATAAGCCAGGACTAGAATTCTGCCAGATATGAACTCTTAAAGTAATTTCGCATATGTTGCAAACACAGCTGGTAAAAGAAGTGCAGGAAAACACGTGGAAGCAGCAGGCAAATAATGAGAATGCTCCATCTCATCCAAAAAACAATTACAAAAAATTAAAGAGGGGCATATTTGAATATAAACATCAGTAAAATACTACAACTTGATCAACTTCGCAAGTGTAGGATTATCTATATTTAGAAAAAATAAAAAGAGAGAAACAAATAGAAAAAAAAAGTAGGTTCTTAAAGCATACCTTAAAATGACCAAAACCCAAGGAAATTCAGATCTTTCTTTTGTATGTATTGCATTGCTAGAGGAATTTCCTACTTAATAAACTTATTTTTGGAAACATCTTGAGCACGAAGAGTGATGAGCTGAAGATGTCTGGCACTAACAGAATGCAATGCCAGCATGACATATGACAATTAGCACTGCAAAAGTTAATGGATCTCCAATGATCTTCAAAAAAAGTGCTGCTTTCCATGGGGCCAGAAGATTTTCTGGATGTTTTACAGTAATGAGCCAGTAGTGTTTACCAGCTTTATCTTCCCTGAGGTGGAGGGATGGGTCTCACAGCTCAGTCAGGCAGAAACATGAGGATGTGTGAGCATCAGGCTGCCAGGTGACACCAACAGAGCACCCAAGAACAGGTTCAGCACCTCTGCTATGAAGATGCACTTATGGTACCTCACAAACCAGCTTCAGGCACACTGCTTGGGCTGAATGGATATCCCACCAGGATCAGATAAGTCTTCATAGCTGCACATGCAGACAAACCAGAGGACTCCCTGTTTTTTGCCATGTAGCTCCTGTCTGCACCAACCTGCTAACAACTGGGAGGAGATCCTCCAAGTAACTGAAAACGCATGTTGATAGAAGCCAAGCAAGTCTGACCCTGTGCAGGATCTGCAATTTCTAGGGTCTTCTTTTGTGCCCTCCTTATCAACTGGGACAATGTTGGCTAGCTTCCAGTCAGTGGGGACCACGTCAAACTCCCAAGACCTCTGGTAAACTGTTGTGAAAGGTTCAACTATAACATCTGCTAAATCCTTCAGTACTCTGGGATGAATCCCATCAGATCCAATGGACTCAGCTGTCTCCTCTGAATTCTGATGTCATCAAATGAAAGGACACTGTTCTACCAGTTTTTCACGTTGTGGCCAAAGCCAACGTGGCACATCACTCACCAAGACCTGGTGGTGAAACTCCAGTTCTACCAATGCCTGGCAGACACTTCAGCATAAAAAATCTTCTGGATTTCACACTGCCTTTATTTTCAATCATAAGTTGCCCCTAGAAAACATGACTAAAATGGAACCTTATCACTGACTTGTTTCAGAATGAAATGCCTTAATAGGCTGAGCTGCAGGTATTTCTCCGAACACTATGACACCATGCTACAAATGATGCTTCAGCTATAATTCCAATCAACTATAAAACAATTGTATTTTCTATGCCTGTTATGCTACTGACATGTCTCCTTCTTGCCATTTTATCCCTCTGGACAACATACTTGTTAATGCACATATGGATCTCGGAACTGCCAAAAGCCTTTACCTGTTCTATTGATCTTTCTTGGATTACCCCAACAACATTAAAGCAGATATTGCTAGCAAGGAAATCAATATGACTTCAGATTAAAATTCCCATTAAAAAATTAAGAAATTATATATTAATGATTTATTGTCTATTAATTGTGAATTAATAAGTGGAACACTTTTAACACCTGACTTAGCACACTGTGCCAGGACTCCACAGTTCTCAGATTCTCCCTCCCAGTGGCTTCAGGGAGAAAGCCTTTAAAAATGCATTTCATTCCCAGTGTTTGGTGTAAGTCTACATTTCCACAACACATCTATCACCTGCAGCATCTTACAGAGTCCAAGTGTTCAGCACACTGTGATCTGGGTCAAGTTCTGGTTAATTTAATGCATGCTATTTATCAAATAAAGCAACAGAAATATGTATTATTCTAATACTTTTTAAATTCACACATGCATGAACTTTATCTAGGAAGGAAGGGTAAGTGTGATTCATTTCCAAATCACACCTTTTACATAACCTTGTATGCCTGTGTATAACAACTTCAATTGACATTGGCATATCACTCCTAAGATGAAAAGTGCCGAGTTAGGATTGTAAACCTGTACTCTTAGCACCAGTTGTGCATTTTACTCAGTATGCAACACTGGTGGTCAGTGGTGCTATTAGTTAGGAGCACATTACTTTGAAACCCAACTATAAACGTAGCAGTTTTAACTTATCAGTAATAAAGGAAGTATTCTCTGCAGCTTCAATCCTGCAAAGTGCAGAGGCAGCAAGTTAGGAAAACCTTCTAGTGCTCTGTGTCAGTACAGCGTGTTCAAGAATTCTGCTAGATCATAATCAACAGAGGCACTCTCTGGGACAGACACATTCTCAGTAACATTACCACACTACAGGTGAACCAAGAAACAGACATTTCTAACACAAGTTGCCTATAAACATGGATGATAACTACAGTTAAAAGCAGCGTGAAAGAACAGGATTTAGCCCTTACCATATGCTTATCATTTGAAGCTGAATAGTCTGGGTCACTGACTGGAAATCCAGTTCAATTAAAGTTGGTTGGTTAAATGACTACAATGTGTAAAGGATTCTGACAAGGACGTTATTAGCAACATACACGTGCTATAATGTCAAACTCATATTTTCAACAGATGAAGGACTAATCATCCATCATGCATAGAATGAGAACTGTATTGCATGTGTACAAGAGGTATCCAGCCTTTGACACACAGGCTGCTTACTTACCTACTGCTGTATGATTTACAAAATAAAAGCTTTTGGTTAAGAAGATACATGCCTAACCCCAAGGACACAAAAAAGACACTACAGCATCTCTGAAAATTAATAGTGGAAAGCCAAGAGATTAAACTGGTTTCAACCTGGATATTATTTCTGACCCCACGCTACCTGGAACAGAGCTCTGGCAGTGAAGTCAAGGTAATCTGAAGTCATGATACAAAAGGCTTATGCTATTTTCTTTGTCTTTATACAAATTTTCCAGTCACACTTCCACACTCAGATGTTACTGTCACAAACATTTAAATGTCTTTTTGTATTTTCAAAGTGTGGAATGCTATCACACAGATTTGGGAAACTTCTCTCTTTTATTCTTCCCCACCAATAACAGTAAAAAACTCTGAAGTCCACTGTGAGATACAACATATGATAGAAGTCACAAATGTACAACAGAAATGTGGCATCTGTCGCTGAAGCTCAAACATGCCTACCAAAGGAAGGTACTCCTCTACGCATCATGAAGATTTGAAGTCTCAGCATACACTTGTTTCCAACATACTCAAGTTTCCCCCTTTCTTTAGGATCATGAACAGGTAGTATGGGTTCTCTAATCCTTTCTCATTTACAGCTCCCTCTGCATGTAATAATCACTTCACACACCACTAAGAAAAAATGCTGCCTGTCAGTTGTGTTTTCTTGATTTTTTTCAGCAGATTCTCAGCACAGTAACTTTTATTTATTTGTCAAATGATCTTGCTGAAAATACTCTTAGCCAAAATCAACGTCAGATTAGCTCAGTAAGTCACTTTTAGTTTCTCCACAGGAAAAAAGGCCTGAGAAATAGAAACTGGTTGGGTCTGCAACAGAAGTAAAGTCAAAGTCCTACCTCCACTACTGCTTTGGCATCCAGTCTGAAGTTGAAATCTCCAAAGACGAAATAGGAAACTTTCTCAAACCGCTGATCTATAATTCTGGAAAAAGCAAACAAACAAACAGAACTCTCATTCAATTATATGTTATGTGAACATGTACAAATACACATCTCTTCTAAGCACTATATCAGAAATAATTATTGGAATGGTCAGAACTATCAGTTCATATCAGAACAATCATCTCAATACATTAACCACATTTTTGGACTGGTTATCCTTACTCAGGCAATTCTGTCTTCAACTCCAGTAAAATACTGCATTTGATTTCCCCTGCCCTAATGAAAGAGCAATCAGGAGGAGAGCAAGTTTGTAGCAGTTAGAACAAACAACACAGAACCAACACCTGGGCATCAGAAGGGATCCTAGAGGTCCTCCACAGCTTTGAATCGTTAAACATATGAGCTTTGGGCTTGGAAACTAAGATTTAGGAACCCCACATTAGTGACTAGTTCAGAATACACCTACGTTCCATTCTGTGTTGTGTTACACATCTGTAAAACTGTGATCATGTTTACCAGTGTTCATCAGTACCCTGTGGACTGCATGAAAAGCGACGTATCAGCGCTAACTGCTATTCACCACAGCTGACATGGACTGAATGACAAGGTCTTCCTGGCTCAGTTAAGCTTCTCTGAAACACAGCTCTCCTTTATGTTGACGGTAAATTTTTACTGAGATTATAGATAACATCTAGAAGCTGATCTTTGCAGATGCAGAATAGAGATTATCTCTTTACTGAAGCTCAGTACTAAATAAGGAGGTAAGGCATTACTGTTCATCTTGCAAATCTTTCACGAATAAAAGCTGTTATTGTGTCATTAGTTTATCTATTATTACTAACAATTGCTTGGTACTCCTAACACTGCAATTTCACATGGTTCCAGAGATCTTAAAATTCAAAAATCCACGGACTCATATTTAATTTCAAAATGGGAATAAATGCAATTAATAGTCTATCAGCTAAAGAAGGTATAAAATAACTGAAATGCAATTGTTACAGCTACAAATAAAATACAAAAAAACCCCAACAAAACAAACCCACAAAAAAACCTGCATGATATATAAGATATATCATATATATATGATATGCACGATATATAAGATAAAAGGAAGAAATGTATGCAGTACATTGTGTATTTCCCTAGGTGTACATCAATAGTTAAGCACGGTGACAGAAGCCTCAGCTGAGCAAGAGGAGGGAACCCATGCAGACATGGTAAAGACGCCTTCTGGAACGATACAGTCCAGCAAGTAGGCCTTTGTTTTAAATGGCTTAGAGCATTTTAATACATTATACTCGTTCAGGCATTTTATAGCAATAAAGAAAGATACAACATTAGATTTACAATAAGGTACTACTTTTTGTCCCATAAAAAATCTCACATTTTTAGTCCACAATATCTGTTTCATAAGGAATAATATCCTGCTGGAAAATTGATGTGCATTGGAACTAACGTAGTGGCCATCTGAAGCAAAAGCTCCTGCACAGACTTCTCTGGTATGAAAATCTCCAAATTCTCCATTCAGCAGACAAGCTCCCTCAGGTACTGTTAATAAATACTGTCTACTGTCAGCTCCCAGCAAGCACCAAGAAAAACCTGTCACTCTCAACTTGTACATAACATTACTTTGATTAGTGCCCTTAAAATTCAAACCATTTACATTATCAGTTTTCTAACACTATCACTGCTAGATCAAATGGGCAGCTTACATGTAGGAAAACTGACTTTGCTTTGTCAGCTTTCCTGATTCATATCTTGGCTTTGGTTTTCCCCGTCGTCATTTATTGCTGACAAAAAATAAAATAAAANTACTCCAGGAACGACCCCAAGGTCTAGGAGAGGCCTCTAAGAACAAAGTGGTATTATAAGGACAATGTCTGTGATTGCATTATGCAAAAGATGCACTTTCCAAATAAACAGTGTTTTCCAAAAATAGCCAGCTAAAATACCTCCTAACTAAATTAACTTGAAGAGACTCAGTTACTGATGAACAAAACAGCTGATGAGTCTGCTTCTGATCAATTAATTAAAACTCTTTCATAGTCTTGCACATTACTTGATCTAAACTTGATCTGCATACAAATCAATGCCGGCTTTAAAGTGAGTAATTTTATTTTGCTCCCATTGCAGTTTCTCTTGTCAGATATTTTAGGAAAAGTGTCTCCCAACAGATTGAAATCAAATAGTCCGAATGCTACTTCTCAAGATTGATGTTTTAAGTGACTTCTGACATATTTCCTTCTCACAAGTCATGAAACTTAGGCATTAAAAAACCTAACATCAGTGGTACAAGGCACACACATATATCTGTACTTATTTAATGATCTGGGATACCTCACAAAAAAATCTGCCTTTGACTCAGCTGAATAGATATGCTTGTAACATACTATCCTGGCCACTGGGACTTACTGTTGGTTTAAGAGTTCCCAAATTTGGAATTATTTCATTGTTGTGGTACTCCACTAGATTACTTTGAAATATTACTGGTGCCTATAATTCCACTGAATCAACGGCACAAGAATGAATCTTCTCAACTATGTTTTTAGAATCAGACTCTAAGTTACCAAAAGAGAAAGCAATAAAGGAAAGTTCAGCAAAATTTCCATCCTCTGCAGCACGTGAATATCTGGCACTGGGGGACTTGGATAGAAATTGTATGCTGTACTGTAAAACTCTCAGAGCCTCACCAGGACCAAGGGTGCACAACAAAGGTGTTAGGACTGGGGCAACGAACAAGACAAATACTCCATTCCTCATTTCTGCATCCTAATCCACAGGTACAAAGGTGATTAAGCGTACAAGTAAAGGAAAACTCGGAAGACCATTTTTACTCTTTCAAGAAGGTATCCTTGCAAATGAAATAGGAAGGCTTCAAAATCCGCGCTATTTTACTGTCTGTTTGTTGCTCTAACAATACCCTTGCTTTAACCATCAATCAAATAATCTTTTTTAAAATGATCAGTCTGTGGAGCAACAAATCTGAATCATATAAAAAGAAACCAGCCAACCTATGTCACCAACATTCATTTAATGTTTTTAATGGTAGGACCTAACGCTACTTCTTTTAACCTGTATTTGCTGACTACCAGATTTTCCAGAAGGGTTTCAACAGACTTTAAAGATCCATATACTCCCATATAACTTCTAAAAATCTTGTCACAAAATAGGTAGCCCTTGGGTAAAAACGTCTTGATTTGTGAGAAACTGCAAGCACTTAACTTCCACAAGTCTGTACCAGAAAACAAAGGAGACTGTCAGTGCCCCGATGAACTGCACTGCTAGTTGTGATCATGATGGCCATCAAGAGTTTACAGGCTGTAGCTTTTCAGAGATGACACAACAGTACAAGGATATACCATCTGAAGAACTGTAACTTTAAAGAAAGGTCTACTGCCAAAGTCACATGCTTACACGTTCTAGTGTGTCAGATCCATGGTTCACACTGTTTTCTAGTGCTAAATTTTATTGGTGAGGGTGCTAAGTTACTATTGCAATTTGTTTGCTGCAAAATTAATATGTTTAATTTTTACTTTGGTCTAATAATGGAAGGTTATCTCACACTGGTTATTAGCAACTGAATCAAAGCCAGAAAAGAACTTACTGGGTCTACACTGGAAATGCACCTTCTTTCTTGTCAACAGGACTTCTAGGAAATCCACCAGCTACAGATCAGTGATTCTCAGCATGACAGTCCCCTAACACATTTTCCCAAAGACCTGACAAAACCTGCCTGTTACTCTGGATGCATCAGGAGAATCACAAGAAAATGCTGAAATCCTTTGAGCTATGAAGCTGAACAGCCCTAGACTGAGCTAAATTGGCCTGCCTGCAACGACCACATTACCCAGCTTTGAGCATGCACCCATGCAATTGGCAGACTTAAAGAGAAATTAAAAAAAAAGCCACGGTAAAAGCAAACGCTCAACATTTGGTCTTAGACTTTGACTGGACTTCCAGTACAGTCAAATAACTTCTATGAAATGATGGACCTCCAAGTCCGAGTGGTAGCATCTGCTAAAAGGACTGTGAAAGTTAAGTTTTTTCAAAGCCCTTTAGGAGATCTGGATGGTAAATTCCTGTCAAGACTCAAATAACTAAAAGGTAGAGGTCCTTCTTCTCCCTGACACTCCTGGAGGTCTGGTCTAGTCACTCATCTTAGTCACAGTTATCGAGTACCAGAAGGAATAGGTTAGTCCGATCTTACAATGAACAATTTCATGTTACTGGAATCACTGAAATCCTTTTGTCATTGACTTTTCCCATTTTTAAGTACTCAGTCTTTACAACTGAAGACATTTCACATAATGTACTCAAAATATGGTATGTATGCTTCAAAGCACTGAAATTCATCAAGAAATTAAAAGGGCTAACAAAAATAGCACTGACTTTCACTTGGTTTTGTGCTTATCCCCCTCTCCTACTGCCACTAGAAAGAAGACAAGGGAGCATCTAAATATCAGCAGTTTGGTCATGGAAGAGAGCAGCTAAACATGATTCAGTGTGACAAGAGGCACTGTGATTTGGCTAAACCATTTCTGAGGGCACTTTGTAAGGAGGATCAGCAGCATTATTCCTTTAATAGCCATGTCTAATGCAATAGCCAGCTGGGTTTTGTCCCAGATCAAGGTATCAGCATCAGGTCAGAAGGTAACATTCTGTTTACATGATTATTTCCTAAAGCACTTATCTTCCCCTCGGTGTGAAAGTTGACTTTTCTGTTTGTAAGGGGGGCCTAAAGAATTGAGGGAATGGGAAAAATTAGCTACACTGAGCTGGAGCTGAATGGCATTAAGTGGGAGGTCTGAGAAAGGCTGCAGCAGCACTCAGCAGGACACCTTATTAGCCGCGTCATCGCAGTTCATTCAGGCAAGCCATACCAGTGTCACCAACGTTCCCACACAAAGACAAAGTTCTTCACACAGTCTATAAACATGCTTTCCTGGCCAATTCATCCTGACTTGACACTGCTGAAAAGAGGGACTTGAAGGTTTTTGTGTTTTTTGTTGTTTTTTTTTTAACACAACAATAGCATAACAAAAACAAAAACTGGGAATTCTGCCACGCAGGATGAATGGCAGAGAAGGAACACCACCACATTGCTTGGGAAGAAGCAACCCTAACACCAAACCATAGCACATTTTTACAATAATGAAATGCTTCTAAGCTAAACAGTATCAAGTATGAGAATTTCCATATTTCTCATACAACTTCTGGGGTAAGAAATTACTTTTCCACAATCTCTAGATTTTGCTACATTATTCATGAAGAAAAATTAAAGACGGAAATTGCTTTTATAATAAAATGTGGCTGCCAATATAAAGCACCCTTTCATAATTAAAAGAAAATCATGGACAGCCACACAGAGAACAGATGACAGCTCAATCTACATACAGCAACCATTTCTCAGGGCAAACTGCTCATCTTGATCACTGCAAAACTAAGCACAGCTCTGGATCAAATGTTGTTTAGATCCAAATTTGGTGAAATCAACACTGACCGATGTCTTTGCCTGAGAGGGTGAGGCCTTTCCAGGCTCAAGGACCACGAGGCAGCCTGGCACAAGCTGGCACAGCCAGGCACCCACTGGTCTCCCACAGGCTGCTGGGAGCAGGGGGGTGCAGAGGGGCCTGTGCAGGCACACAGCAGGTAGCATTTCCTTGGTGAGGTTCTTACGCCAGAGAGGAATATCTCAAAAGGAGTAAAATAAAAGTAGAGAGTGACCTGTCCATCCCATTGGTGGGAGCTAAGGGCTGCTGTGAAAACAGCAGGAGAACAATGGATAGGAAGATCATATGCTCTTTTCCACAGATGTACAACGCCAGAGGTGATAGCAACTCCTGCTATCTGTTGGACTTCTGTTGGAAAGGCCAGGAATGATGACGCATTAGGACACTGAAGATTCAGACAATGGAAATATCAGGCTTTGGCTTACACAGAAGCAGATATGGGCTGCACTGTGGCCTGCAAGATTTACATCATTCCTATCCTCATTACTTTTTCCACTACAAGTTTCAGTTAAAAAGATCATCTTGTACACCTACACTTCATGAAGCATCCTGTGTGGATCCTCAGTAAGCAGTGGAAACCTCTCCACCAGAGGCATTAGAGAGGACTTTCAAAGAGAGGACTGTGTCTTCTCTGCACACTCCCTTCTGCAGTTTTTTAAACGGTTGGCTTGCAGCATTTTGCATTCCCAGGCACATACTGAGAAACAAATTCCAGAAAACACCATCAGTTCCTGAACAAAAGTTACACGGTGACTGCCTGAGTGTGTCTCAAAAGATGCAAGTGCCTTCATTGGCATACCTTGAGTGTAGTAGCACTGTCATTAGAAAGATAAACTTTATACTATTTTCATGCCCTGGTCTTTCTGATATAATAACTCAAACCTATTAATAACACCAAAACATCTCAAAAGGTCAAGCAGCATACAGCAAGATGAAAGGGAATTGTCAAAAAGCTTAGGTAATCATCTTAGCACTCAAGGCATTTGCCAGGGTTGTTTAACTAATATGTGATGTTCACTTTTAATTTCAATATAGTGCCATTTGGGCAAAAATGTTGTATTTTTTAATTAATTACAATGTCAGCAGCTATTAAGATTAAAAGAAAGACCACATCAATAATAAATAGTTAATCCAAAGAAAGGATTACAAGAAGAGCAATAAAAATCAATTTTTAGAGCTGGAAAATTGTGACTTTTTCCTTACTTGACTGGTATTTTCATTATATTGATAAAACCATGATCTTACCCGACACTGACATTCGCCTAATGAAATAGCAGCCATGTATAATGATGTAAGTACTTGTCAATTTCACTACAGGAGAATACAACATCATGGCACTGCCGCTACACTACGGAGAAATTTTCTCGTTCTTCAGCTCATGTAAAAGAAAGCAAAAGGAAGAAAACAGAAACTGCACTTTTTGAATCTTCCCTTACTTTGCCATGAAGACTTGGATTCTTTCAGAAAACCTTTGAATCTCCTCAATGTTTGTAACTCTTGGTCATCAGCAGACAGCAGATAACTGCCTTGTCTTAATCTGCATGAAGATTGACACACAGCAGTTATTCTTTACTGTTCTACAAGGCTTGGATGTGGTGGAGTAAAACAAACACCCTGTGCTCACTTAGCATCAGAAGTGCTAACAGCGAGCTTCAAAATGACAGGGATTCATGGCACTGGTGCACTGATCCTCTAACTCACTAAAGCTGGGAAAAATACTGTTTGTGACAATGCTAGAAAAATTCAGAACAGAGGCACTGAATGTCCTACACAGTTCACCAGCAGGAACAGTTGCAGAATGACTATGCAATCTTGCCAGAAATCTCAGCAGACCCACAGCAGTGTCCTTCCCATCTAAGCTGGTGGGGATGGTTACGTGGGGGGCAGTGGAAGGGAGCAGGATGTCAGCCATGCCATGCCCCTGCATGCTGCCCGTGACAGAAACCAACACGTTTCATCTGCCTGCCTGGGGAGCAAACTACACTCAGATGGGCTCTGAATCAGAAATAAACACAACTCAGTTCTAGAGAAAGGCAACACAAATTATGAGAAACAGAAAGACTTCACTTGCAAAGGACTCAAAAACGTTTAAATTAAAGAGAAACTAACCGGCCACAAACTGTACGTACTTGTTAGCCTGGGCATTTAACCCCTTGAAAATCATACCGCAGTGGACTACTTAACAGAGGAAACAAAGGGTAACTTGACAAAAATATCAGAACTGCAAAAGTGAAGGAAAAATCATCTTTCAAATGACTGAGTAAAATCAGAGCTGCTGCCATTTGATCAAAGAAAATTCTGGTGGATAGCAGGATCAGTTATTTTCACAGAATGGATTTTTTTGTTCCTGTGAGAAACTGAATCATTTTAGGTGCAACTTAAATCACACACTGGTGGAAACATAAAGAAGCTTCAATTAAATGTGAAACAGTTACAGCTACCTTGAATGTATGGAGAACTTCTGCAAAGTCCATCTACAGATACTTCAGCGCCTGTACAGGCACATGGACAAGTAGCTAAAAACGTTGTAACCCATAAATGGTTATTCACACGTTAGACAGAATCCGTCTCTGTACAGAATACAAAACAAGAAGACAACAACCATACTCTTAGAGTGATCCTGCCTCCCTACGGGAGTAAAAATGATGAAAGACCGTTATTCACTTAGTGTCTGTAGAATGAAATGGAAGCAGAATGGAGCTCTTTCAAACATTTCTGTTTTATAACTAACAGCTCATTGCATCATTTTACAGTGAGCATTCAGTGGTTTGTAAATAAAATCACAATAGCAATCTATTTTCATTTCTCTACAAATGAATAAAAATTGGATCAACAGCCCATATAGATTCTTTCTAATTGAATCACAGCTATCCTGTAAGATTATATGGCTACACGACAGAACATTTCAAAAGGCACAAACCACAATGAATGTTGATGTGTGTCACCTTTAGCTAGACACTAATGACTGCTCTTTATGTAGCCCCCAAATCTCTAAGGAAAAAAATGCAGTATAAAGAGAAATATAACTCAACAAGCACGTGACACACCCCGTGCATTCTTCTAGAAATGCATTTTCAGAGAAAAATCTAACCAGCGAGAAGTTATTTTCAGCTGCTGCTTCAGATTTCTTTCAGAGATTTTCTCACTTCAATTGTTTCTTAAAATTACAAAAATCATCTCAGGGGTAGTATTGTTTCCTACCACATCTAGCCTGTTGCTACATCAGTTGCATTCTATCAGAGAGGCATGGCAGCCAGCTGAGAACCTTATCATGAAAACCATGTAGAAAGGAGCAAGGCCCTCACAGAAGATGAGGTGAAGGCTTACAGTCCCACCAAACGAGGCCCTAGCTCACAGCCAATTTTGGCAGCTGTGCTATCTGACAGCAAGGCAGTGAGTATGCATTTGTGAAAACTACTGTTGAAAAGCCCTCCAAGAAACCTCATTGCTTTTTTGTTTTTGTTTTTTTTTTTAAACATTTCTTCTGAAAGCTACAATTCTGTTTGCATTAAGCAAGGTGAAGTGTGACTTCATGTATTATCATATATCTTTTTCTGACACCTTCCTGAGTACTGAAATTTCTTGAGTGGTCTGCATCTTGGATTGCTGATTCTCCAATTGTAGTTTTCCTTGCAAACTGGTTTTGTACAGATTTACTTTTGACATGAGAGAAAAAAAAACACATCTTCAGTTTGAATAAGAAGTATTGCAAAGGTTTGCCATAGTAGAATCACAGAATGGTTTGGGTTGGAAGGGACCTTTAAGATCACGTAGTTCCAACCCCTGCTGTAGGCAGGGACATCTCCCTCGGGGCCAGGTTAGCCACAGCCCCTTCCAGCCCATCCATCCAGTTATTAATTGAAAAAAATAAAAAAGAAAAAACAGAAAAAGAGAAAAAAGCCCCAAACACAAAAGAAAACTATTTTTCTGTTTAAAATACAATCTAAATCAAATCCAAAGGGTGTTTGCATAAGCAGGAAGGACATGAGTTAAATTTTTGACAGTTGTGTCAAAAGCTCAAACCAAAAGAAAAATTAGCAAGAAAAAGCATCTCCAACTGTATATGACAGGTCAAAAGTAACAACATAATTTTGTTGGATTTACTCTTTAAGGAGTATAGTATACAAACACACTAATTTTGAGAGTACTTAACCTTAGTTTAAGGGGGGGGATGACTGAATATTAATGAGATGAGCCACAGGGTGCTTAATGAAAAGCTGCCTTTCTGAATGTGATCCAGGGTTTAAAACCTTTGTTAGGTGACATTCAGATAGAAGGTTTATTTGCCCTCAGAGTGCATTCTTTTGGAATACATAAGAAATTCTTTAAATGTTTGACGATACATGATTACAGAGACTTTTCACTTGACATTAAAAACAATGTTGGAAAAGAAAAAGCAAGGAAAAAAAGCAGGCTACTCCTATACTCCTAGAACCTTCTCAAACGACCCAGATCTTTAGAGTGAAGTTTTCTTTTGCCTAGAAACGAAGTGGCTTTTCTTTTGCTCATTCAGCTGCTAGTTCTGGGAAAAGCCCAAAGAGAAACATTTAGATTGGAGGGCTCTTTGAGAAGATGTGACAGTTGACTGATGAGCATCCATAAAATGACAAAGAATAGTTGTGTGGAGCCGGTGCATCACATTGCCTCTCCCTGGGAAACTAATTGCTCTGAATTGTTAATAGTAACATTATTTTTCTGGCAATCATTTCTTTTGAATGCCCAAAATGAGCATGAAACAGCTCCTTTGACCGGACATAAAAGTTAAATGTCCCAATGTTGATCAAATTAACTTCAGCTATGTGACAATGGACTATATTTGTGAGAAAATAATGAAGGGCACAAAGGGGAGCTTTATGCCAAGATTTCACAGTTGTAATGTAAAAATGTTTCTGTTGAACTAGGCCAGGGAACATTTCAATAGGAAAACAGAAGAGCACTGTCACTTTCTTAAAAAAAAAAAAATCGTTTTATGGACCTGAATGCTGTAGATAGTTTCAGGAAGTTTATATGGTTGGCACACCAAGAAACACCGTATCAGGCCACCATCTCAACATCCCCACTCTGAACAAATGTTTCTAATACTTCTAAAGAACCCTATCCTACGGTTTCTACACAATCCCTAAGCAGGCTATTAAATTCAGCACACTTTTCCCTAGGAAAGGTCTACAGGACTAATACAGCAACATGAACTGTATTAATTAAAGTAGAGATATGAAAGACTGAAATTAAATGTAAAATACACTTCCTTTTTTAATCTCGTATATTGTTTAAGCTGTCTAACTTTCAAAAATACAAAGACACCAGTAGTATGCAAGTAGGGCTACCTGTACACGTGAATTATCCAAAATGGGCCTGGAATAATTGTTGTGATTTTTTTAATTATTATTTGCCATCCTAAATATAAAGCAAGTGTTCTTGTTCTGATTTATAAAGCACGCTCAGTTCTGACTGCATTTGTATCTATCTGGAACAGTGTAACCGACTCCTGAGAACTTAGTTTGGGTTGACATTAGCACTGACAAACTCACTGCAGAAACCAATACTATACATACACATTATATATGCATTTGTAAATAGAAAGTCTCTGTTTCACACATTTTCTTCGCAATCAGTTTGGCTCAGCATACCCCAGCTAGTTGTCTCCAAAAGCATTCTCATAGCTATGTTATTTATTTTCTCATTTTATTAAAGCTAAAACTTCATAACACCATCGCGAGATTTAACCTTTTTACTCTCAAAATACACTACTATGTAATTAATAGATTAACTCAGGAGGAACCTTTAATGGAGAACTTTAAACCACTCACTCAGCACTTTTTTCTTTTTATTTTTTTATTTCCCTTTTCCTTCAACCCCTCTCCTTCTCAGTAATTTAGAGATATTGAGAAGTTTGGTGCTGACGTGTTAAAAGCTTCTCTTACAGTCTGTGTTAAAACAATTTTGAGAACCAACTTATCTGATGACTTTAGCAGTTAAAGTCATTCACTCGAGCTGTATTTGCAAACTCTCTTGTTTTCTGTGTATCAAACTGTGATAGCTTTTACCTTACATGAAAAGGCTGTACTTAATTCATGTTTATGAAGATGCCGAGTGAACAGAGCTGTGCTTTCACTTACTCCCACAGTGACCTAAATCAACTGTGAGAAGGTGTTTCTGCTTCATTCAGTGAAGGTTTAGCTCATTAAACTGTTTTCCTTCTCAGTATTGTTCTCTGGGTTTGAACTGCATCGCTGTTAAATGCTCTTTAGCAGTTTAAAGGCTTTGAAGGAAAAGACTTACCAGTCTCTGTTTTTAACAGCACTAAATCTGCATTATTAGTTCATGCAGATAAGGGGATTTAAAAGCTCAGCGTGAAACCTCTCCCTTCAGTATTTATCTGACACTGCATAGCTCCAGTAGCTCAGCTGGAAATGTAGATCTATGAAGCTTTAAAGAGAGATTAAAGCCAAGAAAAGAAGTACTTTTCCCCCTATAGACGTTCTCACTTTCCCTTTTCCTACTGTCTGAAGGAGTGATGGCAGACAATGGTCAAAGATGGTTCCCAAAACCCTCTGAATGGGGACACTGTTGGTGGTAGCATTCATTTAAAGTGAGCTTCAGTGTATTGTCCTCCCCAATCAGCAGATCAGAATAGAGTTTGCTGGTGGCTGCCAAAAGGTTAGCAATGCCGATGAAAAGGGTTTCCCATTATTCACTGCTCTTACAGAACTCCCCTTTTGTGTGAGACAGCCCATCATTTCACTACGGAGGTCCGGATCTGCGGCTGGCTGCTCTCTCAAAATGAACAATTCATCTGAATGCAAACTCACAGTAGTAGTGTGCAACCTAAAATTGAAGGTTTTCTTTTCTAAGGACAGGGGAGTAGGGGCAGTTTTTGGCAGTGTCACATTTTAATGATATACCCCCATGACATTTTTGACCCACGGCTGACATTAATACTACAGTTGTATTACCTTACTGCTGCCAGGGCATCGTGGGAGGTCCAAAGCCAAAATTAGCTAATGAAGCACACTGTATGCTGTAAACAAGCATGCAATAAATACCACATACGTTTTATATTGGTTTACTGAAGTCTGCTAATGCAAAGCATAAGAAAAAGAGAGGAGACCAACGGAGGGGAAAAAAAAAAAAAAAAGAGTAAAAACAGGTCTTTCTCACACTGATATATATGTTACAGAACACACAAACCTATCTCTGGAACTACAGAGTAGAATATGATCTAACTGTGGTTCTGACATTTCAGTAAGAGTTCTTCCATTTTAAACCTCTCCTCACTACGTATTTACAAAACTTCCAAGTGCCTGCTGTGTTCTCTGATGATTTGAGCAGCCTGTAAAGTGGAATCACGGAATCTCAGACATGAGAGCACAGAGACTGGATAATTCCTGTCCATCCTTGAATCATCATAATTCAAAAGTGAAAATAAATACTTATTTTGGAGAAATTCCCACTTAGCCCTCTGCTGGAGTACACAGGAAGAGCACTTACTTGAATATAGTGGGGAAAAAACAGCATATTCTGTTCAACTATCTCCCTGCCTAACTAAGTAAAACTTCTGAAAGAAGTAACACTTCAGACAGAAAGTGCCTAAAAAGGTTTTTATAGCACACTGCATGTTTTATAAGTTTTTAAATGAAAACTTAGATAGGGAATCACAGAATCCTGGAACAGGGGCTGCCTTTGTCCCTCTGCCCACCCCAGTGTCGGCAGGGCCACCCAGAGCCGTGCTCAGCCCCATGTCCAGATAGAGCTGGAGATCCCCAAGGAGGGGATCCCACATCCCCTGGGCCCTGTGCCAGCGCTCAGCCGCCCAGCACAGCAGTGCTGCCCGTGGGCAGGGGAGCTCCTGGGCTGCAGCGTGCGCTCACGGCCTCTGGGCCCGTCCCGTTCTCACACCCCCTTGGGTATTTACAGACACCAATTAGATATCCCACGAGCCTCCCTTTCTCCAGGCTGAAGAACAACAGCATTACACTCACAGATATTACACAATGCGTAAGTTTGGTTCAGGGGCAGCGCTAACTCCCAGGCTTCTGCAGGAGACAGCCCGGAGAGTAAACAGAAATTTGTGGTGGGAAACACCCTGAAGTGCTGCTGTGTGTACTGCATGCAGGGAAAGCTGCAAGCAAATGTGAGTAGGATGGGACATATGGAACAGGTTTGTGGCCTCAGCCCTCCTGGTCAGGGCCTAATTCTGGCAGAGCAGCAACCTCCACCAGCAGCTTGAGGTGCATGGGAAGGACAGCAGAGCCCTGGACCCGGCCCTGGCCATAGGGAGCTCCCAGAGGCAAGCAGGTGCCTGTGACTCTTCTGCGTGGATGGCCCTGCCATGCTGCATGCCCCAGGCTCCCTGGGTTCAAGGCAGTCCCCAGAAAAATCATGGCAAAGTGGCAGCCCAGAGTGCAACGCGGTGTCACGACGGTGTGTGCTGGCTCTGCTCAGACCAGGCCTCTGTGGTTCCCAGCTCAGCTGTGCTGCTGGGTCAGCAGGGAATGGGGCACAGTGCCGTGCTGCTGGAGCACAAGTTCCAGCTAGTGCGACCTGAAATCCAAGAGCAGACCAACCAGCAATTATCAGCTTTTTGCTGTAGAGATCCAAGTCCCTGTGTTCAGTTCAGTCAGCAAATTAGCACGTGCTGAAATCTATTGCTTGCTCTGTTATCACTAAGCATGCAATGTTCTTAAATGCCACTTTACAAAACAACACTTTTCCTCATGTAAACACATCTGTAAAAGGAGGAGGTACACACAGAGTAATACATGAAATCTTAAGAGAAGGTCAACAGGTGTGCTGCCAGTGAACACGACTTCCAAAGGTGCATGTCTGTGCAGTTGGTGACTCAAACACAATCCAGTGTTTAGGTAAAAGAACATATTGAACAGAAAAACCACAAAGTGCCCTGCTTTTATTTTTCCCAGTCTAACACCATCTTACGCCATGGAAAGCAGTGTGAGCCAGGATACCACACTTTTAAAGCTCTTTCTCAAGCAAACATGAGGTCAAGCAGTGACCTCATAAGAGCAGAACGTGCTTACATGACCAAATCATGTATGCCCATGCAGAAATCATCTTACTCAACACAAGAGGTCTTCTGACTTTATAACTGCTAAATAGGGCAGCTGCAAATTCTGGGGGTATTTCTGGGTTTGCTGAACACACCATCCTCAGTAGTGTACCACCCATCAGATGAATCAAATCTGTAACACTGTTATAAACCACGATGGTTTATTTTTAACAGCGATGACTGCATACAAACACTGTCGCCATTTTAGAAGGGTTAGATGCCTGCTGTTCTCAGCTGATCTTGAGACTGAAGATCCACAGGGCTCAATGCTGTGGGAGCTGGAGTTCGTGCTGTATGAGCAGACATTCAGAGGGCTGGACACATCCATTTACAGGAAAGGTGGCCAAGGGAGTCTCTGCCTCCTGTGTGGTTACAGAAGAGCCACAGCCAGACTCTCCTCAGCAACACATGCTAAAATATGAGGGGGAACAAATGTTTATGAGGGTGGATAGTGATAGGACAAGGGGAATGGTTTTAAACTGAGACAGGGGAGGTTTAGGTTAGAGATTAGGAAGTGTTTCACTCAGAGGGCGGTGATGCACTGGAACAGGTTGCCCAGAGAGGCTGTGGATGCCCCATCCCTGGAGGCACTCAAGGCAAGGCTGGATGTGCTCTGCGCAGCCTGCTCTAGTGGTTGGTGGCCCTGCACATGGTGGGGGGGATTGAAACTACATGATCATTATGGTCCTTTTCAACCCAGGCCATTCTATGATTCTATGAGGGACAATGGATACAAATATCATTGAGGGAAATTCTGAGTGGATATTAGAGAAAACAGCATCACAAAAAGGGTGATCAAACAGTAACAGGCGCCGCACAGAAGCTGTAAATCACTGCACATGGAACTATTCAAACTGACTGGGTAAGCCTAGCACGATCTGACCTGACGTTAACAACAGTGCTGCTCTGCACAGGAGGACGGACAAGAGACCCTCAAAGGTCTCATCCAACCAGAATCTCTAAAATCACAGCATAACAGATCACACCGATTTGGTAGGGATCCACAGGGATCACCGAGCTCAACCCATCCCCACACAGCACCACACAGACCCTACATCTGAGCACAGTGTCCCAGCACTCCTCGGGCTCCAGCAGCTCAGGGTCATGCACACTGTCCTCTGGGACAGAGCCCTCTACATTTTCCCATCTTATTCTATTATGCCTTAACAGAAACATGAAAATCAGCTTTATTAGACTAAAAATAAGTTAAGCTAACTAATGTCATAAAAATAAATCTACTTCACAAGTTTTGGTGACCTCAGAGAGGTTCTTCAAGCTTAGAAATTTATCTTAGAAGAATAACTGTTATAAACTGATCTGTGATTGACACTGTAGAAAACTCATAGTCTGACCATTTTCAGTTCACAGAATAAAAATCTCTACATTTCTAAATGTGCCTGTGAATATGTTTTAAAAACTGTTTATGAACACAGAAGATGATTGAGAGGCCAATACATACCTATCAAGCACATAGCCAAGAGCCTTATGCCGTATTCCTGAGTAAACCGATGGGCTTGTTTCCCAAGCAATTAAATTGGAAGCATCATGGAAAAGATGAATGTTTACCAAGTCAAAGGCACTATGACAAAAAAAAAGGAAAAAAATAAAATGACACAGGATAACAGAAAAAAACATCTGTCGCATTCAGCGAAGCATTCAACACAATAACAGTACATTCTCTCATGCTACCACAAGACTTACTCACACAGACTGTACAAATTAAGCTGTCATCACCAGACAATTGTCAATAAGTACCATAAAACTTATGCTAAGTCATTCACATATAAAACTTGCATTCCTGCAAATGACACTGATTTCCATCTGCCTTTTATGCAGGACAGACAGACAGCAACTATTTCCTGGATGTGGTGAGTCAAACTTTTTCAACTCATAGTCAAATCCTCTTACCATTCTTGACTCTCTTGCTCTTTTTCCAACTAACTTAATGCACAGCGCTCACAACAAGAGAGAATACGCTTATCAAAGGTCTTGACAGCACTGGATTCAGTAATTACTGTATCATCCCCACTCATGTCCTTCACATAATGCATCTGATAACACATCTCAGTAGGATAACAACAAACCATGATCAGCGTCTGTTCCCTTAATCTTACTTCCTCTAAAGCATGAAAATAATTTTGACTGTTGATTCTGATTTCTGATATATGTGCAGATGCTCCCAGATTGGTTCCATAGCTACATTTTATAACTGTACTTAGACAGTAATGCATTGCAGTGCTATCTTGTACCTGTTGACACAATAACACTAACGACTATGGGAATAGAAATAAATTAAAAGAAAAACTAATTATAATCAAAACAGCAAAAAAAAGTAGTTATCTTTTTTTTGTTTAATGAAATCTCAAGAAATTCCCTTCAGAGAATTTAATGCCTTGTTTACACTAACAATAAGCTCATGAAGAATAATGGATATGAAAAATCTGGACTCAGAGGAACTCAACCAGGGCAGATCACTGAATAACGGAGGAGGAGGAAGAGGACAGTTTTCTGAAATAAGGTAACTTCCCTGTCATTTTGGATGCCTTCTGTGTTTGACATGTGGTACATCCTGTAAGGATGTTTTTCCAGGTAGTTAAAATTAACAACTCACTTCAAGAATTCACACAAAACTTACCTCTTCAACTTGTCCTTAGAAATCTTTGAGATACGGCTTGATCATATCGATCATATTCATAGATTACTCCAAATAGGAGACTACCACCTTATCTCACCTCGTTACAGATCAGAGAAAAACTGTGAGTCTGCTCACTCTTACTTCCCAACAAAAATACATTTTGTTTTGGCTACAACAAAAGTAAACAATAAAGACCAGAACAATGACTAAATGGTGAAAAAGTATGGTCAGATTTCCAGATGGGACAAGAGAAATTTAAACCATCTGTGGGTTTATTGAACTCTCCTTGTGCAAAGATGAGGAGAACATTCACCCTCTCTCAGATACAGTTTATGCACTACTGGCTGCTCTCTCCTACATAAATACTGTTATTATAGATAGATTTTCAAACACACAATAAACAGCTTCAGTTATGAAATACACCTCCTGTCAACACTAGCTGGTTCTTCTAAAGAAAGTCTGCTAACAACATAAAGGTGTTCAACTTACGTATTCATACAGTTATCTGCTGCCCTCAACTCTCACCCCCTTGTAGTTTATTAAGGCTGCTGGACAATCCTAAGAGCAAAAAATGTTTGTTTCTTCCACAGGTTTACATAGCACATCTTATGTGGGACAGTATTCAGGCAGGTTATACCAAACTTGCCTGATGGGTTATTTCCGAAGCAGTCCATGAGAACAAAGATGGAAAGTGTGCTACCTCTCTCTGTTGCCCCTTCATCAAATCTTGTCATTGAGCTGTGGGCTATCAGATGCTTTATTTTACTCTAGGATGAGAATAAGCAAGTTCATGGAGAACAGGACCACGCCTTGGGTTTAAAATGGGATTCCTGACCTGAATATGAGAAATAAAAGTTCTTTTTCATTAAAAATATTATAGTAGCAGCTGGTGTCAAAAAGCTGCATGAAGTAGAGTCCCTCCACTGGCTTCAGTGGAAACTGGATGGGGCCTTAAGTGGTCAGCTTAAAGAGATTATGAAGAACAGCAGTTTCCCTGATGAACCCCAGAGGGGAGGGCTGCACCTGCCTACGACCAGTCTCTGAACTGGGCAAGGCACTGCAGACTGCTGGATGCACTGGGCCTGATGAGGAGGGCTGGAGATGTCTTCAGCTCTGCACTGTGACTCCACACCCTGGCCTTGGTCACAGATACCAAAAGGTTTAGACCATGCTTGGTGAACAGAATGCTAATGAACTGAATTATCGCTTGCTAATTGCACATATGTGTCAATACTAAAATCACATTTTGTTGTGCCTTGTTACAACTTACTGAGCATTATGTGCTCAATATAAACTCAAATAACTGCTTTGAAACTAATTTATTCTTTGTGTGTATGAATATCTTATTTGAGACAGCTGATGATAAAAATGCATATAATAGATATAGTCAGAAATAAGTCAAAGAGGCAACCTACCAATCAGTAATACACCACCTTGTTCGAATGAAACCTTTTCTGGACCACTTGCACTGAAAAATAAGCAAATAAGAATCAGTTATCTTCAGCAAAGGATTACTGTGATGAAAGCAAAATGTATTTACACAGAGACAAATAAAATAAAATTAATTCACACAATGAATCTAAAAAGCACTACACACCAACCAAGGAAGCTTGAAAACACATACTGTTTCTCAAAGTTCCCTGAATTATTTATAATTTTGGTACTGCAGCGTGGTTACAAACTTATGTGTAAAATGAATATAAACCCAGGTAGTTGTTTACAGATGAAAGACAACCCATTTAATAAAACTTATTAACTTATACTGATTAACTATACTGACGTTTGCCCTGAACTACTGAATGCTTATTGTCTATGCATAAATACTTCTGCTTTATAATTTTACTTGAACTGTAAAATCTTATCATAGATTTACATCAAATTGAAATGAATGAGATAGAAAGCTATTTCTCCTGCTTAGCCAACCCACCTAATATTTCTATAAAAGTTTAAGGGAGTTTAAATAATGGTAAAATATTACATTTATCAACACTGCAACATCCGCAAGAAAGCCACAAATCAGCTCCTGACAGAGTACTTCTGGTACAGTAAAAGGGTCTCTTCAGCACCACTCCTAAGTCACGGCCATGAATTACAGCCTCCCAAAGACATGATTCTGCATCCTATTTATTCACTGTTAACAATGGATGTGGGGCTAGGTGAATGTTCACCAGTAATGAATATTGCACCAGACAGGCCTAAATAATGATGCCAATGATTCTGTAGCAAGGGACTGCAAGTACTTATTAATAATAAGGCATCAGAAATAGCACAGCACCCCTCACTCAGGGTATCACTCCCTAAGCCCCTCCTAAGGCACTGCTGACAGCATTCGGGAGAGACTCCCCAGTTCCATTTAGCCTCCTCATGTGAACAGACAGTCCTCATGGAATTTCCAGGACCAAAATCCTGCTGAGATGGCCAACACCACCACTGAACCCAAACAGTTTGTTACATAACCACCATCAGGTAATAACAGTTACTCATCTCCCACCTCCTCCCCTCCTTATGCACAGACACAGTAACAACAAAAAGCACCTTTGTTTCCGCAGCAGCACTCAGGATGGGCTTAACATAAACCTGCTCCCTGGCCAGGGCTCCATTCACACAAGGATCATCTATGTGCATTTATGCACTACAAACGCTGGGAAACTTGACGTTAGTATTTGTTGCTTCCAGTGCTTATTTCAGAATGGCCTTTCTGCAGACCTGTGAGCCTGTCCTGCAGTCTGACTGTACTGCCAGGGCTCTGGGAGAGCTGCAGTCTGGCCCCCCCGACCGAGCATCCCGCTGGGCTGGCTCCAGCAGAGGAGGTCTGAGGTGTTTCCATAGGAATTGTACGAGCTTTGCAATTGCTACAGCAATGGATAGCACAAGAAGATGGTCCTCTCAGCACTGCTGAGACCAAGAACAGAGTCAAACAACAAAGTACTTTATCTGGTGAATCTACATGCTCATTTGACACTGTATAGACACAAGGAACAGCTTTCTTCTGCTCTTACATCTCTACTTACAGTTGGCTTGCAGCATATTCCCCAGACATAAATAAGAGGGAGTAAAATCGATTAACAAATCTGATATTAATTATCTAATATGGACTGAAATAAGCGGTTCTGATGAGACCAGGTGTGAGAACCTCAGTCTGCAAAAGTTCAATATTTCTGACTTGTTTAATGACATTGCCTGTCTTCCTATCCATGACCTCTCTCTTTGGACAGAACTCCAGAATATCAAGAAACATTTCCTTCTGTTTTCTTTAAACACTTCATATTATCTTATGCCTTTCTTTTGCCGATGCTTATGTGTGCTTCCAGGTTCTAAGAATCTGTACAGCAAGATAACTTGTTTAGGTCTAAAAAGGTCATATTTCAGTAGAAAACCCCATCAGTTCCCCACTCTTAAATCTAGGTGATGGACACATTCAGGGATGAACTAATTTCTCCAAATCCTTATTTTTTTTCTCAGAAGATCCTTTTTTGAATTATTTTCTTAAACTGTAGCTCTACTGAGGAAGAACAGCAGCCCTGTCCTCCACCACATTCACTGCTACTCTGACTTGACATCATCTGCAAAGCTGAGCATAAGCTCCATCCTGTTGTCTAAGCTGTTACACAGATGATGAACAGTAATGAGCCCAGCATCGTCTGGAGGACCACCACCAGCCACACTCTGCACCACAGACCACCATCCTGTAAGCCACTGCCAGCTCCCAGCCGGTCACCCAGAAAGACCTGCTCCATTCCCTTCCCACAGATAAGGACAGGATGGATACCTGGCACCCTGCATTTGGCTCTCCTTGAAAACAGCTGTGACATTCATGTTCCACAGCCCTCCAGATCCTTTCAATTTTCAGAAGACAGTGAGAGTCTTCACCATGACATCAGTCAGATCCCTTTCTCCCTTGGATATGCACTGCCTGCTGCCATAGACTCACATATGTACAATGAGATTTAGGTTTTGTGTAAGCAAAGCACATGAGAGCAAGAGTCCTGTCACCAATCATCACCCACTTCTTTGGCAGACCTCCTGCACGTCTTTGCTGTGACTCTGCCACCAACTACTGCACCAACACAGGTAATATCAGTTTAAGATGTGCCCAACCTTAGGCTCTGCTGCCTTACTCTGTTTCAGGCAGGTCTTCATTAATACAAACCAATTAAAAGCTGCGTGCAACACAGTTTGTTTTCTGACATGGTAAAATACATGCGTAGATGGGCCTTTCCTCATGCATACACTGCAAACACTGGTTTTAACAGCACTAGTATATCTCAGATGTTACTTTGCCACATTTTTGCTTTAGTAAGCACCACTGAAATTCTGACACCTCCCTATTAGAAGCCCTTAAAAAAAACCCCACAACTCAAAAACTTGCAGTTACATTCCGTCAGTCTTTTCTTTGTGAACAGAGTCTCTCAGGAGATCGTACTGACCTTTTGAAAACCCCCAGAAGCACCACCTACATAAATAACCTCTGCTACATCGGGTAAAAGGACCTCCAGACAACATTAACATGAAGAGAGAGGTTATAGAGGGCTAATGTCAAAAAGCACTGTTAGCAATAAGTAATGCACACAAACCATGATTGATAACAACTAGCACAGAGCCTTAATTCATCTTTTCTCCATCATTTTACTGAGAGAGACCATATCAAATTAAAGAGTGACCCAGCAAGGGTTTATTCAACCATACAAAGCAGGGGCACGAAGGAAAGACATATTAAAGTGGCAATGACTGTGGTGTAATCACAGCTTCTTAAAGGGACACTGTAGTTCACAGATAAGATGGGAAATCTTGTATCTGACGTGGCCAAATACCAAACAGCAAGCACACTCAACATACCAAGCAATGTCCTGCATTAAGGAATTGTTGGATGAAATTCCCTAGGAAGCTCTCCTTCGGGACAAGGAGCAGAACAGAGTTGGCAGTACTTTAAGGATGCCTTTCTGAGAGCACAAGAGCTCTCCATCTCTCAGTAAAAGAAATCAGGCAGAGGAGGCAGGCAAGGACCTGTTGGCCAGGCTAAGGAAAAGGGAAGGAAAAGTATAAGCAGTGAAAGCAGGGATGAGCTGCCTGGGAAGAACATAGGGATGCAGTCTGGATGGGCAGAGATGGCAGGAAAGTCAAGGAATGGAACTGATCTCGGCAAGGATGTGAAAAACAAGAAGGGTTTCTTCAGATACACTGAGCAGACAGCACAGGAGGAGAGTGTACCTCCTCAGAAAAATGAAAAGGGAGAGCTGGCTTCCTGAGACATGGAGAAGGTTGGGGTACATAATGAGTTCTCTGCCTCAGCCTTCACAGTCAGTCAGGATTCTCACATTTCTTCCATCCCTGAACTTCCAAATAGGGGTCAGGAGAGCAAAATCCCTCCCAATGTAAGAGTGGAGCAAGTCTAAGACCACCTCACAAGGATGAATGTGTACAAGTCTATGAGGCCAGATGACGTGCATCCCACAGTTTTGAAGGCAATACTGTGCCCTTGCAGCCCTAAAGCCAACTGTATCATGGGCTGCATCCAAAGCAGTGCAGCCAGCAGGGAGAGGGAGGGGATCTGCCCCTCTGCTCGGTGCAGGGGAGGCCTCGCCTGGAGTACTGTGTACAGATGCAGAGTCCTCAGTACAGGAGAGGTACGAACCTGTTAGAATGCCACAGAAATGATCCAAGGGATGGAGCACCTCTCCTACGAGGACAGGTTGAGAGCTGGGGCTGTGCAACTGGAGAACAGAAGGCTGCAAGGTGACCTGAGAGTGGCCTGTCAGTGTCTAAAGGGGAGTGACAGGAAAGGAGGGGACAGACTATTCAGCAGAGTTCATGGTGACAGAACAAGGGGAAATGGTTTCCAGCTCAAAGAGGGGAGATTTAGGTTAGATATAAGATGAACTCTTTAATAGTGAGGGTGGTGAGGCACTGGATCAGGCTGCCCAGAGATGTGGTTGATGCCCCATCCCTGGAGACTTCCAAGGCTTTTCAGGCTGGATCAGGCCCTGGGCAACCTGCTGGAGCTGTGGTGTCCCTGTGCACTGCAGGGGAGTTGGGCTAGTGGCCTTCAGAGCTCCCTCCCAACTCTAAGGATTCTATGATTCTAAAATATCTTTCTGATTTTCCTGTATTTCAGAACACCTCACAGTATATTGAAAATTCAAACCTAGTTCAGCCTTTAACAGTACCAAGCATCTTAACAGCACTATTCTGTCATGTCTCTAAGAGATATTACATAAATTTCAAAGTCACTTATCAAAAACTATGTAAGGAAAGCTCAAGAATATGAAGGCAAACTACCTAGTGACAGTCTACTGCGCAACAGGATATCAATAATTTAATTCATAATTTTTGACATACTGCTTTCATTACCCTTTCTTTACTAGAATACTGCATAAAGAATTTAGTAATAATGTATCTTTTATATCTATTTTACCAGAAGACCACAGTCAATTATCTGCGCATGATGTACAGAAATATCATACATGATAAAATACACACACTCCACTTATTTTCATGTACAAAGCCATGTAACATTCAAATGGTTATTGATGTAAGCTTCTTACACACACTAACAGTGAAGTAACCAACCACCAGCAATATATAATTCCTACATTAAAAGTTATTTTAGAAAACAAATGTAGCAATACACAGCTTTTGAAAGAAAGACAGTTATGTACTGTAAGAAAGTCTGGGGTTGGATTATATGATCTCTAGAGGTCCCTTCCAACCCCTACACCTCTGTGATTCTGTTACGATGTCAGATTGGCAGAAGGCTGTGGGAAGCAGTATGAGTATGCACACCGTAGTGTGACGGGAACAACAGCCGTCCATTTTTCATCTACTCAATCACATTGAAGGAGAGCATGGGTAAAGGGGAATGCAGAAGCAGGGGTGCAGAATCTGGGGTGTCTCACCCTGCTGGCAGCTGAAGTACAGAGCTCTACTTTAGATTGCTGCCAAAAAGAGCTGGAGATCTGAAAGCACAACACAATCTACTCGCCTGTACTCACAATGCATATCTAGAGACAACTTCCTTTATTTTACAAGGCATCTTCTTTTTTTCTCCTGTATTTCACTAAACTCTCCAAAATACATTTAAATAAATGTACAAGAGTTCTTTTCTGTGAAACAGAGAACGCCCTGTCAAGAGGAGTATACACAACGGAATCAAATTTTAAGACTCCCAAATCAAAGTACAGTAGTAGTTTTGTAGCTCATTTTAACTAAAGTTTTCTGAAAGTGCCATGGTATTAAGGGGTAGCAATAATAAACTACATATTGTTATGGTAAGAGCAGCAAGGTGATAACATGACAGCCACACATGGGACTGCCAGCCACAGCAGCACTATATGACTTGTCCCAAACACAAGATCAGAGCTCCCATTCACAGTGTATTTGCTGCTGCTGTCCTGATAAGGCTACCTCAGCATTTGATCCCATTTCCTTTCAATTAAGACCTCCTCTGGCAGGGGGGTTCAATCTCTAGAGTTCCCTTCCAACCCCTACAATTCTGTGATTCTTTAGGACATATCTATCAGCAAAGTTACATTATTATTGGAGCACATGATCTGAAATAATTACAAAAGCAACAGTGGTGGAAGGAAACATGATGTGTTGGGCCTAATGCAAAGGCAGCAGCACAAGAGAAAGGCAGCACAGGAAGCCAGGGAGGTGTTGCTGCTCGTGCTGGATACCTGAGGAATGTACTACCCAGCCCAGGATGGATAAAGCCAGGACACCTATGCCACTGTATCCACAATGGCCCTTGTTTTAATGTGTAATTCATATATACCTCACTCTAATCTATAAATTACTCTTAGATTTAATTCATAATTAATTCATTTAGCTTTAATGAATTATTCACTTGCATGATGTTAATATTTATATAATATTAAGAAAGGAAAAGTTATTTAGCCCTGAACCTAATGCAACCCAGAAGTTGAAACAGTTGAGCTCCTTCAGTATAAAAATGTGGTCCTTCACCTTATACATATACTGCAGCTGAGCAACAGCCTCAGATATTTGGGGTCACTGACGATGTGCTTTAATATTCTCAAGTACAGTTTGGAAAAAAAAAGGGAAATCTTGGAAATAGAATTTAAAGAACTACATCCCAGGAAGGTGGAAAGAGAAAATTGGGTCATAGCACAGGCTTTAAAGAAAGGCTCTTTACGCTGACTGTCACAAATCCACATCTGTGAACCCATATAAAAACAGGTAGAGATGACACAGATCATCTGTGCTCTCTCAGAGACTTATCAACATTTTAAAGTAGAAAAAAACCCTCCAACTTTATGTCCCAGACAGGGGATACCACATCTTTCACCTCACAATATTAAGTCTCTTCCCAGATTCTCTGTTAATAGGATTCCTTTAGCCAGCAGATGGATTGTGAATACAGGCAGTTTCATCTACTAAAAGACAACATAAATCATCACTGAGAAAGGAGAGACTGCAGTAAGGTTATCACCATACAGCCTTCCCCATGAAAGGTTTGCATTAAAGCATTAGTGAAATTAATTCATCTTTCATAAGAGCTTTGAGCAGTATCTGTGATCTATGATAACAACCAATTTCTCACTATGGGGAAAAAAAAATTACTCAGGCCTGATAGACTACACAAATCTGCTTTTTTTTAAATGGCCTAACATTATCTGGAGTGTTGCTCCCAAAGGCATCATTTGAGGCTCATGCCTAGCCAAGAGGACCCATAAATCAGGACAGAAAGTTTTGTTAGTTTTATAGGCAGTGGGCTGTAATTATTTTGAATTGCATTATGCCTCAATCATTGTAATTACTTTTAGATCATCCTTAAGCGGCAGTAATAAAGAGAAAAGAAATCAGTCTTAAACCATTTCTCACACAAAAATATTGTAAATGCAATATGAGAAGTCTGGCTAAAACATACAAGCGCATGCAGATGTGACACTTGTGCATGCATTCTGCTGTGTGCTTTCTGGTCTTTAATTAGTATCATTACTAGCAGCATTTGGCTGCCAGTAATAGATAATAACAGGATTTAATTTTACTTTTAAAAATAACACACAATGTGTATAAGAGAAGCAAAACCATGTCAGCTGTTTGTTCACTGGTGCTGCGTTATGTCTGCTTGAGACATTCCCTGCTCTTCCACCCAAAAAGAAAAACAGCCTAATGTAAAAACCATCACAGTTGTTTTCTAATCTTTCAAGTCCAACAGAAGCTATGCTGGCTTGAATGAGCACAGAAAGCCACAAAACTGCAAATATCAGAGCTGTGCCTGTCCACATTACCACAGTCCTAGGGAGCCCTTGGCACTTTCCTCTCCCGTTGTGTGAAGTTCTGAAATAAAGTAGATGAAGGCCCTGGGTTGCTCCACGAGCCCTGAAATGCTGCAGGAGGCACTGTGCAGGAGCAGAGCTCTCAAGGCGCGGGGATATGCTGATGTGTCAGTGAGGAGTGACTGCAGTTTGACAGTGATGGCAGCCAGGCACCATGCAACTGCTCCCACACTGCTCAGCAGGATGGGGAAGAAAAAGAAGTGGAAGAAGAAGGGTTCGAAGTTCAGCCAGTGCAATGAAAGGAAGCTGAAAGCAAAGGCTGCATGGAAGCAAAAGGTGAAGACAGCGACTGTCCTTCCCACCAGCAGTGATGTTTAACCACGCTGTGGGAAGCAGCACCTTGGCACACAGAGCACTGCTGGGGTAGGCAGCAGCTGCCACAAAGAGCCCCTCCCTTTCCCCACAGCTTTTGCTGCTGAGCACGGTGCAATACGGGATGGTAACACAGCAATTAGGAACATTATAGTAGGAAGGCAACGGATCTCCAAAAGGTGTTTAGTTGCTTTTCATGCTGCCACTCTTGTACCTAAGGCTGCGCTGCATCATTCACAAACACAGAAGCTACTGGTCCAACACCAAACATGGGAACAACTCCTCCAAGTTGCCACAAGAAACAGATCCAGGCCCTGCTCCACTGTGTGGTCAGAAAAACCATCATTTCCCCATGGGACTGCTAAGATCAGTTCATATAAAAGGCAGCAATAAAAAATGCCGAGCCAGTTACATACATGCCCGTCTTACAGTAGAAGAACAGCTGTGAAGTAATGGTGGGAATAACCCTTCACAGGTATCAAAGAGCAATCCATAACTCAGCCTCTGCTGCTAAGGGCGGTAGCAGTGCTTGTGCTGCTGTCAGGTGCTCTCTGCACTGCAAGGAAATCACTCTGCAGCACTGCCTGTGTCTGCTTATGCTCTCCATCACCTGGTCTACTGCAGCTTACTGCTGATGGAGGAGAAAAAGAAACACCTGAGTAACCACCTGAAGTTCCTTCAAAACTCCAAAAAGAGTATTTAAGATGTTTATTAAAGGAAGTAAAAATGTATACAACTACATTAAATACGCTTTCCCTTCCAGGAGAGAGGAAAACAAATGAAGTTAATATCAAACTCAAGAAAAGAAAAAAATAACCAACATCCTATCAGCTAGAAACTACGTCCGCAATCTGATTCCAAGCACTCCTGTACTACTTCAGTGTCTCTAAGCGTGGATATGTACAAATTCAAGATTAATTTATCAGTTATTTAGTTCTTTCTAATACTACAGTGGCAGCGTACCTGCTAGATCCACAACTGTTAGAGGAATGCAACAAATGTATTCACCCCGTTTGCAGTAAACAAGAACCACTAAGCACTCAGCCATGTCCTAGGTGTTCTTACAAATCTAAGAACGAACAAACTGAAGTCAACTTCTAAGAAAAGAACTGTGGGCAAAGACAACAGCTGCACGCACACTTGCACCTGCTAATGCATTGGAAGAAAGGCAGCAGCTAGTCTCATGTTCCTGGGCTTGAAAGGACCTCCACCTGAGACACACAGCACACCCCAGATCTTAGGAAAACAGCAAGAGAAGGGAGTACCAGGGCAGCGTGAGAGAAAAACACAAATACACTTGAAAGTTTTGCATGTTCTTGTGCTGGTAAGAAACAATCCCCACATACTTGCAGTGATGCAGAGTATCTAACAGGGCTGAAGAGAAACCAGCAGCACTGCAGCCACGATTACAGAGCTGAATACAAATGGGATCCATTCAGAGCCATGTCTCACCCCGTCAGGGAGTAAGTCTCCCTGAAACAGGCTTCTAATTGGCACCCTGTGCTATTTCTTAGGTTTTAAATGTACAAACAAGACTTTTCATCACTGCCTCCATTCTTCACAAGCATTTCCTACTACGCAAAGAACTCCATTTGAACTCTAAATTCATACAATGACTATAAATATGTTATAAGTTACTGACAATAAAACAGAAAAGAAAGATCAAGACTTAATTTAATTCTGACTTTAATATTTACATTCCTGAGAACAGCTACTCAAGGAATCAGAGCAAATCAGAACAAAACCCAATAGCCGGGGAAGTTCAATGTGATTGTACGTACCTCAGGGAAATAATCCTGTGGAAACTTCTCCTTTTCCAGCATGGGGGTGCTTTCTAAAGTGTCTGAGTAGATTTCTTTCCCAGTAACCTTCTTATACTTCTTAGCTAGGAAAAGATACAAAGCAAACAATATATGTTAAGTATCCATTGGTACTTACAGTACCCATTGGAAGAGCAGTGCCAGCTATGTAACAGGTAGGGTCTTAGCAAACATACACAAACATTGAGTTTTTCATAGGAAAAAAACAGACCAAAGTGCATAAACCTTCTTGTTTCTATCTGGCTGTCATGGTTTTATGATTTTTGGTACTGGTATTCCACATCATAACATCATGCAGTGCATTTAGAGTTAAAGAGTTAATGTTCCAGCTCCATGGATCATCGATAGTTCCAGGTATACCTGTCTCAGAAGAGAAGAAGAACTACATTCCCCAGGGGACTTTGCGATGCTTTGCGTTCTTACGTATTTACGCTTAGAGGGAAAGATAAAAACTGTCTGCGGTCACGGGACACTCTCTTTCCTTTGGGATCCACTCAGCAGTGGGTGCTCGCTGCCGTCTCGCCTTCAGCGTTAGCGTAAGGCCTTCGGTTTATCGGACACTCTCTCTTGCTCATTTTATTTGATTTATTAGCTTTAATTCCAATTATATTCTATTAGAGTGTGTTATTTTGCTTTTCTGATATCTATTTAGTAAATTAGCTTTCCTCCTCAGATCATTGCCGCTGTTTTGTTTCTAGGCCCATCTCCCTTTTCCCTTTCCCCCTTCCCCTTTCCTGGGGCGTGGGTCCGTGGGTGCCCCACACCAATCGTCACGGAACCGGGCCGAACCTGCCCGTAAACCGCTGACACTGGCATTCTCAAGCCAGTTAGCAGCACTGTTATTTTTACTATTCAGTCCACCCTGCACTGCTGGAGCTCTAAGGATGAATCAGGTCTCCATGTACTCCAGCACTCTAACACCCTGACATGGCTCTTCCTAGAGGTGTATGGTTACATCCTCAGCTAGTATCCAACCATTTACACTAGGTAATTAACAGAAAAACCAATACAATACACATTAAGGTGGAAAACAAAGTCACTGCTTGTAACAGAATATCTGCTTGGTTTATCTGGCAACTCTGCTCTTCAGACTTCACGCCTACCTAGCTAAACATCGCCTGATGATTCTAAGACATTAGCAACCACAATTTTTACACAGCAAATTACTATGCAGTCATTAAGAACAACTTAGCTTTAAATCAACAGCATTGATGGCCTTCTTCCATGTATCATGTGGCCATGCCTAAACCTTCTGCTGGGCTGGCTGTGGCAGTAGGGGCAGACCCAGCAATGCCTGCGGGCTCCATGCTGCCCATGGGCTGATCAGCCCATTCCTCCTGAAGAATGGAGCTCAGATGTTCTTGTTACAAAAGTAAAACAAAAGATATTGCTGCTACTGGCTATCTGGTGAGAATACCAACCAATACAAAACCATGTCGCTTTAAGTTGTCAAAGTAGCTGATATCGTCAGAGGAAACATTAATTATAATGTACGAATTTATCTCTGGGGGAAGGAAAATTAAGCATTGTTCCTTATGTGACAATCAATTTGAGATCTGGCTCCACTAGGAAGGCTAAACAAATATGCTGAAAAATGTGCCTTCATTCTCTGTAGGTCATGGATAGATGTACCTCTTTAAGTAAGTTTAACATCACCAGCAAAAAGCTGGTGTCATTCAGGGTATGAAATACATTTGGCAACTGATTCCTTCTACAGCAGGAGATCAGCAGGTGACTTCCATCCTTTCAGTGCAGCACAGCCTTCCTTGGATTTTTCTTAGGAATTTTTCTTGCCAAGTTATAACTGGGCCCAAACACATCTTTTTGTGCATGGTTCACACCTCGCCTGGCTTTGTTGAAGAGTAATTATTGATTTTGATGACCAAAATGAAACATCTAACATTAAAAATGTTTACTTTCTAAAACAAGTACTTGTTTATTTCTCATATACTGATTACTTTTCCCCAGAGTTTTGCCTTCACTCTTCTAATTTCTTAATTCTTATACCTTCTTTTAAAAACTCTACAGTAGCAAATAAGCTGATGAACAATGGTGAATAGAACCAGAAAGCCTTTCTTCTTCTTACACAGTTCTTCTTACACTTCTTTCACTCTGTCAGATGTCACTAGAGTGACACAGCCATCTATGACCTGAGGGGAGGACCTATGACACAGCTGTCTACAGCCACAAGGAAGGAGCTTTAGGTGGAATTTAGAGAGAAACTGCTAGTTCTCCAGCATCGACATGATGAAACTGTAGTGGTACCTATGAGGAACTACGTGTGCAGATGCAGTTCGCATATTATGATACACAAAGCCGCTCGTGGGGCAAAAGGAATCATTATGAATGTTGCCACCATACATACGAATGCATGCTTCTTTGCCTCTTCCACTGATTCCTTCATTTCACAAGCACCGTGGACCCACAGACTGTTCAGTTCTGGGATGGAAGCAACAACTTAAGACACGCAGCTTCACATGCAATGCCAATTTCATCCAGAATTTCAACTCCGCACGCAGTTCACCCTCTGAGAAGCATCTCTATCATTACTTTGTGTCTGCTAAACTGCCCCAGCTTGGGTGAAGACTGCTGAGGCTGATTTCACATGAGAAGTCCCTACATCGCTACTGAGTTTTGCAATATGCTCTCTCAGAAATAAAAGGTGCTCTAAACTGCCTATAACAGCAGATCTAAAATTTTCCTTAGGCATTGATATCAGCAATGACAAATGGGCTTATGCTGGCTAAACCTGTAATTGTTATATGTGTAGAACTACCATTTAAATATTTCAAGAAAGAAAGATTCTGCGCCCTCAGTTATATGAGCATAGACAATTTGTCTCTACTGAGAACAAAAATAATGTACCTATATATTTAAGAAAATTAGTTCACACCATAGTTACCAAGATTTTAGCAGTGTCTCAAATTAATGGGATGCTAGATGTAGTATTAATGTGATTCAGCTCAGGAAGCTAAATGAAGCTCACAAAATTTCTGTTCTGAACTGAAATAACAAATTTTACATAATCTTTGCTACATGCACCTTTGGGAAGCATTCAATAATTGTCTGTGATATTTCCAATACATAATGTAACTTGCCCAACATTACTTCTAAACTTCTGAGATTTAGCAAGACTTCTAACCTGATGGATCAATGTGGGTTAGAAACAATGACACTTTCCTACCGACCTGCACTGCTCTGAAGTAATTTGAGCCATAAATCTACCTCAGCTGCATTGCAAAATGGCCATCACTATCGGACAGTTAAGGTCTCGGTCCTACAGCTGGTCTACACGGAAGAACCCTGTGGTCATTCAGAATTCTTTTGAAATCATCAGGGATCTCTATGGATCCAAAGGTCCCACTTGCATGGGAATGATTAATGCACCAGTTTTCAACCTGCAGTCAGTCCACTGACTTCTTCTAAGAGATCTATAAAAGGTAAGAAAAGGAACGCCTATCATCAATGGACGTGTATGAATTATACAGGAATTTGCATAGTGTAGAAAAACTGCTAGACTCAGCTTTCAGGAAAACATGACAGCACCACCTTCATGTATAAAGCCAGTGGACAATTAATGGCATTTAACTCCTTTGCTTACCTTTAAAATCAAACTGGTAGATGTTTTTCAAAGATTCGTGAAGAAAGTAAAAACTTCCTAGAGCCTGTAAAACACAACAACATAGGAAAGTGTAAAAACACCGACCTTGGTTTAATGAAACCAAAGCAACATGCTCTCCAACAACAAAAATAATCAACCAAGAATAAAATATTATTTTTTACATTTCATAGTTTCTATAAAAATATTAACTTCCTTAGCTATTTCTCTGATACTTAATATCCAGTTACAAAGATCATTAACAGTTGTCTGGGTGTGGTAAAGACAATAATCAGGCATGCTTTAAGAAATACCAAATAGATGGATGCAGTTGGTAATACAGATGAGCACCTTTCTAAACACAGAACGCATCCCCACAGTTCGTTCTCAACAGTCTGATAATGTCTGTTACATACTGAGTGCAAAAGAAATGTTTTTGGAGACTGCATACTGCAGAAATGAGAGAAGAGTTGAGAAATGCAATAGCCTTGGAGAGTCAGCCACAGGATCTCCATCTTCAGACTGAGGTGTGCATAGCAAATGACTTCACCAACTGCAGGGCAGCATAAAACTAAACAACTGACAAGAACACTGGGAATATTTGTTCACGCTTATACAGCTTTCCCTGTTAATAAGTGATGTGACAATAATTACAATGACTGAACAGTACAATACGTTCCTCTCTGCGAGTCACACCTGGAGAGCAAGTGCTGCTACCAGTACTGGTGCAAAGCCCACAGAAATAAGTATTCTCACACAAAGTACAGACCCTAAGAGAAAAGAAATAGAAGAATATTCAGCAGTGGCTTAAGATGCTTGAACCCACATGAAGTTTCTTGACACTGCCATGACTGCTGTGTTGTTAAGTGTAAGCAGAGTTTGGCGCCCACAAAAAATAGCCAAACATGAAAAATGAGTTACCATAGAAAATAAAATATTATGCATTCATAATTTTGATTTAGACAGGATGTATAATCATAACTCCTTCTGCTGATTGAGTCTTGAGAACCTGTATTTCCAACACTGACTTAATTCAGCTAAGGAATTCTGTAACAGCTTTAATGATTCATCAATGATCAATTAAAGCATGCATACAAAGAAATAATCTCTACCATGTTCAGAAAAGCATATAAACTCCCATTTCAGCAAATTTATTTTAAAAGCATAATAAGCCTATCCATATTTAGCAAAAAAATTGGCATCCCTTCTATACAAACACTCAAGTATTTTGCATGGCTCTGCAGAGTTCTGAGGTCTTAAGCCTTTATTCAAGGATTAATATTATCATTAAAGAAAGCAACTTAGTTCAGGATACCACTTCAGCATACCACTTATTTCACAAGCACTTGGGGCCCAAAACAGACAAGAGCTGAAATGCTACCCCCAGAATGATGGCAATACAGAGTGCGTTGTTCAGCATGAGAAAAATGCAGAGAGCTTCCTATGGATTCCCAGAATCCTGGAATGGCTGAGGTTGGCAGGGCCCTCTGGGTCCCCCTGGTCCCTTACACCTCAGCAGTGCCACCCAGAGCTGTGCTCCACCCTATATCAGGTGGGCTTGGAGATCCCCAAGAAAGATACCCCACAGCCCCTGGGTCTCTGTGCCAGGACTCAGCCACATGCTTGCAGGGCAGGGGCACTCCAGAGAAGAGCACAGCTCCATCTTCACGGCATTCACTCTCCAGGTATTTACACACATTGATTTCAGGACACTTTTCTCTGCCACAGAGCTCCCAGGAGATACCCCATGCCTCCCATGTCCATGATTTACACAACAGCTTATGAACGTTGCTGCAATTGGCACCAATGGCACTGTGCTCCAAACTGACAGTGAGTGCAAACAGTGGTGCCTCGAAACGGGCCTGAAGTGCAGGAGAGCAGAGGTGGCTCCCAGATGGGTCATGAGATGCTCAAGGCCGCCCAGCAGCAGCTGCCCATGACTACAAACAGACTTCTCAAGAAGTGAGAAAGGATAATGCCATTTCCTTTTGCCTTTTTTACTCCCATAACAGCAGAGACCCTCCTGGCAGAGTTCTGTTTTGGCTCCGTGACTGCTGCATGATTTCTGAGATGCTGCACCATTCAGAGATTAAACATTTGCTGATTTGTCAAAAACACAAACGTGAGGTCCTGCCCACCTCCCTGACACATCAGGTCATCCCACAGAAAACACTGCCACACATTTAATTGATAGGTACACGTCCCTGTGCCTGTCAGCTTGCTTTGGGTTCTCGGTTTGCTTTCTTTTAATATAGTGGAGGAAAGGAAGAAAATGCAGCAGACACTCTTGTCAAGGACTTAAGGTTAACTGTCCTGCAACAAGGACACACTACCAGAAAAAAACCTATCCTGATGCTAGATGGAAACACTACAACCTGCTAATTAATTCCTAACTGAACACAGTATTGTTAGCGATTAATAAAATGCCGCTGACTCAAACTAAACTTTGATTATACTCTGCCCTTCGGCTATTAAAAGACTTAAGAGATTATTTTAAAATATTTACTTACATGTCATAAAGTGAGCATTCCAAGAGGAAAAAAAAACCACGTATTTTATTTCTTAGATATAATTAGGTGGAAGTTGCTAAATCACACATGAGTTGCAGTTAAAATTCTACTATTAAACTCACGAAGGCCCCAATTCAAGAATAAAAATAAGAAAAATATAACTCTATGTTGCCACAACTTCCATATTGGTGGAAAAGCAGCAAACCCTACACTACAAGTATCTGGAACTCAGAATGCACAAGGGAACTGCTCACAAGCATCCTCATTCAGGAAAAACAGGGGTGGGGGAAAGTTGTTCTTATTTTTCCACATACAACTAACTTCCTGCGTGTTTGATCAAAAAGAATGGCTGCAAAGAGGTTTCTGCACACACACCTGGTATTTCCAGCATTGGGGCATTTTATACCCAAGCAGATTTTACTGAAATCAGTGGGAACAGCTACAGAGTACTTGTGAGTGGAAGGGTGCTGCAGCTGAGCTGCCGCCTGCATAGAGAGCTAACCTTAAACAGAAGCATACAGCAAAGGTATTTTATCAAATTTAAATTATTCAAATCTGATATATATACATGCACTACTAAAAAAGGAAAATATGAATGGCTACATGAGTTGTCCGTAACAAATCTGGCAAAATTTCAATATCTAAAGGGGGGTTGTAAGAAAGAAGGGGGAAGACATTTGAGCAGGATTTGTGATAGGACAAGGAGAAATGGTTTTGAACTGAATGAAGGGGACACATGTTACACTGGGGCAGCGAGGCACGGCTCCGGCTGCACACAGAGGTGGGGGTGGTCCCTGCAGACAGCCCAGGGCAGGGATGGGCTCTGAGCACTGATGAGCTGTGGGTGTCTGTGTGCATTGCAGAGGGTGGCACCAGGTGGCCATTGCAGCTCCTTTCCAACTCAAATCATTCTGGAATTCTTTAACTATGAATCCTGAAGCTTTTGTATGTAATATGTCAGTCACTAAAACAAGAAGAATCAAGATGCTCTAACAATTCTGCTTTCTTTCAGATGCAGAATTCTATTAAAAATAGTACTGCTGCTTGCACTCCAGCTACAGATCAATTTCTGGGCACCCTGCTTTGCTTGCTGCTTGACTTTCTACAGTTGCAATCTCTCTCTTTTTTTCTTAAACTGATTTTGAAATTAGTACTTACACAGCTTCAGGAACTGTTACTATCAGCATTACAGATAGGCTCTGACAGTGTAATTCTCAACGTGCCATTGAAAAGTAGTAAAGCCCTAATGGAATGGAAATTACAGCTATCACTATCTTCCGCATTGTTACAGACTTAATCAGGTTTCTGTACATAAATGTTAACTTGTAAAACGATGGAGTGCAGATATAACCCCCTGCTGCAACACAATGAAACATAAGTAAAAAGAAACTTTCCTTCAGGGCCAGACCAATGCAGTTAAATGACATTAATAAAAAATCCACAACTTGGCTTTACTTTGTTACTCATATTTTTAATCCTATTTGTAAAAAGTAGTATTAGTACCCATAATAGCTCTAGTTTATCTAATATACAGAAACACATTACAAATTATAGAATGCCCCAACTGATTCCCATTTTAAGCTCAAGAAAGAAAATCCCTTATTTGTTCCTTTTTATGATTGCTTAAACACATCACTTCTGCTGTAAGCACTAACTGTACAGTCTGTAAGCACACATTTTTACTACAACACAATCCCAGAAATGCTGTTATGTGATGCAACTCTCTCACTTCTGCCTTATCTGTGGCGGGTGCTGCAGAACAGTGAATCAGTAAATCTGCAGGCGTAAGTCCTCATTAAAAATGTCTTTCTAGAGAAGAAGTCTGAAGAATAATATGCTCTGAAGGTGACTGTACCTGAGTTGGAAGTGATGTACATTCCAGAACCCAGGGTTCCCGTGACACTGCCTTGCAGCAGTCCCTGAACAGACACATCGCTTCTGCTTCAAGCATTCAGAGGAACCTCACTTCTGAGAGTGAGGCTCAGACACTGCAGACACCGCTGGCCTCTATGGACCCACATCCCAGTGCTTGCCAGGAAGTCATCTGGGAGATGGAACATACTCAGCCCCACAGGAGGCAGGCTGCTCCTCAGCTGCACGTGTCATCTTCAGACACCGAGCAGCCATGGAAGCAGCACCTCATGAACCCAGGTGCAGTGACAAGTGAATGTAGAGCTTACAGGTAGGTTCAGATCACAAAGCTCTCAGTGTGTTGGGGCAACCTACTGGCCCTTGAATCCATAACTACCCAAATCACCAGCACTCAACAGTAACAGAAGTTTCCAAATGTTCAGGAAGATCCGCACAGCCCACTGACCTCATGTGGTCACACAGAGGGTCTGTGCAGTCGTCTGGGTTGATTACTGGGTGGCTTCCTATCCCCACTAGTAGAGAAGGGCTGAGAACAGAAGGAAAGGGCTTTGTCAGACCCTGAGTCAGCCAATCACTTCCATAAATATATACACAGTTCAAAGCAATATCCGTGGCCCTGAGGAAATACTACAGAGCTACAACCAGCTGTTTTATATGCAAATTTAGTCACATTTTGCTTTAGAGAGAAGTTTCAGTGCTCTGCATAGGCACGAACACATGCACACACGTGCTAATAAACGTAACAGCAGGTGTACCAGTGAAAAGTCAGACAAACAGCCATGAGTGATGGTAGTTTTCAGGTGAGACAAGTATTTAGAAATGCACAATAATTTAAAACTGATCACTGATTATTCTTCTGTCTCCTCCCACATTATAACAAAACAGTTGTGTTCTAATGCTTTGGAATTAAATACTTTGATTTGCACAGAAAAATCCCATAAGCACGCTAGGGTAAACAATTAGAGCAGAAGTAGTTATAAAACAATTGAGAGAAGCCAAGCGAGGGGAATAGAAAGAGCAGCACTGGAATCCAGTAAGCATCACCTGAAGGACAGCCCCTGCCTGGCAGAACTGCACTGCAGGGTCTGGCTGCTGGAGCCCCAGCACTGTGTGCATGGCCCTGAACCACAGCCTCCCCCACACGCTGGGCTGTGCTCTGCTCCTGGCAAGCCGTGTTTGCTGTATCGTGTTCCTAGCACAGAAACATTTCCTTTGTGGACAACTAGAAACTCTTTCAATATCACAACCATTAATTACAGTGTACACAGACAAATACGTTATAGCTTTTGAAAGCTTTTGTTGAGAATGGTTCTTACGGAAGCATTCAGGAACTCCGCAAAAAGGCCGGGTGATTAGCCAGTGGTAGCAGTGCTGCTGACAAAATACCCTCTTACAGGAATGACAGAGTACCTGACTGTTCTTACCACTTGTTCCTATAGAATCGTGTGAGTTGGACAGGGCACAGCCCTCGTCCTCAGCCTGTCCTCATAGGAGAGATGTTCCATCCCTGGAATCATTTTTTGTGGCCCTCTTCTGGATGCGCCCCAACAGCTCCACGTCTCTCTTGTGCTCAGGACTCCACATCTGCACGCAGTACTCCAGCTGAGGCCTCACCTGCACCAAGCAGAGGGGCAGAATCCCTCCCTCGCCCTGCTGGCTGCGCTGCTTTGGATGCAGCTGACATTAGGGCTGGCTCATGTCCAGACACCATCCACCAGTACTCCCAGGTCCTTTTTGGTCAGGCTGTGCTCTGTCTTTACATCCCCAGCCGGTATTGGTAGTGAGGGCTGCCTCAACACAGCTGCAAGGCCTGGCCCTTGGATTGTCTGAACCTCAAGATATCCACCTGGGCCCATTGTTCAGGCTGGCAAGTTTCTCTGAATGGCATCCCATGCTTTGGCACGTCGACCACACCATATCGAGTCACCAACTGTAGAAATTGAGCACAGAATTTAACTGTTGGGCAGTGTGAATTAATCAGAAAAGTGTTGCGTCTCCCAGAACTATACTATACTATATATTCTGAAAATACCAGTCATCCTCTGTCGATCAATAAATTGAAGTTAAATGATCACTGCTGTTAATTAGGGTTCAGAATAACATTTGGTACTCTGTTGGAAGCTTCTTTCACTATTCCATGCCAAAAACTCATCTGCAAAACTGCAAGTGACAGCAACATAAACTTCATGGTTCTGCTGCATGACACATCTGGCATTAAAAACACTATTCCTTTGATTATACAGAAATCTTTCCACCAAAGTCTGCAGATCTAAATATCCAGCGCTGATTGAGCAGCTAATCGGCATAATTTCTTTTTGAAGTGCGTCACTTCAACTGGAAATTTAATGCACAAAGGAAATACCTGAATGAAAGTTTAATTACTATACAGAGTAAACATTTACTGCATTACCTCACTAAATGTGATAAAGCTAATACATAAAGATTGCTTTAAATAAATTTAAAATAAATTGCCGATGATGACACAGAAACTGTAATTCATGTAGTCATAAAATCCATAATTAGCTTTAATGAATATTTAAAGTCAAAGTTCAACCCAACTTTTTCAATGTTTAACCTGCTCTATCAATACAGTTCAAGGAATTCATTTATCATCGAACATGACAACGTCTGAATATTAATGGGCGCAGGGCACTGCTGACAGGAAGCCCTTATCTCCGACCGCTGCTTCTGGTTACGCTGCATGTCAGCAGCATGTTTGCCATGCCTGATATTATCAATTACCTGCCTGTTTTGCTAACAACAATTAAAAAATATTTTACATATTTATAAACCTGAACATCAAGAGCATGTATTAATTTTCCATTAGTAAAATGGAGTCTATTAGCTGTCACATTTCAGTCGGGGAAGCACAGCAAACGTCGCGGCTGCAGCAGCTCAGACAGGAAGAGAATCATTTCAGCACACAAGTGTTGTTATCGGGTGCTGCACGGAGCCACCGTATCTCGATTCATTCACACTGCAGTGCAGTCCAAGAGGTGTAGCTGGAGGTTGGCAGCCCCGGCACCGATGGGCCCTGCACCAGCCCTTAACCTGCCTTAACACTGTGATCTTGAAATGATTTTCACTTGCCAAGAAACGCAGAAAAAGCACCGTGTGTGGGCAGGATCCGGTGCACCTGGACATGGAGTGACAAAGTAACTGCAAGTAAGGAGCCATGCAAAGTACGCGCTCCTCACCTCTGCCCACGGACTGCTTGATCCACTACAGCCAAACTAACACTACACGTCTATTGTTCACCCAGGGTTAAAAAAAACACACCGGGTACACAAATCAACCCATTATAAAATCGTCTATCATTTTTCATTTGCAAACCAATTAGACATCCGGCAATTTATCATTTCTTGAATTAGACTTATCAGCTTCTCAGAGCACGCAGCGTTCAACGGCCATGTCCCCGCCAGGCCTTGTCCGCCCGCGCTGCAGACAGCGTGCACAGAGCCAGGTGCCAGCTTCATGCCCGCAGCGCTCCAGCAGCCGCTCCATTTGCGCAGCGCAGCAGCGGGCGGGCTGCCAGCGCACGGCGGTGGGAGCAGCCGATGAGCAGCGGTGCTGCACAGCAGCTGGGCCCCACGGCACGGCCCCGCAATCACGGTCACTGCCCCTCGAGTCCCCCGGCCCCAGTGTGCACTCAAAGCTGAGCGAGGGAGCAACACTGACCGACCCCACGCAGGAGCACAGTGGGCCGGGCAGCAGGACGTACACACACACACACACACACACACACACACACACCCGGCGCTCACACCTTCCCTGCACCACCGACACCGCAGTGCTGCCACTGACACCCAGTGCTTCCTCATTTCCCTCCCGTGTGACACCAACAACTGAGCCATGAAGACGAGCGGTCCTGATAAAATTTACCGTCAAAGAAATCGTGACCATCCAAAACTGAATTCTCAGTTCTGTTTTTATAACGCTCAAAGTAAAGGCAGTCCAGGAAACAGTTATGGAGCTGTGTGCTTATATACAGTTCTACAGCTTCTGCTACTTATTTCTAGACTGATTGCCAACATTTAGATATTTTCAGTTTGGCTTTCAATTCCAAGATGCCTAAATCTCCTCATTCAGATGCTTTATCAAGAGATCACAATAGAAAATAACTTGCTTGAAAACATCATTTTTCCAGACAGTTCAGAGAAGCTTCTTTGTCAGCAGCAGCTATCAGTGGTACTTCAGGAAATAACAAGTAGGTCTCGCAGCTCGTTTCCCTGTTTTGAAGACTTACAAAGATGAGTAATGTTACACTAATATGATCCACCTTCATTACCATCTCTTTTTGCTTAATGCATCAAGGCAGCAAATGAAAAAATTCCAATTTTTTAAGATTCTGTAATTTAAGGGTAATAGAAATAATTAACAAATACAAAATCTGTGCCGTGAGAAAAAACGTATATTTAAGTAAATGAAAAATCTCTGTGCAACCTACAGCTCTGGCAAAGAACATTCAGTACTGCTCCTGACACCAGTGTCCTTCACAGAGATCTGACATTTTAATGACAACTCAATTCAAACTTCAGTGAGTTTCCTTAAAACAGAACAAGGCACCAACAGAAAGCAACAAAAAACCCAAACATCTTCATGAGTTAAGAAGAATATGTATGCTGAGCAGCTGAAGAAAAAAGCCAACTATCAACATTCCTGAACTCACAGTAGAACCTTCACAAAGTCATTAATCACACTCTTATTTAATGTTTCTACTGCTCGAGCACTCCCACGGGCCCCAATCAGGATAAGAGGTGCACAGCTTGGCTCCACACCAACACAACAAAGCTGTCTGAATACAGGATTCAAAACCAACTCAGGACCACACTGAATTCTGCCCTACTGCTTTTTAATGGCTCTGATTTTAACTGGCGCACGTGATCAAACAGTGAAAGTTCCTGCTAAGGACTCTGCCAATGGATTCAGAGCCACAGCAAAGTACACTGCACTGCTCTGAATGTGAACCAGCTCTTCAGCATCAGAGAAACAGGAAAAAAAATGTACTTTCTATCCATAAACACAACCAAAGGAATAAACCCAAGTGCAGAGGCACACAGTTAAGTGCTCAAAATACAAAACACTCATTTCACAGCTAAACCTCATGCAGAGCCAAAGGTATTCCCCAGGCAGTTTTAAGTTCTCAACAAACACAACTCAAAATAACATACAAAGCCGGAACAGCAGAATTTTTGGTAATTGTTCATGAACAGAGAGAAACTGAGTTGGAGCCTCAGACTGCAGAACAGAGTGCACGTGCACTATACTGTTTTTCAGAAAGCAAGCTGCATTCAATATTCTGTTTCTGTAATCATTTCAGGCATGCAACTAATAGCAACAGAGACCAAAGTAGCCCTTCACTTCTTTCAGAAATTCTTTATCTCCATACATGAGTATTTCTGTCCTAGAACTGCATGAATGACCGCTACATAAATGACCAAAGGCCATGAAAAAGGCAGCAGATGAGAGGCAGCAATACAGTTAGAGAAACAGTGCAGCTGATTAGTGTGTGATGATGCTGCATCACCTGGAGTTACAGGAACAATTCCCATCTCCCATGTACAGTCTCACCATACTAGAAAAAGTCTTATGGTGAGAGAACAAGGTCATGTCGCACAAGAGACAGAAAGAGCTTGACTCCCAGCAAAAGAAAGGAAAGTTGCAAATAAACCACAAATGATGGCACTGGGAAATGAAAGAGCCATTGAAGATGTGATAGCAAAAATCCTAGCAGGTTTACTTGAGCCCAGCAAGAAACCCATGCTGACTCTTCGGCTGTCCTGCTCCTGCCATCTAGCAGTTCTCCTGTGAGCAGCCAGGTCCTGCACACTCAAGAAATGCCTGCACACAGGAGAGCTCCTCACGTTGCTCAGGGAGATCAGTGCTCTTCCAGACCAGGCGGCAGAAAAACAATTCCTCTGCAGCCGTCCACCACTGCTCACACACCTGTGGAGGTGCCTGATCCACACTGTGCCTTCACAACCAGCAGTCAGGCTCTCCAAATGCTCTTATCTGAGATATGGTTTGGCTCTAGCAGAGTCCATGCAACTGGGATGCAACTTGGATTGCTCCTGGTGAAATGGGAAGACACTGTTAGATATTTAAGATTTTACAGCATTTTTCTTCCGCCTCTAAAAGAAAATCCTCATTCTGTACAAAGCTGGTAAGCTGGATGACTCTTACCACATTTACCTGTCTCTAAATAATTGTAATTCTTAAAAGAAATTAAATCAATTTAATATTTTGCAGATATATTCTTACATAATACACTCAGGATGGCAAATTCAATTTGATGAGAAGGCAATAATGCCCATTTCATTTAGCATTACACAGGTCACCTCTGAACGGGAGCAGTACCATGTGGCAAAAGGTTGTATTTAGCATGTCACAGCCTCCAGTGCTTGTTTTCTATCTCAAAGAACCTTTGTAACTGCCTCAAAATAAGAGATGATTGATTTACAAGTACCAAATTTCAAATTTCATATTCTAGGACTAAACATCAAATAATTGGACAAAGCTGTCCCCCTGTCTGACCCATCACCATCAAGCCCCTTTCAAGGTTGACTGCCTGCATAAGAAATATGTGCATAATTTCATTTTGTCTCCTGTCCAACATCCAATGTTAGAAGTTAATTAAATTGCTTGTCCATTGTATTCATCCACTTACAAAGTTAATGATATTCTGTTCCTGAATTAAAGAGAATTTTATAAAGCCTGCACTATGGAACCTGGCATGCTGTACACTGAGGAGCTGAACTCTGTCATGGCTCCTGATTGCAGCTCTCCTAATTAGGAAACAAAATGAATGTTTCTGTGTCTGCCAATGCAGAGGACAAGTCATTCCAACAGCGAGGGTAAATGCTTTGTGCAATAGCAACTTAATAATATCTCATGTTTGACTACAATAAATTCTGCAGGACTAATAAACCTGTTAAGTTTTAAAATTACCATAACAAAGATGAACTGCAGCGTAACAAGACAGCATTAAAAAAGGGACACAGGTTTGAGAAGGAGAGTAGCTCCCTGCAAGCTCATCAACCTTGAGGACACTGAAGGCACCGGATTCTCTTTCTTGCTTGAGATGGAGAAGGAAAACAATGATGGGACAGTCTGCTGGAGGCAGATGAGAAGCAGAGACCACTAATCTGAACAACACTTCTGCACCGTTGGCCTGGACACAAAGAAACAGTCCCTGTGCTGCAGTCTGTTTGGGACAGGTGTGTAACACAGCAGCAAAGGAAGGGCCAGTAGCAGTGAGAAGCAGCCTCCCAGTGCTTAACACACTGGAATCACAACCCTGAGCGCCAATGCACCTAAACTCAAGCATGGGATGCAAAGTAGCATTCCTTTGAAACAAAATAAATGCAGTCTCTGTAAGGCAGACCGTGACAACAGCAGTACTCACACTGAGAGAAAGCTCTTCCTAACTCCCAACCTAAACCCAAAATCCCAAGCTTCACTGCACTGTGCAGAAAAGGTCAGAAATCTCTGACAATGCTACCAAAAAATAAGCCTTACAGGACTTATTCATACCGATGTAGTTATGTACTGAACAACAAATACAACTAAATTCTCCCACATTTGAAAAACAGTTTCTACTGGCATTTACCTGACTTCACACAAGACGTTCTACCTTAAAAAATTAAAGGCTCTCCCTCATCGCTCGTCTTTTATCCAATGCCGTTAATACAGAGTTGCTAAAAAATCAGAACTGTTACTACACTGAAACAAGGAGCAGATAAATATGATTTATCTCACTGTCTTACCCCATGCATTGCCACTTCTGCAAGAGACAAAGCAGCATATTATAAGTTTGTAAATCATTATGGCTAACAAGGAGCCAAGCCTGGTATTTCCTACCTAAAAGGATTCATTTCCTTGAAGCCAAGAGGAGCAGTATGATTTATGTGATTCGATATTACATGTCCTTGTACCCTTTGTGCATGTTGCTGCTCTGATTCCATAAAGGTGTAGCGATGCCAAACAGAGTAGAAATAATACATCCATTTAAGTTAACCTACATAAATTCATTAAAAATATTCATTAAAAACAGTGAAAATTGAGCTATGAAGAATCCTATAAACATATACTGTATACAAACTAAAGTAATGAAAAGATATTTCCAGTACGTTCAGTTTAGTGAACATAAGAAGACATCAGGATTACCAGAATTAAAATTGTTTTCCTGGTATTGTCCACAACAATTGTATGTAAAAATTCCAAAATGCATACTGCCATTTTTCTGATGTATTGAATTGCATACATTTAGGAGTAATACTTTGTGATTATTCATTATAAAATATGCTCAGAATTTCCTTCAAGTGGTCTTATTAACAAAATAAAGCTACATTTATCAATTTAAAAGATATAATTTGACTAATGTAACTTTTGTGAATTGAAATTAATTAAATTGTATTGACAAATCAATAAGGACATAAAGATGTACAGCTTTTATTTATGGAACAGACAGAATTATTCTCCTCTAATCTAAATACTCAGTAAAGTCTACTGAAAATTAATCATGTAGAAAACCTGCTTTGTTATTAAAATCCCTTCAGAACATCCATATAAGTCAAAGTATGTGCATGTATAATATGCTCTATTTATATTTCTCCTTTCAGAACTTTTCAATTTCAATTAAAATTCTGTAATTTTTATCTGGAATCACATTACATGCATGATAGATATAAGTTAATTAAAATACAATCAATTCTTAAGAGATGGCCAACAATGAACCTAAACAGTTTACAAATTACCTCATGTCATTCATCTGGGGCATCCAGTGCCTGTGGACAATTACTGAAGAGCTTTAATTGATTTTTAAAATTTCAATAATGTATTTTGTACTCTATATGTGCTCTGCTTGTATTCAGATTTTTAGAGTTAAAGTAGCTGTTGAGACCATCAATGCAAACATGGTGCGGAGCTTATACCTAATGTTGAGTGAAACACAAACTCCCCACGTCTGCTCTTGAGCCACAATGAGTACTGCTGTTGAAACGGACTGAATATATGACAGTTATTTTACACATCAGTCTCGACTCTCAATTTACACAGAACATACTTCAGGAACCGCTCTTAAGTCAGGTGTAATGTGGGTGTGAGCCTGAATTTCCAAGAATAACAGGCAATGCTTGGTTACAGCTGTCCTATGAGGCCCCCTGACCACAGCTAACATGCACAGAATCCTGCACCACAGGGGCTGGAAGGCTGAGTCCAACACCCTGCTAGAGCACGCTCCCTGCAGCAGGCTGGCATCCAGCAGGTCTTGAACATCTCCATAGAAGACTCCACAACCTGCTCCAGTGCTCAGGCACCCTTCACATCAAGAAATTCTTCTGCATGTTTGTACGGAACACGTATGTCCATGTTTCGGACCATTGCTCCTTGTCCGACCACTACACACCACTGAGAAGAGCCCGGCCTCAGGCCTCATCCATTTGCTTCCCATCTCCCTTCAGATATTTATAAACATCTAGCAGGTTCACCCCTCAGTCGTCTTTTTCCCAGGCTGAACAGTCCCAGGTCATTCAGCCTTTCCTCGCGTGGGAGATACTCCAGGCCCTCTATTACCTTTGTGGTCCTCTGCTGGACTCCTTCTAGAACTGCCCCATCTTTTTTTGAACTGGGAAACCCAGAACTGGACACACGTTCAGACAGTAGCCTGAATGTGGCCTCACCAGGGTAGAGTAAAGGGAGAAGATCACCTCCCTTGACCTGTTGGACACTCTTTTTGATGCATCCCAGGACATCACCTGCCTTCATGGCCACAAGGGCACACTGCTGGCTCGTGGCTAAGCCATTGTCCACCAGGATCACCTCCTGCCATCACAACTGGTCCGACTTGATTCATACCGTGTTAGCCACAGGTGAGAGATGAATCACTGAGTCACTGAATCCTTAAATCCATTTTTCTGCTATCGTAACTATTTATAAATAAGTCAGTGACGTAGAGGAAATGACACGCAAAAAAGCAGCAACTATTTCATTTGTCTAAATGAAGACAAATCATTAACTCTTAAATTATGCATCCCAAAATAATCCTATCTACAGCTCAAACTGAACAAATACCTGTTTCACCCAGTATAATGCCTTCAGTTAATCATCTTTTCATGGTAACACACTCCTGTGTAGCTCCAATTTAAAAAAAAAAAATACTTGGTGCCCTTTAAATTTCTTATGTATAACGTGATCATGTCTATAGGTTCCATTGCACTGATAACAGACAAAAACATTTTTTTTTTATATTCCAGCAAGCCACGGAGGAAACTGAATTACTTAAGAGAAAAATAGAAACAGGCACTCTCTGATTCGCAGTTAACACAGAGAACAAATGGTAGCAATTATTAAAGCACTTCTCACTCAACATCCTAAAGTCAGAGTATGAGGAGTTTTACTATGACCTGCCCAGCTGCTTTCTTGCTTTTAAAGATGGAAGACCTGACAAGTTTCAGAGAAATGGTAACGAGAAGTATCTCATACGATATTCAACTTCATATCCAACTTTGTTTCTAATTTCATAGGATTATAAAATCTATTTCCATTTCTAAATAGGAATACAATTTCCCACAGAAAGCCACACGAAATGAGTTAAAAAACACAAAAAACTTGATTTTTCAAAGAAATGAAAAATGTTAGCACCAGTTGCTGAACTGCTGCTCACCTCCAGGGCAGAGCTTTTCTTCCTGTAGGCTCACAGTGGAATCAGAAGAGCCACCATTTGAAAATAGTGTCTTAGTAATAGTAAAAATGAGAAAGAAAACCTCTATATTGCTAAAAGTAGTAACTTGAATTTCTTTTCTTCTCAGTTTTAAAATAGTCTGTATAAATCAAACAAGTTGTCTCTTCATGTCACTTTTATGACAGACATTAATCTTATTTTCCAGACAGAACTGCTGTCTGATGTAACCACGCTTATTGACTTAATGTGAAGGAATTTGTACTAGTCTGGGAAGCTGTGATGAATGCAGTCTTAAAGTTCAGTGACTCAAATGCTTTAGTGACCTCAAACGTTGACCCAGGTAGACAGAAACTTAAATCTTAATCCTGGAATAAAGGTTAAGCTTCATTCACATTTTGTTATTAAGATACTCCATATATATGCATATAAATGCAAAATACGTATGGAATCTCTACATGCAGTACGACTTTTTGTGTAGCAAGATGCATCTGGGGGAGGATGCCAAGTAAACAGCTGGCATCACAATGTGTCACGCTTCTCAGGGTTGGCAATTAGACACAAAGAGGTGCTAAACCACACCTAAAGCATGTTTCTTTTTCCATTTTAGGATTTCTTGCCAAGGAGAAATTAAAGAAAGAATGTACTGAAACTCAAATTCTTTGCCACATAATCCCACTCAGGCTTTGTAAATTTTCCCTGTCCACTATTCCGCTTTTATATCCCCTAAGTACCCCTTCACTTTTACTTCTACAGAAGGAATTACCCTTGATTTGGGAAATAATTCCCCTGTATTCGAGCCCAAACAACAGGAAGACTCTGAGATGGAAATCTCTCCCTCACTTTTCATAAGTCACAGCTGACAGCTGAAGTCCCCACTGCCTGGAAAAAGAGAAACATCACTCCCATTTTTAAGAAAGAGAGAAAGGAAGACCTGGGGAACTATACACCAGCAAGTCTCAGCTCTGTGCCTGGAAGATCACGGAGCAGATCCTCCAGGAAATGGAGTTACGGAGTTACACATAACACTGGAAGCCAAGGAAAAGGCCTGTGAAGGAAATATTGACACTGCCTCATGTGGAGGGGATGCTTTCACTAAAGCCAATAATGAGAGCAATAATGTCTGCACATGAGAGGAAACTCAGTAAAGATTTCTATGATTAAAAGGAAGTCTTTGTGTGGAAATGCAAGGAGATGGGCTGCGCTGCAGCTCCTCGCTGGGAGCTGGCTGTAACACATGCAATGTCCAAAGGGAGGACAGAAAATAAAATGCTATGAGCTCGATGTTGCATCAGAGAGCAAAGCTGCTGGATTTTGAAGCACACTAACAAAATGGCAAAACCCACGTTTGCAGGATTGAAGCAGAGCTACCAGGTATGGAGCAGAATCAAAGCAGTTGGCATTCTTGCCTCTTCTGAGGACTGTACAATGCACTGCTGAATCAGTTTTCATTCAGGTAGCATTTGTTTTTTCTGACATTACGAAACCCATAGATTTCAACAAAATGTGCAGCATTTAATTCTATGCTTCTTCAGTCTCAGGAGCAGACAACATATGTGGGTCTCTTACTCATTTCCACCATCTTAGTGGTTTGTTACTACATCCACATTTTTACCTAATCAAGCAGAAAATCCTCCTCTGGAGAGCACACGAAAGTTAATGCAAGTAAGGTAAGGTAAGAAAATGCACCCTTCAGATCTGAAAGTTTTTATTACATTATGTGGATGATGACAGCTTCAAGCAAAGCTCCTCAGAACTGAAACACAGTTTTCAACAAATGGATTTCTGCAAGCAAAAGGTTCTCCTCAAAGTAACTGCATTCCTCTTTGGACAGCTCAGGAAATACAGCAGCACCACCCACCCTGCTATCCGCCCGCAGAGCTGCCTTGCGTCGCCTTGCACACTGACTGTCCCTCTTCCAGCCCTGTTTCTGTGCAGGAATTACAGAACAGACAAACTTTACTCCTAACTATCTTAAAATAGACATGTTCAACAATAAGAAGCATTCCTTTAAATAAGATCAGTTAATTTTAGTGCAGTAGTTGGGATGCCACTGACTTAATGCAGTTGATACTGATAAACCATAAACATGCAAATGGTAAACACTGCTGTAGAATTAATGACCTCTAATCTCAGTGACACTAAAAGACCTAGGTTTTATCTAATAAAATCACATAAGAAGAAAAAAAAAGCAAATTAAAAAAAAAAAAAAAAGCTCGATGTCTCACAATTTGCTTAAAGTCACAGTGGGGGATCCATCCATGATGCGAAGACCTGAAATAATACCTAACACACTTGAAGGACTCCTACACATATGAGTACCAGGCACTCCGGTCGTCAAAGGAAGTGCAAATGATGACACCCTGCCCTCATCCTTCACTGCTTAAAATTAAAACACAGTCCATCAGCTTGCAAAGCACACGTGTACAGGGAAGTATGTAGTATTCTAAAGCACTGGGAGGAATCCAGGAGCGGATATATGCTGCAATGCATTTAGGCCAACAGTGTGCAACAATGACCGATTTCCAAGGGGGCCCAGTGAAAAGTTAAGGCACGGAAATAAGAGCGCTACAAGTCAGAAGGAGCAGGGTAACCTCGCTTAATCTGATTATTCTGGGGTCGAGGCAACATATTAATCAAGTGGACAAAACAATTCTATTAATGAAATTCAAAAGGTACAGCACTATAATCAATCTTTTACTATACTGCAAATGATAAAACAAGCATCCAGAAGGGTTATGCTAATTACATGTTCCAAGTCAAATGAACCTGTTCCATGCTTTGTCTTGCTGAGACGAATAGAGCGTCCCTGCCATTTAATTATATTTCAGATGTCTGTATCACTGTCTACAATGATACATTAGCAGACGAAGAACTGGATATAGACTGTTACCTCATTACACAGGAACCTACAATCCCCCTAGACACAGCCAGGGGTTACCAATGCACAGACAGTAGTGAGGCTGCGGCAGCACCACGTGGGGAAAGTCACAGCCGAGCTGCTGCTTCTGGGCCAGTGGGGACCTCTGCACTGAGCACATCTTCCAAGGGGAAATACCCCCTTCAAGAATACAACAGAATCCCAAATAGCTGCATTTCCAGAAAGAACAAAATTAGAGCAAAAAAAAAAGGCATGAACGATCTCCCTGCATTGCTTCTATACACACCACATAACTGAGCAGGAGGCAACAGGCACATACAAACAGTGTGAGTGGGAAAAGACAACAGGGCAACTGCAGGGACCTGCTACTTCTGCGTGCTCCCAAGGGAAGCAAGGATGCTGCCAGCGGGTGCACGAGTGGCCACACACTGCCTGAAGGCACGAGACCTGCTCTGCAATGCAGCAAACATCGCTGCACTGTAACCTAGCCTGCTACTGGAAGTTACGTGATGGCCTAAGTTAATGCCCATGAAGCAGATCAGTCAGACCATCTTTATATTGAATAGAGGTAGCTATGATTAAATACACACAGCTGAATCATGACTCAATGTGATTCATTTTTCTCCCAGGGTACCATTTTTATGCTGCTCTGTACAGACAACTCAAACTGGAAATGTAAAAATATCCCTGAAAGAACTGAAACATGCTGCAGCTTCCCCTGCAGAGCGTCAGGTACAGTCAGCACCAACCTCACCCTGTGATGGTGGCATTTGGATGTTGGTCCAAATTAATACACACCTCTCTCACTCTCTTTCCTTCCTCTCTCCAGTCTGACTTCCACCCTGGCCATGCTCTGCCATTTCCTTTCATTTTCCTTCACTTCCACTCACACAGCCCCAACACCTTCAGCCATGCTCCACCATTGCAAATGCCTCCTCACTTGCACACAGATTGGATTTCTTTCATCTGTGCTTTTTGAAGAAGCCATGGTTACTTCTGTCCTTGTGCCACCCAGCTGCGTCAGCTCCCACAGTACTCTCAGCCCGCAGTGCTCGAGCAGTGCTGCACCAAGCTCCTCTCCTCCAGGGCAGTGTGCTACCTGTGCAGCTCAGCAGGTACTCATTTCTGCAACTGGAAGGAAACCAGAGCCCCAGAATAGGGCTGCAAAGTGAAAATAAATAATCCTGTGTGAAAAAGCACAAGAAGTACTAGGAAGTATCAGACACTGTGTCAAAAACAGCATTTATAAATAGAAACAACCAGACCCATATAAGCAGAACAAACAGGAGAAAATGAGAAAGCAAACACGCATGTGCTTCAGACTGTAAATCCAAACACAAAGAACACCAAAATGCAGAAAGCCCTTTCCTCACAAAACCACAAAGAACATCATCTTTGAATGTAAAAAGTTAAAAACCAATTTTTCCTTAGCTCTGAAAACTTTGTAAACTAAAAAACCAACAAGATCACTGATAGATGTTTCAGAATCCCAAACCAACGCCTTTCTGCAACTGGAAACAGATTTTTATTCAAAACGCTTTCCTGACTTATGAGCAAAAAAATTCTCATGTTGCATCACCTTTACTACCTTTAAGGAACAGCTACATGCAAGAATAACAACATCCTAAGGAAGTTACGCTAAGGAACACACAGACAATACCAACTTCAATGGATTTCCTCTGGGATTTACATATTTACCAAAATCACAGAACTTTACAGTTGAGCTCAGCCCGCAACGTGGCCACGCGTGCCTTCATTGGGAAAAGGGTCCATCCTCAGAAAGAAGGTTTTAAACTGGATGAGTGCAAGTCACGCAGCTCCTCCGGTGTCCTGATCTGTCACACGACTGTTTGGTTTCCCTGATGAAGCCATGGAGGAACACGGTGAGAAGTAACCCACCAGCTCAGTACAGGAGAGAAAGGAAACATTCAGCTGCTGCACGTAAATGATAACAGAATTGCTGTTGTGTTTAACATCTGTATTTAATTGTGAATTGTTAAGCAGTAACAATTTTTACTACCACTTTCACTATCACATGTGGTATAATCTTTCACATGTAATAATAACCTTCCACACACACTTGTATCAGTGTGTTTTAATTAACTTTAACTCCTGTTTACCAAAAAAGGAAATTAGAAAGCAACTAAATGAGGTCAAGGACTTGGGAAGACCTCCTTTAATCCCACAATGCTCGGATCTTTTTATGAAGTCCACACGATGATCGTGAGCGGAGGACACGGGCGCAGGTACGGACAGCAGATCAAATAACTGTTTAATATTAGCCAGAAATAAGAAACAATAACCAACATTTATAAAAAGCTGCACCTAAAATATTTCACTCCATCTTATGTTAAATGTACTTAGCAGAAAGGTCAGCGCTCCTGAATTTGCTAGATAAATAAATGTTGGTGAGGTGGATGAATCACTGGAGAATTGGTGCATGGCAGCGAATGAATAACCTGCAAATGCTTCCCAAACCCCATTATTTCCCTTTTTCCAGTAGGCCAAAGATTCATGTCCCTGCATGCCGCCAGTTCATTACGGAGAAATATCATTCCTCTTCTGGCACTCTCTGGGCGGCCTCTCAGCCCCACGAGGACCCTTTAATGTTTAATTCCCCATCATCTGCTCCAGTGAACAGCTTAATCTCTGCTTGTATGATCAATACTGTATCAGTGTAAATTAAAATGACAATTTTAAAGTAATTAAGCCTGTTAATGCTCGATTCAAATGTCATTATTTGCACAAGGGATTGAGGAGAAATTACATCGTGTCCAGGGTGACAGGAAAATGTTTGAGCCTTCTCAATCCTGTTGCCGCTGTGCCACTGGAGGCTTTAGCAAAGCAGATTAACTTCTAGCTCCCACTGCCAGGATACCTATCCAATTTCAAAAGAGGATAACACAATTTGATAAATTTAATTCCAGCTACAAACTCAATTATTGTGATAATGGATGAAAACTGGGAGGAGACACTAAACAAGACCCACATTAAAAATACACTTAACTTCAGAATGAGATACAACAGTAATTGTTTTATTTGATTTGCTCTATCCCTTTTGAAAACCCTTTAAATAATTGTGATTGTTAGAAGAATAGCCAGCATTTATTAAATAGCATGAGCTCTAAGATCAAAGTAGCTGCAGTTTAAAGGATTTTGGTCACAATGGAAATATTTACCATCCTTTGCTTGTACAGTTACATTTATTAGACAAGTAAAATTACATCATTACAGTATTGGATCTCATAAATAGATCTATAAAACTCAACTACGCTCAGATGAAATCTCAGCCCGCTCTATGTGCTGGCCTTTCTAGACCCTGCCATGACAACCTGTAGTCATTTATTATTTCAAAGGAAGATTTTAATAAAAGAAAACCTTAAACTTTATGAGACAGCCAAAGGATTTGGCTGTATTTCCAGTCTGACTAGCTGGAAATGCAGCCACGCTATCTTCATTTCAGCTCATCTGCACGACTCCAGGATACAAAAACCCATGACAATTTCAGCAAAGCACCGAGGGAACTATCAATATTTGACATTTTGGAGCATATGGCAAAATTGAAACATTGAATGTCACAGATTTAATTCAGTGATAAAAGACAGTGGAAAAACTTCTGCCAAGGAAGTTCAAGGAGTAACAGACTCCCACTGGAAGAGGGACGAGCAGCTCAAAGCACAGCCACCTGTGCTGTCCTAGCAGCGCCCATCCGCACTACCGCCACCGGGCATTGTTTTCATAAATTCAGCTCATCTCATCAGCTGCATTTCCTGAAGTTCCCTGAAGTAATTATATTGAATTTTTATGAGCGCATACGAAACATTTTTGGCTTGCGCTTCTTATAAAGTAATAATGTAATAAATGGCATATTTCAAAGTGCCCTGCAGGTCTAATAACTTGCATGAGATCCGAGCAGGCCTGTCCTATTAACTTTTGGTTTAAATTACACCAGAATTCATCAATCAATGGTTCTAAAAAGCAGACTGCAGATGGTCACAGACTCAGGAAAAATATATGTCAGGACAATTAAAACCTGTACTGCCTCACACGTGTTCCATCGTTAAATCAGTCACATCACAGATCTTCTGAGATGAACTGCCAGAAGAAGAAACCTGAAGAGGTACCCAAAGACTATTAAAAAATGTCAAAACAATGAAAAAATAAAAAGAAATAATTAAAGCTGTATTTAAACTTCTACTCTTACAATGTGTTAACTAACTTCAGCACAAACAGAGTTTTGGAATTGAAAGTAGGGAAAGGTACTTTCCCATGTGCCACAGAGACAACATTTCACTCCCCACTCCTCAAACATGAGAGCTGACAGCACAGCAGAAGTAGAATTCCAGTCCTGACTTCCCTCTGTCATCAGCTAAACAGGGTCTCCTCCTGAAAGAACAGCAACGGATTCACATTTGGAAAACAAGGGAAGACTCAGGTGAGATTTTTTAAGTGTAGAAAAAAGAACCAAATATTGCTGTCCTGATAAGACAGCCAGAGACAACACCAAACACAAAACAATGTTTTTCTCTTTCTTTGCTCATTTTAATGACAAGCACAAGGACTTAACTACTGCCTCTGTGAACAGTAAGTACCTGTATACTAACCAGAGATCACTTTTCTAAAAAAAACTGCAAAAAGGAAATCAGACATTCAGATAGGATTTTTCACATTAAGGTGAGGAATATGAGGAATATTGTTCTCACCACAGCATAATTACCACTGCTGTCAATTTTACACAGTACGTGCACTAACATCTTTGAATATTTCTCCACTAAGCAGTGCTAGAAACTAACTCAGACACCAGCACTGACTGGACCGCGCTGCATTGCACAACTATATCATATTCTACAGCTGACAATTAATGGTATTTTTTAGAAGTGACACGGGAAGAGAATTTAATGCAATGAAGAAGTCCCCCCTCAAGTTTCCATGTATTCACAGCAACAGACAGAGAAAGCTGCCCCTTCTCCAGGCAGAGCAGAGGAAAGCGATTCTGACAGGGTAGAGACACCAACAGCTGTCTGACCCAACACGAAGTCACTGCTGCTCAGCTGGAAAGAAGGAAAAATTCTTCACACAAATTAGCGTCTGAATGGAAGATGAGAACCCCTCCCTTTGTATATAATCTCAAACCTGTGTACACTCAATTACAGCTTTTCTGGTTTGCAGTATGAATTGGGCACGTTAATGGACATCAGACCATATGGAGCAACAAATTAATTGTTTCCCTATGTACCGTAATAGCTCCATTTATCATGCACATGTTGACCTGTATTTGCTTAACAAAGCCTGTTAATTATCAGAGATCTTAGTGTTTTAAGAACAAAGAAAGCATCAGTAAAACTTACGTAACTGACAAACTCATTCAGAATTATTAAAACATTTGTTACTGTTGGATTTAGGATAAGTAATCAACATTTTACTTCTAACATTTCACTTGATATGCTTTCTAAGAGATAACATTGGCGGTTGACTCCTACTTGTTTATGCTTGTGAATGTTCTATTTGAAAACCACTTTCCTTTTTTACACTACGCCCAGTATCACTTTTTTTTTAAAACCAGGTTTTTATTAAGCTCTGAGAAGATATGCAAAACTGAAGTGCATTTTCTAGTTCAGTAACCTGGTCCTCAGACCCGCTATACACAACTGCTTCATATACAACATACAGTAATGGACAGATTCCTCTTCACAATATTTATCCTAAGCTGGATACACAAAATGGTATTCACATCAGATGCCCACCCTGGACAAACAAACCATCCTTCTGGGTTTGGAATTACACAGACTCAATGTCTTGGATTGAGTCCCTTTAGCAAACCCAACTGAAGAGCCAAACCAAAACTACAGTCTGCAAGAAGCAATGTGCCTCGCCTTACGATTGTCCTGTGGCCCTAACAAAAGATAATATGATAAATCCTCTGAGCACAAGTGAACACTGAGAAATTGGAGATGTACTCCAACTATGGAATCAAAATGCTCATGGGTGTCAACAACTCTGGCAAGAGGAGAGAGCATCCTCATGGAGAAAGCATGTTGAATGAACAGGACCACAAACCTTAGTTCCAAATCAGCCATTACATCCTTTTTGATCTGTGTTCACAGCTTCAGTGGTTTCCTGCCAAAAAGTGCTAACAAGACTTTAAGCTCCTCAAGGAGCACAGTTTGCTCACCAACTGATTTCTTGTAGAATATTTGTTCACCACATGTGGTATTACTACGTAGCATCCAATTGTGTTTGTCTTTCCCCTTGATATATGGTTCAACCACAGTGCAGCCCACTCAAACATTTGCCAACAAATCAGTTACACATTTTTTGTTGTTCTTGGGATTTTTTTAGTTGTTTTTAATTATGTTTTTAAAACTGAGAAAATCTAGTGACAGGTGACTGAATTAAAAGACATTTTGGCCAAAACTAGCATGAACTTAAAAGGACAAATTGACCACAGCTAGTAATGCTTGAACTGCTACTGACATCTTTAACGTGCTGTGTGCCTGAGATAGCACGAGTGACTACAGTAACAACACAGCTGCTGTGCTCCCTTACTACAGCTTCTATGAAACGATGAATTAATAGCATTAGGTCTCAGGATTATTTGAGTTGATTAAATTCAAGGCTCTCCTTCTCTCCAATGAAATACATGCCTTTTGAAAAGAGAGATGAATATGGTGCTCTGTGCTTCCCATGACAAACCCATCATGGCCCTGCTGACCCTACACTGCCCTGAGACGCACACACTGTCAGAGGAGTGTGACCCACAAAGTCAGCAGCTAAACATACAGAAAAGCAAATAAATCCTATTCCTGTTAAGAACTTATCTACCACAAAAACATACAATTTCAATGCACTTTGGCCAGGACCATATGTCACTCACCTCTGCTCTGGGGTCAGCAGAGACTGGACAGCTCCAGCCCCAAGTCTGCCTCAACCCCATGGCTACACCTGTAAGGGTACAAGCATGCCAACGGAAACACAGTGATGCTTCAAACAGCAGAGGCTCACAGAGAGCCCAGCAAACAGCACTGAAGGCTTCCTGCCTCATCCTTACTGTCCCTCATCTCAGGAGCAAGAGCTCTGCTCACACCACAGAGCTCTGGTGCAGGAGATTGAGCTGCACTGTGCCCAAATACACGTAAAAATAAATTCATGTCAGGAGGATGAATATAAATCTGCAGAGGAAACTCAGAAGCCCTATGCCAGGAACAGGAAAGGATACTCAGAAAGCAGGAGGACCGCACGTGGTTATGTCACTGATGTCATTGTCTGTCAGCTGCTGCCTGGCCCTTCACTGCCACAGCCCACCACCCCCAGGTGCCTCTAGCAGTGCTGCCAGCCCCAGCTGCTCAGCCCCAGGGCACAGGGCTCTGCCTGCTGCCCTTCCCAGCCCAGCCCAGCTCGTGACCCTGACCCTCCACCTGGTCCCAGGAAAATGGGAACGTCTGTGGGCAAGAGTCCTTAGGGCAGCACGGACCTGAGGCTTGCTTCTGACAAACTCTAGAAGGAGAACACAGTGCTTTGGCAGTCACAAAAAAAAAAAAAAAGCAGCTCTTCTAAATTTTAATTATGACACTACTACAGAAAAAAAAATCCATACAAAACTTTAAAATGTACAGGAATTGCCTTACGTCAGTATTCAGCGAACAGAGGAAAACACACACTCGCCTTTACGTTTCCGTGTTAGAAACCTGAGAGCTGAGCAGCAACTTTTCTGCATGAGCACTACACAGTCACGCTCTACAAGAACAGCACGAACCCCAGGGCTTTTAATCAACCCCTGTGCCTGGATCCAGCTGAGAGCATCCAGCGGCCGCTGCCAGGGAGCCCCAGCACAGCACCCAGACACGCCAACGAAGGCAGAAACTGGCGAGGAAACGCAGTTGTGCGGAGAAGCAGACAATGACTAAAATGCTATCAGTCCTGTTAAGTAATTTATGGAGCTCCTGCTTTCTTCCTCTTAATGGATCATATCTCCACGAATCAAACACACACACGAGCCAAACTGTACGAGAACCACGAGGCAAACATGTCAGAAAATCTGACAAAGGAAGAACGAGATGCACAGCTACCTGCACAGAACTTTGCAGAACTGAGAGCGCCGACTCAGCGAAGAAGCACAACGGAGTGAAGACCCCACAGTAAGAGCACAATTGCTCAAGGGTTTTTTTTTTTTTTTTTCCAAACGCTTCACATTGACTGAGCTTCTCCTGATATTAATGGAAGGAGCTGCTCTCATTCTCATCAAAACTCAGCAATAGTAGTGTGGGCACTCTGCCACTTCTTACGGCATTAAAAAGCAGCTTTGTAAAAGTTGCCAAGGCAGAGTAATACCAATATTTCTGCCCCTGGAGAATGTTTTGCTGTCCAAAAATAAACTGACGAGTTCGTAAAGGAAAACTGCTTTCTTGAAAAAGTACACTGCAGTGCTTCACTGTTTGTGCTACGCAGAAATATCCACGCCACCAATTCGTAACACTGCAGCGTGAGCAGGGTAACAGCTGAAGAGCTCATTACATTACCGTGTGCCTATTTCTGGTCAGATATAAAATGAAGTTAAAGCAATGAAGCAGAAATAATCCATTTAATGCTTATGCAACGCAACGCATTTATATTGGGGTTTCTGTTGTTGTTACAGTGCTTCTCTTCATTCTTATGCTTTAGTGGTTCGACGGCAATTTATCAGCCTGTAGTGGAAAATACCTGGCACCTACTTAAAATGCATGGAGCTAGCAATAAAATTAACCTTGTGGCAATTGTTTTCCCACATGTTTGATAGACCAATGTCAGCTCATCTGTTAGACGGAAATAAAAAAGTCAAGCCTAAATGTACAAAAAATTATGATGAAAGCCTTAAATAAAGGAAGGGTAATGCAAGTTTATTGAGTCAAAAATCAATCAATCAATGAGCGAGTGGATTAGGAGCACCTCATAAGCCCCAAAGAAATAATTTGCCCAAACACTGGGATTTAACAGTAGAGGACCAAATTCCAACACTTTTAGGAAGTAAGTAATGAAAAATCAATTCAAAAGGAAAAACAGATCAAGAACCCTGGATTCTGACACGCCGACACATTTATTGCTGAATACCATTTCTTGGCTGACCCGAAAACTTCGGAAGGTGTTTATTTACTTTCAACACCTTCCAGAGATCAATATTTTTAATTTGGATCCGAGTTATTATTTTTCACATCACAGCATCGGGGAGTGGAGTAAAGTGGCTCATATTTTAGTGCTAAAAAGATCGATATGACAGTTTCACCTTCACTGCAGCCCCCTGCAGCCGCCTGGGTGCACATCATAACATCCCGCCGGGGGGTGCGAGTGCCACGGCGCGGGGAGCAGGTCATCACCCAGCCCCGGAGCCAGACAGCCCGTGATTTAGCTGATCGTGAAGGGCCTGGTGCCCTTAGAAAACCAATCTTGTTTCTCTCACTTTATCAGGCCTGTCTTTTATCCAGTGTGCAGGAAGGGGGAGGGAGCAAGAGAGGAGCAGAAACAGCAGGAGGGAAGGAGCAGAGCAAAAGACAATCACTTCCATAGAGAGGATTACGTCCCTCATCATCGGTGCATCCATTCGTTTTTACCTCCCTTGAACTGAGGCACATCTGCAATCAATAATTAATTTCCCATAACTTTCCAAACACTGTTCCAGTAGCTGAGGGGCAGAGCAGCACCTGCAGGTGCCGGGCTCTGCTGATCACTGCCAGTGGGGTGAAGGAGACAGGCAGTGGCCTGCGTGCCTGCCCAGCAGCTGTGCAGCCTGCCCAGGGCCATGCAGAACAGCACTGTCTGCTCCTGTTCTGCTCACCTTGCCCCAGGCTGAATACAGTTCTCTTCTCAGCTAGTACGTGCTGACTTCAAAGTCACCTCTGCCAACTATCTTCGGGCTTCAAAATCCCCTTTGACAATGGCATTTATCCTCCCAGGAGAGGACAAAGAGGTCCTATGCAAGTACTAACATATCACCATGGAAAAAGGAAGGCTAGTTCTAACCAGACAGAGGGACACAAGCTGCAGGCCTCGCTGTCCCTAAGGCCATGAGCAGGGGTCTGTAGCACATGGATATGGTCCAGCAGCCAAAGCAGGCTGTAACTACAGACTGACCACAGCCAACGGAGAGCAGCTTCCAAAACAAGAGCAAGAACTGCACACCCCTGAGCGACAAAACATCAGCATGTGTCTGTGGAATGATGCCCTGTGGACAAGTGCTATTTGCCAACTTGCACAGTAATCAGTTCCTTAAAAAAGAAAACTCACACAGAACTGGGTAGATACCAACATGGGGAAGGGAACTATAACCAAAAAGCATTTCTTGAGAAATCCCACATGCCTTTCCTGACATGTCCGAAACAAGAAGAGACAAGGAACAACTCTGTGGTTGGGCAGCTCCAAGTAACACATCCTTTTAGGGGAGTAATTAATATTTAATGCTTTTTAAAAATAAGCCTTCATGGAATCCAGTACTCAGAGAAGTAATAAATGATAGTCACCCTCCTGGGGTGTGCTCCAGAATACTGACAAGTGAATCCAGGGTTATTCCCCCAAATTACGTATCAGATATAAAGGTCACATGAAAGGAGCAGCATTATATAATGATGTTAACTGAAAGCTAAGCAGCTCCTGGCTTACTGAGAGCAGCACTGCAAAGTCAGGGTAAGGAGACTCCGTGCAACCAAGGCAGTGTGTACAGCAATGGGGTGTGCAGCCTGCCCAAAGCCCTGGAGGAGCAGCAGCAGAGAGCCACAGCTCATAGCAAATGGACAAAATGCACAAATACATCTGCTCTCACATTTCACTGCAAAGCACCTATTCACAATTACATCTCTGCAATTCGATGAGATGCCACTGTTTGTTAACCTCTGCCAATCACAAACCCAAGCACCAATTATGAAAAAAGTGCTTCAGATCCAGGTCAAAGAATGAAAGTTTTAACTTGCATGTTAACAGTAAGAGATGAGAGAACAAATACTTCAAGATCTGGATGAGACTAGCCGTAGTATCCCAGTTTTCTAACAAATTGTCTGGAAAGTCTTGCAGAAGGATTACAGAAAACCAGTACACAACTCGAAACTTCTCATGTGGGAGAGCACTAATGACTGAGGACACGTCCTAGGCCCCCTTCCTTGGAAACAGCCACTGCTCTGATCAGATTCAAGGGAGACAGTGACTCTATACTTCACCACTCCATTATCTATACCAAGATGGATTAGAACATCATAACTTACACTTTGCCAGCATTAGGATGTGCCATTTTACTGGACTTTTAAGGTATCCCTGTAAAAATGAAAACCTCTTAACATCCACTGCACTGAAGAAGTTTTATGGACACCTGATAAGGAATACTGTAGTGGTTCACAATTAATGGCCAAAAACACCAAGTAGATCTCTAGTGCAGTAGTAATTATAAGCAGTGTTCTTCAAAGAACATGGACTCCAAATCCACAGCCTGGTTCAAGACTTCATAAGATTCACTGTTGGATCCTATCACACAGCCTGTCTGCAAGTGAACATGTTACAGCTTAAAGACACTTCAACACAACTTCAAACTCTCAGCATGACTACAGAATCCTAAGGAACTGGATTTACCCCAGGCTGAAACAAGTAGAGCCCCAAAATATAGTCTACAATGTAATACCTTGTGGTTTTTCCTCTACACTGCTCGCTTTTGTGTAAGTGACTGAGAATTCTCAGCCACAGATTTCTCGCCGAAAGTCTGAATCTCCTCTGTGTCAGCCACAACATCAATGTAGTGAAGACTGAGGTGTAGCCTATGCTCCTCTGCTTTCCTGGGCTTCCCCTTCGCTGTTCTGAAAAGTAACCTGAAAGTAGGCAGAAATCATTCCAAATGAGGATGTCATCCAGCCAGCAGAGGAACCAAAATACAGATGATAATTCCCATCACATCACACCCTTTTGGAGGTTCAAGTCTGTTGTGGCTTCCCAAAACAAGTAAAATCTTAACCAGGATATACAGCCAAAGATGAGAAGCCAACAAGTGCACCAGGCAATACACAGAAATAGAAGTTTCTCAGAGTCAGAAAAACTCTGACAAACAAAATAAAGACAACACACCTACCTAAGTGAAGAGGTACTGCCAAGTTCAATGACAGTGACATCCATTAGGTCAGAAGATGACTGCTTTCAGTGAGCAACTGTCCACAACGTTGCTTATAGAAGTTTGTATGTCTTCTTAACACCTCTCTTGCCCTCATTTCTCCTTAAGAGTTTGGAGATTTAAAATGCATTTTATTTACTCCATGGTAATGGGTAGCTGTACCTAATATTGAGTACATCTCATTTTGCAAATCTCCAGTTAACTCTTTTCACATAGCCACTTGTTCTCTTAAGTGCAGTTAATCGTGACAGGCTGTGCTCTTCATTCCATATGTTCTAATTGCTTGGGAACTAAGAGTATTAGTACAATATAATTAGAGTACATACAACTGCAGAAAGGAAAAAATATTTACACTGGTCCTGTTGAAAACATGTAATATCATCAAGTGTGCTTAGACTTCTTAATAAATTGAAGTTAACGTAATGCACAAGTCTGCATAAGAGCATCTTCAAACCTATTCTCAGGTTTCTGTCACCACAAAGAAACAATGAATTTCTTTACACATATATATGAACACAAAACATTTTGCAGGAAATGAAATAGAAAATATATTAATATTGGCACGTCAATAATAGCACATTTTAAATATCCAGTCAAGATCTCAAAAGTGTGGTGGTCCTTCTGTTCTCAGGGTCCCACAGCAAGCACAGTGCTCGGCCCTGCTGGCAGCATGCAGGATGCTGCTCATCCTCCACCAGCTCTTCTGGAAGCAGTTGGTGGAATGAGCATGAGATGAGGACACGGTTTGTAACTGCAATTACAGAGGGAAGAAATCCCAGTTGCATTCTTTCTTGTGTGAGAAGGTCTCTCTCTTAACCTCAGAACCAAACCCGGGAAGACCACAGCTGCCAGAACTAATAACCTCAACTTCCATTTCCTCCTGCCACACACACCTCAGATTGTGAACATGCACGCAGTGCTCTCCCACTTGCCAAAAGATGGGCAGAGGTACCACCACGAAGCAGCCCTTGCTCCCCCATCAAGCAGGTGAGTCCAGGACAAACGCACCCCTTCAGCACAGGCCTGAACAAGTGCAGCAGATCTACATCTAATTCAGCAGTATAAATATGGGTGCAAGTGCAAAGACTTCCCACTGTTGCTACGGGAAGCAACCGCAGAGAAGCTTGCTTTACCACTAAGTGAATTTGCAGTATACAGTGCTAACCGTGGTGCTTTCCCTTCCCCTCCAGTCTTGGCTTTTATTTCCTTATGGTGTTAACATTTCTGGTCTGCATTTAGAAGAAATATTCTAATTATACTTTTAGAACTGAAAAACAAAGTAAAAAATACCCTATTAAGACACCCAGAATACCAAAGTACCTCTCGTAGATATTAATCTGTGCCTTGTTTTCATCACACCTTAAATCCTCCCCAACCAACCAACAAAAAATAAATCCATCGACGTATTATCTGTTTGCATGTGCCATATTAACTAAGGGATTAGACTGCAGTCTTTGTTGAGAAGAGGCATGTCAAAAGACGACATTAATACAATCTGATAGCACTTGTATCCGTGCACATGTATCTCAGTGGGGGATTTGGGGGAACCGATACCATTCAGCACCAACATTAAAAGCGAAACAAAGCGAAAACACCAGGCACGGCATGCTTGAGATATGAAAGGTGAGGATGCAACCAAGGTACTTCTCTTTTGTAGGAGAGATACATCAGCTGGAGCAGGACCTAAAGATGGCACGTCTGCTTGCTGCACCAGCTCCCTGTGTACCCACTGCTGTGGGACTGCTCTCCAGTTCCGTACCTGGCAATCAGAACCCAGGAGACAGGCAGCTTTGAAGTGATCTACCATTAGATTAACTGTTATTTAAAAGAAAATCCTGTGTAAGTGAAGTCTGTAAATAATAGTGAGGTTTGAATGCAGGATTTATAACTGCAGTTACTTTCTCATCTTTCCTGGAGACATTTTCAGGAATGTGAGATGTCCCAGGTTGTGGGTTTCCATGCCTAAGATCAGTAAGCCATTATCATAACTAGTTGAGGTAGATGTGAATTCACCCTTCCCTCAATCTTTTGTACACCAAAGTTCACACTTACTTTACCTTCTCCCACCCACAAGGTTTGTACTTTCCCTGTTCATCAATTGTTTCTGACATTCTCATTCATTACCCATCCCCAGATTACGTCTTTGTGCTCTAAATCCCCTGAGTGTCCCAGGCAAAGCAGTCCCATCTCCAGCTATGAAGTTTTCACAGGAATTCCACCCAATCTCCTGTCTGTTTCTGGGCAGCCCCACTTCCCACCCCCCTGCATGTGCAGTAGTGCTCTCCCACCCTGCTCCAAGGAGACATCAGCAGACAAAGCAGGCACATGGGGTACTTGTACACACCCATCACCACCAAAACATTAAAAACATCCTAAAAGGTGAAAAATGCACAACCAAGAGTAGTCGAGCTGGAAGAGCATCAACAACAAAAAGACACCAGTTCCATGGCCATCTCTGAACACCACGTGCAAATGTGCTCTCACCAACAGGAAGGGAATCCCACACAGGAGGCTCTGCTTCACACCACAGCTGTGGACGACCCGTGGGTAATGCCAGCCAGCTCCACAACCAACACTTGCAGCTATTTCTGTTCATTCACAAAACAGTACGTAACGTTTTTCCCTAAGAAATCTTCTGTTTAACTGAAGGGGGTGGGGGAGCAGAACGAACAAAACGAAGCCAACCCAAAACTGCTGCTTAATTCAGTACTGCATGAACAGGAAAGGAACCGCTAACAATAGGTCTCTTCCCAGCTCAGGCTGCTGCTGCTCCCCTCTGGAGATCTGGAATCCGTCTGTTTGTTTCTTTGAGAAGCAGCAAACCCTTCAGATATGAGCCACATACACCATTCATTTATTTGGCAATAACTCGGGACAAAATTACCGATCTCTGTTCAGATAAGGACAGACCTGAAACAACAGAGATGTTCCTGGTGCCAGGAGCCCTCACAGAGCAGCGGGGTTTGAAACTGCCCGGCCTGAGGCAGCCAACTCAGCCAAAACCACCAGCAAAAATCACAGAATCTGTCAGAGCGAACAAAGCCCACGCTTCCACCTTCTTCTCTTTTGTTTTATGATTTGCATGTTAGACAAATGAACCAGAAAATACTCCGAGTGTGACATTTCAGCGCTTAATGCTTTACTGGTGCAGTAAAACAAGACAACTGCTGAAATTATAGGAAAATAAATTTGTAATTTCTTCCTCATTTAGCCATTTTTGAAGCTCGCGTATAGAAAAGTCATTAATGTTATGTCCTCTATCGATGTTCCAAGCCTTTCAGGGAATAACTAATGTTTTTTCTATACTCCTCCATGTGGCCAGTTAAATTAGACACATTATTTCTGTGCTGTTAGAGAACACTGATCAATAGACACTTAGAAAGCCCTCTAAAACTAAGTGGAAACACTTCCTCAGTGTCAAAGGGTTCCAGTTCGGGTTTGTACATTGCAAACATTGTTAAGTTTAACAGAGTAGTAAGTGCGCGTCTGTGGCATTTTAACACGAACATCAGTGCCGCGGGAAGTTCATTTCCCTCTGAAAGGGCCGAAGCACACTCGGTTCGCGTTGCCACCATCGGTCCCACGGAGGCAGTGCCGCATCCTGTGCCGCCCCGCGCCGGGAGCTCCCAGCGGAGCAGCGCTGCACACCTCCACCCGCAGAGCCCAACTCTGAGCAGCGCCGTTCATCTCCTACAAGTCAGGCTGCTTTCTGCCTTTCCACATCAATAGCAGTCATTTTAGACGACGGTGACAGCATAAGGCAATGAGAAGCTTTTCCTTCTATCCGTTTGTTTTCAATCGCAAAACCTAGGATGCATTTCTGGGCGCTTTGAAGTGTAAAACCGAGCAGCTCTGCAGCGAAAGCGCTGCGCGGTGCCAGCAGGGAGGGAGCGAGCAGGCTCGCAGACTGCCTTCCTTTCGGCAATGAATACGGCATTATAAGGCTACTCCAAACATTAATAAACCCATTAGTTTATATCAGCAGATAACATTCATAGTATTTTTCTCGAGAGTCACGCTGATCTCGTTTAAGAATTAATTCAGTGCCTCAAGCAAACGCATTAGCGAGTTCCTTAAAGAGCATTTTATAATTCCTTATGACATTATTTTCGCGTTTCCCGACCTCGCCTCCTCTCCTGCCGCTCGGGGCCGTTCCGCCCCGCACTGCCGCCCGCACTCCGCAGTGCGAGCACGCGAACGCACCTACGTGCCAAAGCCGCCACCGCCGCGTTCACCCGGCACAGCTAACAGCCCGCTAGCTAGCTAAGCTAAGCTAACAGCCCGCTAGCTAGCTAAGCTAAGCTAACAGCCCGCTAGCTAGCTAAGCTAACAGCCCGGCACCGACGTTCTAAGGAACGCACCGCAGGACCGCACGAAGGCAGCGCCCGCCCGGCCCCATCGCCCGCGGGCGGGCGGATAACGACGGATACGGGCGAGTCTCCGCCCGCCCCCCCGGGAGCTCTCTCGGTCCCGGGCCGCGCTCCGCCCGCCCCGCGGCGGCCTCGGTCGGAGCGGAGCTGCCCCGGCACAGCCCCGGCACGAGGACCCGCCCCGCGGCCGCCGCTGCTCTCGGAGTTCGCGGAAACGGTACCGACGGAAAACGCTCAGCGGCAAGCGAGCATCCCCAGCAGCCGTGCTTCCCTCACAAGTCCGCACTGGTTGCGCTCAACAAACAGCTACATTCACTCGAGGAGACGCCGGATTAAAGAGAACACATTCCACACAATATGCGCTACAACAAAAGGAAAGAAACGGACACAAACAGAACTGCGAACAGCAGGCAGCAACAGCACGGCCCGCCCGAGCAGCAGCTCCGAGCTGCCAACAGCACAGGCAGCAACTGAAAGGAACGGAGGTGCAGAGATGCACTATTTTCATGTATGCCCTATGCCACCTTGCACAACTCCTCACACAAATGACTCCAGGAAAGCACAACGGGTAAACGTGCAGCGAGGCAGAGGTTCCTGCACCAGGCAGAGCTGCTCACTCCCGGCCCAGAAGTGCCGGATGCAGCATGGAAGCGCAGGAGTGGAGTGCTGCACAGAGCTCCTGCAGAGCACGAGGGCACAGTGAGGCCACAGGAAAAGTCTGAACAAAGCTTTTTAGGTTCCACATCACCTACACAGTCCCCAAACGCTCCTGCTTTCCTGCAGGACAGCCAGGATGAGCACCCACCGTCGCATGACAGGGACTCTATCCCACCCCGCCACAGCCTGCACAAGACCAGCTGAGGGACACGGCACCACCGGCAGGAGCAGTGTGCTGGGCACGGGGAGGTCCCTGCACCCTGGCAGGGCCCAGGCCCCTGTGGAGTGCTCAGCCCCAGAGTTGAGGCACCGGCCCCAGTGGGGGCTGCAGGTTTCCCTGGGGCAGCACACAGCCACTCAGTGCCACCCAGGCACTCCTGATGAGCCCCATGGAGCCAGGCAGAGCCAGGCACCATTCCTGTGTCACACGGCTGTCCCTGTGCCTCCAACCCTGAGCAGAAGCAGAGGGAACAGCGGCTGCAGCGAGCACGGCCCAGCAGCATGCAGTGCTGGGGAGGCACGAGCCTTGAAGCTGCAGCACATCCTGCCCTGTGCGACAGCCGTCATTCACTGCCCTCACCTTCTCAACTGCAGACAAAAATGTTTCAATTATTATTTTAAATCCTTGCAGTTCCCCGTTGTGCTCAGGTACTGCAGCCTGACAGCATCTCAGCATTTTTTCAGATGCACAGATTTCTACATTAAGTGTATTATTTGGAAGCAATGGCAGTCCCACATCTTTTAAAACACGTGCAGGATGCTGCACAACTGCAGTGCCGAATATCAACCATAAAATCCTCAGGCCACAGAAAATGTGACTCCATCAAAGTTGTGAAACCACAGCTACAGCAGCAGCGATTCTGCACACAGAATGCTGCCACACACAAACAGCAAAACCTGACCCGCGATGGTCCATCTGTGGGACGCATGTTTGCACTGTGTCACTTCCTCAAAGCACACGTGAGTGTCAGAAAACAGAACACAAAGAAACCGTGACATTCCTCGCAAGAACTGTCAGTATCTTACAGCCGGGATGCAAAGGGGCCGAGAAAGGGCAGTGCAGGAAGGCAGCAGTGCAGCACTGACAGCGTGGTCCTGCTTCCCCCGCGGAGGGGCTGGGCAGCAGCCGGCTGCGGCAGCTCCGTGCAGCTCCTGGGGACACTTCCCTGCAGGCGGCCGTCAGCGAGCACCCGCCACGGCACACAGAACACGCACGCAGCCGTTCTGTCAGACGCTGTAGGATTAACTTCTGCATGCACCAATTCACAAACTCTTTTTCTTTCGTTACAGAAAGGTAAAAAAAAGCATCACGAACAAGGCAACGCCCGCGATGCGGGTTGGAAACCCCCCGCCGCCCCCCGAACCCGGGGCCGCGCGCTCCCACAGCGCCCCCGCGCGGCTCCGCTGGGCCCCGCAGCACCGCCCCACTCCGCTCACCTGAAGGAGCTCCTGTGCACCGCAGCGGAGCTGATCCTGCCATTTCAGGAGTGTTACAGGTAAGATAACATCTTCAAACTGTTATATTCCTTTTGTTCTCATCTGTATAGTAGAATTAGTCGCGAGTAACAAACATCTGAGTATTGTGCAGTAGCAGCGCATGACTGTTACACTTTGTTTCCCGGATGCTCACTGCACCACATGCACCTCCTGCTTCACTGCAGGACCCCCCCCAGCATCACCTGGTAGCTCACCACTCGTACACATCCCTGTGTGCTCCAGCACCAAGAAAAGCCTAGCAAAACACCAACGACCTTGTGTAAGAACATTTAATACAGCTGGTATTTAAAAAAAATTGATGCAACAAACAAAAACAAGAGGCAGCAGAAATATCTGATTATAAACGATGCAGAATCACAGAACTGCAGGAGTCAGAAGGGCCCTCCAGAGATCACAGAGTCCAACCCCCTGCCAAAGCAGCTCCCAGCCCAGGTTGCACAGCCCGGTGTCCAGGTGGGTCCTGAACATCTCCAGAGAAGAAGACCCCACCACTTCTGTGCGCAGCTCCAGTGCTCCATCACTGCACTGGAAAGAAGTTCCCACACACATTTGTGTGGAAGTTCCTTTGCTTCACTTTGTGGCTGTGCACTGCTGAAAATACCCACAGCTTTCTGCACACGATTTTTAAGAAGTTGCCTATGAATTTTTCTGTGTTTCAGAAGATTGCTTCCTGGTTAGTCTCATCAGCACAAATTTCAGGACACAAGAGCTGCACAGCAGCCCGCCCAGCTCCTCCCACAGTGCGGCCTTCCCTGCAGCCCAACTCCTGTGTCTCTCCCTCTGCACACAGCAGCTATGCCAGACACCACAGCGTAGCATCTCACCATGCTGCACACTATGGGAGCACGGCACTGTGAGACAGACAGTGCTCTTCTGAAGTATTGCTTTTATGGGATTTGAAATAAGCACACGCCTTCTGAAGAACCATGTGGCAATCCCTGGTGCCCCAAAAGGTGCATCCCAGCTCCCTTTAAAGCACCAAGATCAGTGAGGAGCACAGCTGAGTCCCGTGAGCCACACTGCAGAGGGAAACGCAGAGCCACAGGGCTGCTGTTGGACAGCACAGATGTGTGCACTCAGGGCCAAGGAGGTTACGGTGCCATTGGTTAAGACTAGAAATGAACTCACACTTCTCCAGCCTGATGTATTTCTCTAGAAATGCCATTAGGAAAAACAAACTCAAAAACCAAGGAAAACTCAAAGGAAAGGAGAAGGTGGGAAGAGGCTCCTTTAAGTAACAAGAATATTCAAACTGTAACTGCAGTTAAAGAGAAAAGATGGTTGAAAACATTCTCCAAAATGCTCAGTTTGGCAGAAGCACCATGCGACATCATATTAGTGCCAGGACTCACTGCCTCCTGTAACCCAGAAACATGCATCCTTCTCACACTGCAGAGGGCACCGGGCAGCCCCGGTGCCCGGGAAGGAAGGGCACACACCGGGCAGCCCCGGTGCCCGGGAAGGAAGGGCACACACCGGGCAGCCCCGGTGCCCGTCCCCCACGCGCTCTCACGTTAAAGCACTGCAGTACAAACGCTGTCTCTCAGAAGCAGTCAGCCCACGGCTCCTTCAGCAGTCAGACGCGGCTTCACGAGGCAATCCAGCCCTTCAGCACCACCTCCTGGACGAAATCTGCACTTCCGCGAACGCTACAAGTTCCTAACAAATTGTTAATGGAAAACCGGTCTGAGAACTAATGAGGCATGTGAATTCCCCCTATATTCAATTCAATTATGTCTCTGTTCCTAAATCATCTTTTTTATTTAAGAAAACTCTAAACTGCGGCAGCTAATAAGCTCAGAGGAATCAGCATACACTATTCATTTCTGGGAACAGGCCGATATTTTCTAAGACCCATTAATAACTATGACAGGATTTATGTACAAGATAAATTCAATTCAATTTCCTTTTTCAATTAATGGCCAATTATTCGAACTCAGCTCAACCAAAAATATTACTCAAGTATCATTAATCTAACAAAAATTAACTTTACTATTCTCTTAGTAATGAGGTGATATCATTTTAAGATAAAATTACACATTTTAATAAAATGTTGTCTGCCTTCATTTTTAGGACTGCTGCTTGCCAGCGGGGCCAAGTCACACTAGATCACATTAGTATTATTATGGTATCTTCAGATCCACCTGAGGACAGCTGATGCTCTATTTTAGCAGAAGTTAAGAGTTACTTGATATCTAAAAAAAACTTCCAGTACATGGAATCAAGTAACAACAACCTCAGAAATATTCAGAGCCATATTCTATGCATTATGCATAAATACACACATATGAACTTACACAGCCCAAAACAAAATGCCCTTTAAAAAAGAAAAGACAAAGGTTCCAGGGCTTTAAGTGCCGCAGTGTCAAGCTGCTAGGGTACCAGAATGTCCCTGGCTAGTACATGAGGCAGTTTTGTTCATGCTGGTTTGCATTCAGTACTTCAGTCACAACAGGAATGTCACCAAAGCTGCCTCCATGCTTAACTGGGAGCTTCTGGGAAACAATCCTTACACGCACAGAGGCTGTCACCCATAGCTCATTTGTAACTGTTGGGAGCTCTTAGCTCTGCCACTGTCACGTTCCCAGGGCGAGACGCATTAGCTGTAATGCAGCAGCTTTCTGCCAGGAGATCAATCTTCAGGTCATGTTACAACCTTATAGAACCACACGATGCTGAAGCACAGCATGATGGAGTGGTCAGCACACACGTGCCTGCTCCTGATAGCCAGGTTTGCTCAGCATGGCCCCCAAGCTCAGGTGCAGGGCAGCTGCTGCCAGCCCCTCCCTGTTCCTGCACATTCCCTGCCAGCAACCTGGCAGCACAGCCCCTGCACGTCCCTGGGTGTTTTTTGCATTTTGGTGTGCACTAAGCAAGTTTTGAGAAGAAAAGATTCCCAGCAATCCATCACCATGGGAAACCCAACCCAACCAGGCAGCTGTGCTCTCCCAGGTTGTGACAGCCCCACCACCCCCACTACTCCCAGCCCAATTTACACTGGACTCAGCGTAGAGGACCACAGGCGACAAACACCTGCCATCAAGTTCTTTCCACATCTCAGACAAACCATCTGGATCCCTACTACACAATAAATTAATAGTCTTTAAAATCAAACCACTCTGCAAGGGACACTTGGAGTCACGTTCAATTCTCTACCTCACAGCACTCTGGTAACGCACACCCTGCTTCCCCTCAGCTGGAAGAGAAGCTGTCTGCTGAGGGGACAGACTGCAGAAAAGCATTTTCTCACTGTCAGTCCCAGAGCAGCCAAGATGTGTAACTGTGAGCAGCAAAACCAGATGGAGCTCTGCAGGAGCCAAGGCAAGGAAAGCCTCAAAGAAGAAACACTGACAAAGCTGCTAAAAAAAGGGGATAGTAGAGCCACAAGTAAAGGTTAGCCAAACTGTGGCTACTCCGGCTTCTCCCTTCTAATGAAAACAGCATTAAACAACAACATATGCAATAAATGTTCATACTTCAGAGAGAGAAAGGTAATAACATAATTAAAAAGCTAGCATACACTGCCAATTCCATGCCCTAGAAGGGATGGAAAACAGCCCACAGAAGTCGAGGACCTTCACAATCAAACAGAAGTAATGCGGAAGCAGGGAGATGCACAACACAGTCAGCCAAGCCACTCTGGAGATAAGACAAACTTCACCCTAAATGGACACAAGACAACAGTGAAATCCCCGTTCATACCATCACCAGTCCACACACTGCATGCACACACCATACAGACACATGGGTGCACTGCCAGCTCAGTCACGTGTGTGAAGTTTCTGTGAATTTCTGATCTACGACAGTGGCCTTAAGAACTACATATGAGATCTGGCAACAATAAGTGCCAACAAGACCACTACTTGAAGTCTAAAGGTTATGAGGGTCACTACAAAGATGCAGTCCCTGTCCTTTCTTTTCTAGGTTTCTGGCTTTGATTCCAAGCCACTGCTACTGGAAATCCAGCAAGGAAAGTATAAAACACTGCTCTATCATGAAGCATTTTCTGTTGGTGACAGTATTACACAATATAAACAAATTATTTCTCATCCCTTGTTTTCTTCCTTTTTCCACACTGAACTGATTTAACTCTAAGGGGTTCTTTAAAGGTTAGAAAGAACAACATAGCAAAAGTAAGCCACAAATATCTTTCTAGGGATCACCTTTATCTTTTTAGTATGCTTTTAAAAATTCCCACTTAAGAACTAGATGCCAGAACACCCATGCTGCTTCACTATGCCTGCAAATAGATGCAGAAACCACCATCTGAATTACACTCCACCTCTACTAGTTACACTTCCAAGAACTGCTTTCCTTCTTGAGCTACAGCACACAAGAGCCCCTCAATCCCTTCCAGACCTGCTCCTTTCCAGGCAGGGGGTCCCGCTCTGCTGCAGATATCACACCACTATTCCCCAGTACTTCGGTTATCTGTAGCTTATCAGCTTTGATTCTGTGTTCACTACCGTGTTAGTAACACAGATGATCCTAAATCTGAAAACATCTGAGGTCTCCTATGGAAAACACTCTTTCCCCTGGGATCTCCTCCATTTGAGGCTGACTGACCTACTTCCTTCAGCACTGCTGTACTGACAGGCGCAGCATTACTGACAAAGAGCACATATTGTTCTACAAGTTCTGCTTTGTACCTTTAACAGATTTAGTTACTGCTTCAACGGAAAGAGATTTCATCAAGTAACAAAAACAAATCTGCTTGGTTATTTTCATTATAAATAATACTGGTACAGCCTTTATTTTTTCCTCCTTTACTGACTGGATACACTGACTAAGTTTTTTCCAGGAAGGCCAAGCTTCAGCCAATGCAGCATGAGGAAAAAGATATACAAGGTAATGCCTGTGATGGGAAAGGGGGAATCACAAAAGCAGATGGGAAATGCTACAAAGAAACACAGTGCATGGAAAAACCTGCTAGCATGTGAGAAGGGAAACAGCATTATTGCTTACAGCTCTTTGTGCTCTGTGAAATACAGAGCTCTTTGTAGACACAAGCTGCATATGCACTGACCAGGACTGTGGTCAAACACTCCAATAAGCATTTTATCCACCATAGAGACATAAATAAGCATACCTCATGTTACATACAGTAACTTCAATATTATAAAGAATCATGACCATCTTCTCAGAAAAAGCTACAGACGCTTCATTACAGTGTGCAATAACGTTCCATACAGTGATTCCCAAGTTCAGGATTCTGATGATCATCCCCTTCCTCGCAATCACAGACCAGCTGAGGTTGGAAGGCACCCTAGTGACCACAAGACTGAGCTTGGTTTCACAGGGCTTTGCTGGCTGCAGCTCTGAGTCCAGAGCAACCCCAGCACAACTCTGTCTACTGCTTTGCATCCACCAGGGCTTCCTGCACAAAGTCTTAGTGCTCCTGACACAAGATTTGTTCCCCTAAGATTCAGTAAGGCCAGCAGTGCTGTTTTTCTCCTCTTTGATAAAGAAGAGGAAAAAATCTCAACATTCCTCTTCCAGTTCCAGCTTCTCTGGGCTCCTAGCCACAGTCACTCAAAAATGAATGAATAAAAATCCTATTCATCACTTAAGCCACATGCTGCTGTGCTGGGATTTGCATGCACATGGGAGATGTTGGTTCAACTGAGCTCTGTGCCCATGCTGCTGCTTTTGTCCTCCATCCTTTTGTCACTTACTCTAGCTCAGGATGTAGGAGCTGAGCCCCTGACAAATACTGGCTGAAGATGTTCTGGGGAAAAGGAAGCTGCAGTCCCAGACAGAAAGAAGATGTCACTAGTTCACCACTACAGGACTGTCCATTCCTGTACTACCTAGCAGTAATTACCTAAACAGAACAGTAGATCTGTCCACATGCTGGACAGTCCCGGCAGTGACCTTACCATCATGTCTGCTCTTTATCAAAGGTGAACTCTCCATTTATACGTTTACGTAAACATCACTCACGTACCAGTGGAAGCTCATGCTACGACTATTCTCCCAAACTGCCACCAAAACAAGCTCCAGAGATTCCTATCAGACATCTTCACTGCACACAGCCCCACTCCCAGCTGGTACCACCCCAGGCAGTCAGATGGACAAACAGCTTCTTAAATGAAGGTAACTCTGATTCTCCAAGAAGGTTGTTAGAGGAAAAGACAGTCACTTCAAACAAAAGACTTTCTGAGAATTCTAATACATGACTTACTCCTCAGTGGATGTACTTCTGTGAAACAGAATTTCAACAGCATTTGTGTATTTTACAAAGTAGAGACTTAGAGAAAAATAACTTTGGAAAGATGTAACCTTCAACGTGATGGAAACAGCTCACATACACACACCAACCAAAAGAACCTGAACAGTTTAACAGAAATTAATCATTTGTTGAACCAAAATTATTTAATCAGAAATTTTACCGTAAAATGTTCCTGTGATTTATAGTTCTCATCCAGGTAAACTCGAGCTCTGTTGTAGTCTTTCATTGCATCACTTGATAATAATTCTCTAAAAAGAGAAAGAGAGAGGAAATATGAAGGGACATGCACACATTCCACATTGCTTCAGCATCATTCTCTGTAATGAAACGTCCTCATTATCCAGGAGAGGGCCACGAAGATGACCAGAGGGCTGGAGCACCTCCCTGCAGGGACAGGTTGAGAGAACTGGGGCCCTTCAGCATGGAGAAAAGAAAGCTCTGAGGAGACCTTCCAGCACCTGAAGGGGGCTACAGGAAAGCTGGGGAGGAACTTCTTATAAGGACAGGTAGCAACAGGGTGAGGGGAAGTGGCTTTACACTGGAACAGGGGAATGAGGGGAAGTGGCTTTACACTGGAACAGGGGAGATTTAGACTAAATATCAGGAAGAAATCCATTACTGTGAGGATGCTGAGACACTGGAGCAGGTTGCCCAGGGAGGCTGTGGATCCACCCTCCCAGAAGCACTCAAGGCCAGGCTGCGTGGGGCTGTGAGCAACCTGGGCTAGAGGGAGGGGTCCCTGCCTGCAGCAGGGCTTGGAACTGGATGATCTTAAGGGTCCCTTCCAACCCAAACCATTCTGTGATTCTGTAACATAGAGAAACCATATACTGCTACCTCATTTTGGAACAAGTTTCAGGGATGACAGTTTCCTGTGGCAAAGCAATCTGCCTACAAGCTTTGGAGCTGACAACATCAGTGTCACTTTCAACATAATTCTCAGTGCTTCTTCGTGCCTATTGGGTACAGCTGTGAAGGAGTTATGACTCCAAACATGTGAACATTAGATGTAATTGGGCAATTAATGTCAAAGGCCTCACAGTCTCAACTTTAGAGCTTTACTTTCTTGAACTCTATTATTTGCAGACTGAAAGCAGCCTTTTAACTTGGTAGAGGCTGGGCTCTGTAGAAGCAATAGGCTTGAGGAGTACAACATTTGTGCCTCGGAGTAGGGCATGATGCTGGTTCAGGTGCTCTTGTAGTTGACTTCCTAGGGGAACTGAGCTCATTCAGAGGGGGTGAGGTAATACAAGAGGACACAATACTCTGCTCTTTTGGATTAATATTCTGTAGTCAAATGGGCCATTGGAACAGCTATCTTCTGAAAGACAGACTCAGCTACAGCCCAACAGGTGCTTCACTCTACACTAGGCCTGGTAAGCCATGCTCTGACCCAACAAACATTGAGCAGATGAGGGCACCGCACCGGTGTGCCTGGCCAGATCTGGCACCTAACAGCCATAGGGACAACAGCCCTTGGTGCCTTGGTAAGCAGAGGGGCCCTTGGGAAGCGTGTAAGACAGTATTTCTCTCTTCTCCCTCTGCTTTGCATAAACAGAGCTGACAGCCCAGCACATGAACCCATGCAACACCACACAAGCATTCCACATTCAAGAGACTCTGCTCATTTCAAATGGGCAATACCATCCTGAATACCTAACAGTGACCAGGAGACAAGCAAAACAAACTGGCTTTCACCCTGGTGATGTGGCATGCTCCAGCTGGGCACTTCCAGCATTGCTGTGCCAACAGTACAGGGCAGTGCTGCTCACAGCACTGAACATTAGCTTTGCTAATGATTTTGACAGGACTCCTTCCAACTAACTGTTCAAGTTAAAATACTTCATTTCTCCTTCTGACTTATAAACGTTGTGTATTTTTGTCAAACACCTGTGCTTTCAGTTTTGCTTGCCTTGTGCTTCTACCATATCAGTGCCTGTCCAGGTCCACCTCTCCCAGTGTCACCAAATGTTACACCACCATCAGCACGAGAGGCACTGAAGGCAACCACCACGGAGGGAGAATCCAGCATCCTTACACTGGGTGAGTTCAGGGCTGGCATGCACCAAGTAGCAAACTGTCTGGTGACAAGGTGCAATAAGCTTCACCTCTGAAGTGACATTACAGGAATTCCATATTTCATAGGATTATTTTCTTTGGACACAGCCAGGGAAGATTTTCATTAGCCTTTCTGATTTCCCAAATAACACAAAGTATAAACGTTTGCCTGGTAATGTCCTTGTGCAAGGTCCTACACCACGATGAAATCCATAAGCTTTGAAGTACTCCCTATGTCTGATGACTTCTGCCCAGAACAACATCCTAGCAGTACTGTCTAGTTACTTACTTAACAAACTTGTCCACATGAGACATGGAAGCTTCATAGTTTTTTCCTCCAAACTCTTGACAGTGTAAAGCCATGAAGTGGGGTTTGTGTGCATGAACAACCTGAAACAAACAGAAAAACGTAAGTAAAAAGTTGTATCCAGAGCTACCATACAGGATATACAGAATTATGATGTAAATGCATACTCGTTCTTTCTGAAAGTAGGACCATCAGCCAGAGAAATGACAGAACGGTGATAAGCAGTAAGAGGAGCATCACTCCTTGGTGCATGTAGAAGTCTCCTAATACACAATAATAATCTCAGATGTTTTAAAATAGTATTTTTGTTTTTAAACTGTGAATTTGTTACCAAGTACTTGAAGCAAAGGCATAACCTCTTCCAGCCCACCTCGAAAAAGACTCAGCAGTGTGAGCAGGGTCAGAGCATCTCAAACTAGCTCAGGACAAAACACCAACCAGCTATCTCATCTCCAAAACTATTTAAACATCATTATACACACACCGCAGTGTGTTCACACTTATCCAACCCAGGAGACGCAAACATCCATCATTTAATGTTCATCTTCATAATGAAAATATCTTAAGTATTAAATAGCCAGCACTATGATACAATCAGACTCAAAGAAGTACAAAGTATGCTTCTTCACTGCACATCTAGTCAAATACGCAGCATTTACACATTCACTGCTGCTTCACACACTTGTCATGGTTTTCTTTTGCCTTTAAATGTTTTCTCTGCATAAACTACATTCAGCACTGCAACCACCACGTCTAAAACACCTTTGTGTTGGCACTAAACCTCTGCAACTTGCATTTAGCATTACTACTCAAGATGATTAAATGGTCACTAGCTACAACACAATTTCAGTTTTGAAGAGAATAACAGCACAAAGCAATCATGTGTGTGCTGGTGCAAGAGCTGTGGACTGAGGGACACGGTCAGGGGGAATGGTGGGGAAGGGCTGGGGAGGGACTTGGGGATCTTAGAGGCCTTTTCCAGCCTTAATGATTCTGTGATTCTCTTGGACACAAACTGGCATTAATGTACTAACTATGACACACAGTAATCTTGCTTTAAAAATAGGCTGCCATCGTAAGGACTGAGGTCAAACTACAGTGGGATCCAATTAAAAGTTAACTGAAAGAAAGAAGACACCCAGAGCCAATGAAGTTTTGCCCATCTTGATACACATGTACTTTTCTTTTATACATTTGATGTAACTTCAAAAGCTTACTTTACTAACAGCTGCTTTTATAGGTGTATCAATAATTAGAAGAGAAGGCTCCAGCACTTTACCCAGCACCAAACCCAGAGCTGCACAGCACACACAGTCACAAAGTGCCTGTGAGTATGCTCCTTCTTGGTATGGCTGCCAATGCCTGGAGAGAAGTTTTGGTTTCCAGAAGCCTAAACACTGCCTCACTTCCCAGGCAGCAACACCAGGGCTGCAGGAAGCTCTGGCCACCAGCACTGCAAACAAACTTGCCCATGGCCAAAGGTATGGAGCTCTGGGGAGAGGATGGGCAGGAGCCACGGTGCCACCCCAGTTCTGGGGCTCTGCCCATGCAGCAAATGGAGTGTGCTCGCACGGCTGCCACCCCTCCCTGCAGGTAACACAGCACTGACCCAACCAGCTTCACCCCCAGGGCAGGCAGCACCACAGCACCACGGCAACACGAGGCCATGGGGTTCTCGTTTCAGCCCCTGTGCACTCACTCTCTGCAGAGATTCACACTTCTGCTGCACTAATTATCTTACGAAGTTACATGTCCAATTTACAGTATTACAGAAAGTACAGCATCCTGCAGAAAGCCATGCACACACACATGCAACAGAAGGCAGGACATCAAAAGGCATGAGAGCAGCACTGCATGAGGGAGCTCCTGCCAGCAGTCCACTGCCACTGAGCCCAACAGCCAAGCAGGAACCAAGTGTCCTCATCAAGTTTGCTTGTTGGTTATTTTCTTTACCATCCTGGAGATAAATATTAACCAAACTCAACTTGTGAAGTTGGACTCTGTGACAGAGCTCATTTGTGGTCCCTAAACAATTCACAGTCCCAACGCTCTATGTGCTTTATTGCTCCAAATCAGTTTTGGCTTCCAACTACAGATCTTATCTATACTGATAGCTCTTGGAAATCGCCTTAATTAGAAAACAATTGTAACTATTCAGTGTTGTAAAGCAAACATATGCAATTCTGTTTCAAAGCGACACATCTACCAAACCCTAACTTCAAATAATGCAAAAAGAAAAAAAGTACTGACGTGTGACATTCTTCTTTGATCCTACAACAGCTAGAATCTCTTCTTACATAGCTAATATAGTTAAGAAACTGCTAACAGAAGTAAAATAAATGGTTTCTGAGAGGATGCAGGCACCAGCTACCTCATGTGCATTGAGGATGAGTAACAGGGAGCCCTAAACATGGGATCCTGCACAGAGAAAACACTGCAGAATTACTTTGCTGTGCTACAGCAGCGACAGAAAATACTGCAGCCTAGTGATTCCTGGAACCTGAACTGAGATGTATATGGGACACAGATTTTGGTGCATATCTCTGAGGGTCTGAAATCACAGCAGGTATAGCAACAAAGAACTGCACGCAATGTTTTAAAATGAGGAAATTGCATTAGCTTTACAGCAGTGAGAGGCTTCAGTGGCATTCCTCAGAGGTTAACCCACAAAAACACACCTGAATACAAGTTACATCCTCTCATATAATGAATAACTTCAAACTAGGAGCAAATCAGCTCCACTTCATTACCTTTCACTAGTTCTCAACTGCGATAAAAGAACAAACAGTACGTAATAATGAATTTTCAGAGTTCAAAATTCATATCCACCAGAGGTTAAAGATCATACACTTGATCACATAAATGTTGAATTTGTATCTACAACAGAACAACATTTTTTAAAGGTAGGCATTATTCTTGATTACTCAATGCATGACAATATCACACAGCATCCCAAGCTGGGGGGAACCTATGAGGACCAAGCACCAGCCCCATCCCACACAGCAGCACCCAACCCCAGACCCTGCGGCTGAGCATGGTGTGGCAGTGCTTGCTGAGCTCCAGCAGCTCAGGGCTGTGCCTCCACACTCCTGCAAGTTGCTGCAGGGCTTCCACAAGGCCTCACCTCAGCCTCCTCTACTATGAACCAAACAAACCAAGGGACATCAGCTGCTCCTCAGACCTCTTGCCATCTCTGCTGCCCACCACTAATGGTTTCACATCCTGCCTATGTTGTAGTGCCCGAGGTGCTCAGAAGTTCTGCTGCGAGAGGTCTACCAGCAGCTCCTCCATCTCACCTGCTGGCACAGCTCATGGTGCAGAGGACCTGCAAGGTGATGACTGGGTCTGGGCAGGCTTCGTGTTCCTCATTTGCCAAGGGAGGCAGTGAGTGGGCCTGACTGAGAGCACAGAAGGGCTCCCTGCTGCTCCGGTCAGAGCTGAGCACCAAGCACAGCTCACTGTGTGAAGGGGTCACTGCTGCACAAGTGCAGCACACATCCAAATGCCACTGCTGCTCTATTACTACAGCACACTGCACACAGCAAAGAACATCACTACCTAGCAATTACTACTCAATTTTTAATGCCACGTAATAGTATGCTATAAACTAGGGACAGGAAGAAGTCTACTTACAGTAGCTACTCAACACATATACACAACAGGAAACTCCACAACAGAGATTTAGAATTACTTACGTTTAAGAGTACTTCAGTGCCATTCTCCAGTAACTCCTGAAGGTTTTTTGCTTAAAACCTTACAAAGCAACATTGCAGCATGCTATCACCAGCAGGTAAGCAGCTTTACACCTCAAGCACAAGAGAAGGGCTTCCCACAGACAGTGCTCACTCTGCGGCCCATAGGTGGGTGCCCCCAGCCCCACGGCAAGCTCCTGGCCTGGCACTGTGTCTCCACGGTCCTCAAAGGGTAAAACACAGCCCTGGTCCAAAGCAGGGGGCTCGGATCCCTACCCTGAGACCTGCAGGCTACACAGCTTCATAAAGAAATGAGTGCTGCCAGCACATGCATGTGTTCAGTTTGTCAGATCAATTTTTTTTTCCCCTAGGTATTGACTTTTTTTTTCCCCCTGGTTGCTTCCTCCAGATCTCAGAGTAAGGCATCAACACAGAAATTTTCACCATAAGAAGATGGACTTCATTTTGTTCCATACAAAGTTTTTGCAACAGAAACCAGTAAAAAAGGCTGAGCAGGAGCTCCCCAGGAGTGCAGAGCCACAAGTTTCCATGATGTCATGGCACACTGCCGGGCACCACGAGGTGCTCCCAACCCCACTGCACCAGGCTGAGCTCCTGCCTTTCCACTCGAGCAGGAATCACTGAACCAACACCTACATAGTGAAGTTTCAACTTGGAAAAATTTGCTTAAATCCACATGTGCACTGTGCAGCTGAGATGAGTGCTGCTGTGTGCTTTTCATGCCACAAAATGAAGCAGAGTGTACTACCCTGCCTGAATGAGGCAGAAGACCTGAGCTCACAAGAGCTCAATCCTTCTGTAGTTAAATGAAAAGGACTAAGTCTACTAAAATAAGTAAGCAGCTGACTTTGAGGCTGTCTTGTGTTTCCCCCACAAAAAAAGGGAAACACATACAGCACTGCACAAAATTTCTGTACAGCAATAGCAAGATTGTACTTAACTTTCAGGTAACCTTTTATGTTTGTATTACTGCACATAAAACCTCTAAACACTCCCTAACAAATTTAGCAACACAGACAAACTGCACCAGGAAAAAATATCTCACCTCCAGCTTTGCATGTACATCAGCAATGTCATTAACATGGCAGAAAGACTGCTACCAAAATCAGCGAGGATTTTCAATAGCTCCAATAGCTGTTAAGGAATGAGGAAGAGGGGGAAAGAAGAAATAAACAACAGGCCTCTCCAGGTGCCCCACGGCCCTCCCACACAAACATCACTTCTTGGATGCTTTTCCTATCACGGGTCCTTACCTTCCTCTCCAAGAACTAACATCAGTGTGGGGTAGCAGGAGACACAGAGCAGGACAGGAAAACCCAGGTAATGAAGTAGTGGCTGACAGGCTGGGCCACCACAGGAACTTTAGGTTTCTGACCACAGGGTGATTTACTCAGCACCTGGTCCAATGGCAGCATATGGGTGTCACCGGTCTCTGAGAGGGAAACGGATCCTAACCCAAGAGCTGGCCAGGATCAAGGGCTTTAAACTGGGTAGGAAAGGGGAAGCAGATGCAAGTAGCCCAGGGCTTTATTCTTGATCCAATGGGGGAAGAGAGTCAAGTGTGATGGGACAGAGAAAGGCTTGGGGTTGCTGTCACACCAGGAGATTGTGGGCAAAAACCTCAGAACTGTCCTGCAGGATCTTGCAGTGACTTCTCAGAGGACGTAATGTTGCCAATCCCCCATCCAAAACCTTCTTGTGTCCCACTAGGAAGCAGAGGGGGAAAACATCATATTTCTTCTGGAGGTTTAAGGGAGGGCTCCCCTAGAAAGCTGGTGTGTCAGAAAGCCCAGCTAAGGGCCTTTACACCAATGCACGCAGCGTGAGAAATAAGCAGGAATTGGAAACTGTGATGAGCTTGGAAAATTACAATCCACCTGCCATCATGGAAATGTGCCAGGATGACTCCCGTAACTGGAATGCCACTGTCAAGAAGTACCACCTTTTTTAGAAGGGATAGGCTAGGCAGGAGGGGTGGAGGAGCTGCCCTCTACGTTGAAGAGTGGATAGACCGCGAGGAGCTCCCCCTGAGAAACAGCGAGGAGCAGGCTGAGAGCCTGCGGGCTGCAGCGAGGGACAGGGCTGATCAAGGGCACTTGGTGGAAGGGGTCTACTACAGGGCACCTGACCAACAGGAGCCTGCTGACAAGGCCTTCCTCCTTCAGCTGCAGGCACTCATCCTGTTGGGGATTTAAACCATTTGGATATCTGCTGGGAAAACCACACAGTGAGCTGCAAGAGATCCAGGAGACTCCTGAATTCCATGGATCAGGACATTCTGGTTCAAGTAATGGGCAGACCAACCAGAGGTGAAGCACTGCTGGATCCAGTGCTCACCAATGCACAGAAGATTATTAAAAGCATTAAGACTGGGAGCAGCCTGGGCTGCAGCAACTATGCCTTGGTTGAACTTGTGATCTCAAGGAATGTGGGCCTGGCAAACAGTGTGGTCAGGACCCTGAACTTTGGGAGAGAGAATTTCAGTCTGTTTAAGGAATTGCTGGACAAGATCTCCTGGGAACGTATCCTCAGAGACAAAGGAATGGAAGAAAGCTGGCTGCTCTTTAAGGATGCCCTTCCGAGAGCACTCCACCTCTCAAGAATAAGAAAGCAGGCAGGGGAGGCAGGAAACAGGCATGGCTTGGCAAGGACCTGCTGGTCAGACTGAGGGAAAAGGAGGAATTGTACTGGCTGTGGAAACAAGGGTGCATCACCTGGGCAGAACACAGGGATGCTGTCTGGACTTGCAGAGAGGAGATTAGGAAAGCCAAGGCACAAATGGGACTGAACTTGGCAAGGGATGTTAAAAACAAGAAGGGATTCTACAGGTACACTGGGCAGAAGAGGCAGACCAAAGAGAGTGTACCCCCTTTGGTAAATGAGAAAGGAGAACTGCTATGACAGATATGGAGAAAGCTGAGGTACCATATGAGTTCTTCACCTCAGTCTTCACTGGCAGCCAGGATTCTTGTATGTCGCATGACCCTGAAGCTTGCATCCCTGAGCCTTTAGGTGAGAGTTGGGGGAGTAAATCCCCAGTGTAAGAGCAGAGCAAGTCTGAGACGCCCTCATGAAACAGAATGCATATACGCCTATATGGTTGGATGACATGCATTCCAGGGTCCTAAAAGAGCTGGCTGATATGGTTGCTAAACCACCCTCCATCAGATTTGAAAAGTTGTGGCTGTTGGACAAAGTCCCCACGGACTGGAAAAAAGGAAACACCGCTCCCATTTAGAAAAAAAGGGAGGAAGGAGGGCTGGTGAGCCTCACCTCTGTGCTTGGGAAGATCACCGAACAGATCCTCCTAGAAGAACATGTTCAGGCACACGATAAGCAGGTGATCCAAGACAGCCAGCACAGCATTAGCAAGGGAAGGTCATGCCTGACCAACCTGGCGGCCTTCTGTGATGAATGACAGCATCAGTGGACAAAGGGAAAGAGATCTATGTCATCTCCCTGGGCTTGGGCAAGGTCTCTGACATAGTCCACATTCTTATTACTGAACTGGAGAGGCACAGATTTGGGAATTGATTTAAACTTAAGGAGGAAAGGTTTAGATTGGATGACAAGGGGAAGTTCTTTACAGAGAGAATGGTGAGGTGCTGGCGCAGGCTGCCCAGAGAGGCTGCAGATGCTCTGTCCCTGGAGGCATCTAAGATCAGGTTGGATGGAGCCCTGGGCAACCTAGTATAGTGCCTGATCTGGAGGTTGGTGGCCCTGCCTGTGGCAGGGCAGTGGGAACTTGATGATCTTCAGGGTCCCTTCCAACCCAAGCCATTTTCCATGATTCTATGATTAAAACTTGATACTGGACACCTCACATAAATCAGACAGTAAACCCACTTGCATATTCTATAAGTACTCTGTCCTTCGCTTAACATTTTGTTCATTTCATCATCCAATGTTGTGTTAAACATGAAACTTCCCCATCAAACACACGGCATTCTTCACCACTGTTCTTACTAAATACATAGTCACTTTTCTCCAAACAACCATTTTTTTCCTCCTCGTTTCCAAGGTATGCTTCTGCAGTAAGAGTGTAAGCTTTTACTGAACAGAAGGTTCAGAAAACCACAACAGCTGAGATTCGAGTTACCAGAAACTATTATGAAGTGAGACATAACAACCAGTATTAAGACTGCACTAAGTTCTGTCTCTGTAAGAGTTTACTTCCTCCTTCATTGTAATTTCTGATTATGATGGGCACACTATGACATACTTGCTTACACGATTTTTTCTCAACTACCTTGATTCAATTCAAGTAGTGTCTTTTTAACTGTAACAATTATTTTCTGGATGAGACATTAGAAATTAGAGCAAACTACACCTTGCAATTTTGCAGCATCTTTCCTCCATAACCCCTGCCTCTCCTTGTTTTTGTCAACAGATTTTGCTACAGGATTTAGATAGCACTATGTAAGGATGATACACAGGAGCACAATGCACTACAGAAATCATGTTACAAACCCATTTGTTTCCTTCTGCAGCACCTGGGTTGACAGTAGGGATTATTACCCTACATGGAACAGAGGGGTTTCTCAGCCACAAACAGACTTGGCTGAATACTACAGCCATCCAGCACTGCCTTAATGCTGGGCTGGCACAGCTGCCTCTGAAATCCTTCCAGAGCATACCAGGCAGCATCACCTCTACAAAACACCTACAAATTTCCAGTTCAAACAAACAAACAAACCAAAGCATGCTATATTCAAAGGTTTTGCAAGTATCTGTGATGAGAATAATACTGGAGAAAGTAAATGGTGAATTACTTAGTAATCAGGAGGGTAGAATTAAAAATACTGCCAGTTAAACAAGTGATAACACTTAACTATCAGTTTTAGGTGCAGGCCACGATGCAGTAAGCTTTCTGGGCCACAAGGGCACAGTGCTGGCTCATGTCCACCTTGCCACCCGTCTGTACCCTCAGGGCTGCATTCAACCCTTCCAGCTATGCCATGCAGGCTCTGGGGCCGCCTTTGTCTCAAGCGATTTTCCAGGAGCTGAGGAGCAGCTCTGGGTGAGAGCACTGCCCAGCTGCCCGGCCCCAGGGCCCCTGCATCAGCCATTCCACACCAGGGAAGCACAGCGAGTTCTCAGAAACTACACCAATTCTTATTTTGGTTTGGGTCTGTTCCTTACTGCAGCCACAAGAAAGTATTGCAGGAACTGCAACCATCTTCACTGTCCTCACCTCAGCTAAAAAAAGCTCAAAGTGCAAGCTTTGCCAGTGTTCTGGTTTCTGCAGAAAAATCATAGCTTGTTTTAAGCATACAGAGACACACTAAGAATGGCTTTATGCCTATTTGTGACAGCAGCACCACACACTGAGGAGAATGCAGATTTCTGTCCTGTTTATGGACACTACTGGGCATGCATTCTTTTCCTCATCCTAACAGCTTCTCTGCAGGAGGAGGAGATGGCTGCAACCATTAACGAAGAAATACTTCACTGTAATCCTGGCAGCTCTGAACCTCATGTCCATACCCCTAACTCAAAGCACATTTTAAACAGCAGCAATGCACAGCCATCCACATTCCTTTCTAACTCTAAGCTTCACAAGAGAAAATAAAACTCAGCTGGCAGCTTGTTCAGTGCACATTTTCCTCCTCTTAATCTAAGAAGAGAAGCACAGCGTGAACCTTCCCCATTTCAGCAGTAAGAGTGTCACCAAAAAAATCCATCACTGCGCAACCATCAGAAGCACTTTTCATTCCCCACCAAGAAGGGCGGGGTATTTTTCCTTCCAGGAGGGCCTTGAATTTCCAAGGCCAGACCACATATACTTCCCAGGCCTAAATTAAGTCACAAAGTTGCTGCCAAATTCCCGGTCACAGCCTCACACCGTCACACCAAGTTGGGGCCAGCAGGGTCCTGCAGCACCAGTGGGCACAGCCCCCACCAGCACCGAGCGGGCACAGGATGGAGCTCCCTCTGAGCAGCAGCTGTGTGCAGCCAGCCTGCCTTCAGAATGCCACGGATTGAGGAAGTACTCCTGGCTTTCTTACGCATGCTGACAGATTAGAATTATTCAGTTGTGCTAAGCCAAAATGCAACAAGATGCAAAACACGATGACAGCTGTAGCAGAAGAAAAATGCTAGACCATTTCTCAAGTTACCACATTCCAAGAGCAAGTTTCTGAGATGAAGCTTTTGGAAGTGAATTAAACAAAAGTTTTCCTAAAGGAAAAGTATCATTCTGGCTCTGAAGAGGAAATCCAAAACCAAACTCAATTACAAAGGCAGAAGTAGCAAACACAGACTTATAATGCCCTTCAGACAGAGAGGAGTGTCTGACTTGAGAACAGGCAAATGCTCACAAAAACCTACCACCCCAACCTGCAGTAAGAAGTGGCAGAAGGCCTGGGGGCTGAAATCTGTCTTCAAGCTGCCAGCACATGCAATCCCTCATGCACTACTATGTGCAGACAAGGAAGATGGGAGGACAGGTGACATTTGCTTTATAGGTAATAAAAAACATATGCTCATCCACAGAAGAGAAGGAGGACTGTTACACAGCCATCCAGGGAACGTTCCTACTGACTACAAACAGCAATGGGAAAGCAGAGCAGCAGCAAGGCTGAGACTCACACCATTCCCCAGGCACACAGCTGTGCCCACACATCACATGTGGGAGCTGCTGCCCGTGATCAGCTAGGCTGGGTTCAGCCAGCCTGCCCTGTCACCATGCTGTATTTCTCCTTAGGGGAAAAAGAGTAACTACCCAGAACTGGTAGAAAGCCATCCAGTGTTTGATAGCAGACCAAGTTTAAAATACAGCCAGCTGTCATCCAAAATGCAGACTTCAACTTCACAAGAGATTGATGCATCCAAGTAAAACAGATCAAACAACATTTATCAGTTCTATCAACAGTGCTGAGAAAGGTAATAAAGTAGCAAGCTACTTTAAGGGCTGCTATGTTGTAAGATGTCATTACACACTAAATTTTATTTAAAACCTTTTTTCATCTGAGTTTCTTGGATAAATTGTGTAATTTAACACAAAATAACACACAAGATTTAGTGTAGGACAAGGGAAAACGGTTTCAAACTGAAAGAGGGAAGGTTTGGACTGGCTATAGGGAAGGAATGTGTTACAATGGGGCAGTGAGGCACAGCTCCGGCTGCACACAGAGGTGGGGGTGGTCCCTGCAGACAGCCCAGGGCAGGGATGGGCTCTGAGCACTGATGAGCTGTGGGTGTCCGTGTGCATTGCAGGGGGTGGCACCAGGTGGCCNTAACACACAAGATTTAGTGTAGGACAAGGGAAAACGGTTTCAAACTGAAAGAGGGAAGGTTTGGACTGGCTATAGGGAAGGAATGTGTTACAATGGGGCAGTGAGGCACAGCTCCGGCTGCACACAGAGGTGGGGGTGGTCCCTGCAGACAGCCCAGGGCAGGGATGGGCTCTGAGCACTGATGAGCTGTGGGTGTCCGTGTGCATTGCAGGGGGTGGCACCAGGTGGCCTTTGCAGCTCCTTTCCTAAGTAAAAGATGCTGTGGTTCTATAGTATCTGTAGAATCACATCACAGAAACACAGAATGGCTTGGATTGGAAGGGACAGAAAGGATCACAGTGCTCCACCCCCTTGCTGCAGGCAGGACTGCCAGCCACTAGGTCAAGTACTGCATCAGACAGCCCAGGGAGCAATAGTACAAACTCAGTTTTAGCATGGGCCACTTAAAAATTATTCACGTCCTCCACGTGCTACATTCTGAGAAATGCATATAGCAATAACCTATGGTAAAACACAAATTACGTGACTTGTGCTGATGTATCACTGCAACTAAAATCCCCAATTTAAATTTGTTGGAACTTAACAAAAAAAACACAAAAATGTTCCTCCATGTGTTACTTGACATAGAATCCCCAAGGTTGGAAAAGATGATCCAGTCCAACTGCCTGCCTATCACCAATACAGTTCTCTCTAAACCACGTTCCTCAACACAGGGTCTCAACGTTCCTTGAGCATCCCTAGGGTCGGTGACTCCACCACCTCCCTGTGCAGCCCATCCCAGCACCTGGGC